>CM041776.1:36535165-37135165 GCA_023374045.1 Limonium bicolor
CTTCTCTCTATATCTCCCCACTCGGGCTCTTCGATTCCCTTGGCCAGGATCAACGGCGGCGGTTGCTGGTATGGGCACTTGGACCTCCAGGAGGTCAAGGGTAACCCGAATCTTCTTAGCCTGTTGAGGTAGAGGTGGAAGAATGCCCATCGCAGATGGAATGAAATTGGAAATGGAAGGGGAAGGGATTCTTTGGGCCGGTCGATAGAGGAAGATTGAGGCGGGTAGTCCCAATTAAGGTAGGAAGGGATCTGAGCTGATATGAAGAACTGGGAGTAGAGAGGTGGGGCTGTTGTTGGTGAGGTCAAGATGTGGGTCATTGCGTGCAGCCTTTGTTCCCATGTTGTATCTTCCATTCTGTTATCTGCTCGGTGGTTTTGTTTGGAGGACTTCGAACGAGAAAAATGGGACTGGACTGGATGTCGCTTTTCATAGTTATGTCTCTTATACTTTTCTCTCCTCTATTTACATGACGCTATATTCTGAACTCTCAAACCTTATCTAAGTTAAAGTGTGGATCGTTTCTTCAAATCTCTTGCCACTTTATGTCATATTGTGGATATATCTGTTTATTCTAAGATCAAACTATTATATAGCTTGTGTTCGATTAAATTGGAGACACAAACCATCAAGAGTGAGAAGAAAAAGAAGTTTGTGACTGCCGTGAAAGAAGGTTATTGTGACCAACATGGGGCTCCCTTTTTGGTCGGTAATGTGATATTTAGTTAAGTTTATGGTTTAATTGTCACACCTCTTGCTATAGTTACAAGCTTTAATCCACCCAAAGAAAGAAGAAAGATTGCGAGAAAGATAAGATAGAAAGACAATTGATCTCTTATTCCAATATAAGTATACACGACCTCTATTTATAGAGGATAAGGTACATGGGCCGGGGAGCTCTACATTAGTAAAAATATATCAGTTACCCGGTAAGATGTAAAGTCCACCATAAATACATCTATTTATAACAATTAAGAAAAAACGTACTCCCCATACAATCGATGGTTCAAGAATATTGTACCCTGAATAAGAAGAAAAGCAACCGAGTAACAGTGTTCTATTGATACTAAATAGGCTTCACACCTGAATCTTGTAAAATGTTAATAAGGGTTTCATACAAGAATAATACACTAAGGCAAAGCCATTTTGTTTTTTTTTAAAAGATCCACTTTCCATTAAAGGAAACCGGAGTACAAAGACGAGCTAAAAGAAGCCCGAAAATTAGTCAGAATACAAGGACTACCTTGGCTAAGCAAATAATCCGAGCTTGAAGAACAGTTAGTGATACAATCTAAACTGACTAAACAAGGGAAGAGATTACTGTGCTTAACATGCTCTTTGTAACCGACACCTCCTAATACCAAAGTAAAATGGATAAGTTCATGAACGCCTAACACAATAAGGGTGCTTAAAACCCATAACCCAACATTGAAAAAACCTAGATCTATAACAATCTGGAAGGATACAACCTTGATTTATTGCTAAAAATGAAACCAACATAAAAACGTAATAGAGGCCAACATGCAAGAGGTCTAGAACCTCGAACTCGGTTCCAAAACCTCAGGATCGGTGATGAAATACCCCGTAATTAAAAATAGTGATTAATTAGGCTAATAAGTAATTTAGAAGCTTAATTAAGTGTAAATAATCATAAGGGAACAAATCCCGAAGAAAACGGACCTTTAAAACGGTTTAAAAACATTACCGAACCTTAAAGCACGTTTTTCGAGGTAACCGGGAAAACGTGTCTTTAAGCGGGTCAAATAGACTCGTAACAATTTTGGTCAACTAAATAATCATTAATAAATATTAGTGAAGCTTTGGGACCAATAAAATCAATAAAACGAGAGATTGGTAAAAACTGTCAAAAACGGGAAGTTGTGGGGTAGAAGTATAAATAGCACAAACTTATGTGTCCAATATTGTAAATAAAATTTAAATCCCCATAGGTGCTGTGTGCTGTCCGATTTACATATATACACACACACACTCTACTCTCTTATTAACTAAAGACAAAAACAATTAAAAACCAAAAAGTAAACACTCACCTCACTTTACACACTCTCTCTCCTATCTCATTCTCTTCTCTCACGTAAGACCCCTCACCAGCACTCTCTCTTTTCTTCTTCCCCTACCTCATGCGATTTCCATGGTGAAAAGAGAAGCCACACAAAAACTACCACTTCTCTCCTTTGTAACTCTCTCCAAACTCTTCCAAAATTATAAAAAATACCACCATTGTAATCCTCTCACAAAGAGCTACACTTCCATCTTTCCAAAATTCAAAAACAAGCACTTTCGATTTTATGGGTATACCCCATTTGGAGTTTCAACACCACCATTAGAAGGCCCTCCTTCTCCTTGTTCTCTTAAGGTAAAAACATTCTCAAAAACTCCATCTTTTTCTAGCCTCAAAGGCAAAACGAAAATTTAGCTAAACCTTGTTTTGGTTCCTCTTGTGCCCAGCCGATTTTGGCACTTTTGAAAGGTGGGAAACATCATTCTTGAGCTATTCCAAACAGCACTTAAGCTCTTGCAAGGTAAGGAAACTCCTAAACCCTAGAATGTACATTAAAAGATTAAATGAGAATTAGTGTTGTCTTAGTATTGAAGCATATATATAAATGTTGGTAGTGTTAGAGGAATTGGGATTTACAAACCGGTAGAGAAGAAGGAAGGAAGGAGAAAGAGAGAAGAAAGAAATTAGAAGAGAAACAAGGTAAGGATACTCACCTTTGTGTAGCCTTGTATATGTATGGATGTAACAGATTTTTAGAAGTTGAAATGAGTAATGGAAACGGTATTGTGTAGAAATGTATTGTGTAGGAGAACCTAAGTGCTTAAAAACCATTGAAAACATGTAAAATGTATTGAAACCTAGTTGGGTATTGGGTTGTTGAGTGCAGGAATTTTTAGTAGTGTTTTAGTATTGGTAAATGTGTATGGGAGCTTGTATATTGATGTTGTGTATAAACAGGTGAGATGATGTTAATGTGTGAGAGAAACCATGTGGAGAATGTTAATAATATAGGGGAGACTATGTCAAATTTTATCTAGGAATTTGAGGACTTAAGTGTTCAAGATGAGAAAACAACCTAGGTAGTGACTAGGTATATGTGGAGAGTATAATGGGAGCGTTTAGTAGCTTGTAACAGATTTGGGTATGATTTGTTAATGGGATGTAATTAGGAAGTGAATGGATGTATTTTGGATACTAGGAGTAGCATTGGTTGAGGAAGTAATGGAGGTTAGAAGTTGAGTACAAAATCTGTAGCAAGATGCATAAAAATGCATTGGAGAGGTTAGGAAAAATTGGTGAGTAAGAATTGGTAAAAAGAGTGTTGGACTTGGGTATGGATATTATAGTTGCTTGGAGATGAATTGGAATGGTAAGATGGCATTAGGAGATGAGAATATGCATGGGGGAAATAGGAGCAAAAATCTGTAGCATTGGAGGATGAAAAACTGTTGTAAGTGTGGAAGGGAAGTAATGAAATTGTGTAAGTGGATTGATGGATTTAGTAAAGCATTTGGTGGGTGAACTAAGGCAATTTGAGGGCCTAGGTAGTGTTAAAACATGTGGGATTACATGTGGGAAGATTGGGGAAACAATGGGTACAGGTTAGAACTGAAAACAGAAATTAAAATGCAAATACTGGGCCGGACCGACCTTAGGACCGAACTTGCAAGGTCGGTCGAGCCCAGATTTAGAAAGACGGGAAAGCTTCTGGAATCGACCGGACTTGCGACCGGACTTGCAAGTTCGGTCGGACCAGAGAAATTCTCCCGTCTGTAACCTACTGGAATGGACCGACCTTGCGACCGGACTTGCAAGGTCGGTCGACGCAAAATTTTTCCGTCTTGTAACTTACTGGAATGGACCGACCTTGCGACCGGACTTGCAAGGTCGGTCGAGCTAAAATTTTCTGTCCTGTAAGCTACTAGAATGGACCGACCTTGCGACCGGACTTGCAAGGTCGGTCGGGGCTAAAACTTTCCGTTAAGTAACTCACTGGAATGGACCGACCTTGGGACCGGACTTGCAAGGTCGGTCGGCCCTGGAATTTTCACCCGATGTAACCTACTGACTCGGACCGAACTTGCAAGGTCGGTCGCAAGTTCGGTCGGGTCAAAACTTACAAAAAAAAAACTATAAGACTATGGTTAGTATATGTATGTATGTATATGTATACCCACCTATACATACGTGCATATGTGTGTAAGTAAACCATTGCTAAGCAATTAAAAGTAAGTAAATAAAAATGTAAGTATAGGAATGTGAAGACCTAGTAAGTATGAATTAGGAAGCGTAAGGGTAACCGAATTAAGTTAATGATAGTTAGATTAATTATTCGGTTGTATGTATATCATAGGATTTGAATTGTGAATACCGGAGGAACGTTGGGATACAAGTACAACGGTGAAAGGTATGATTTCTTCATGCCCTGTATCCTAATCTGGTTACCCCGATTTGTGTGCTTATTTGATCACCTAATAAGATAAATGCATGAATCGGACTATATTGCACCTACTTGTGCTTGTTTACATTGTTCTTGATATTTGTCTTGAACAATAGTTTGTATAATTCATGAAACATATGAATGATGATGAAGTGTATCATACTTGTATATTGTAATGTATTTGTATGTAAGTGTATATGGGTATTGTATTATTGTGGCTTGGATGTTGACTTGTACTAATTCCTAACTATCTAACTCCTAACTTAAGTGAGTAAATTGGAATGAGTACAAGTCCGATATAGCTTCGGTCACGCGTGAGGATGCGGAGTCACAAGAGGTTGGCTGCAATTCCTGACTCTTAAACTGGTCCGCGGCCCAAATCCCTTAAATGGGTAGCATCCCGGATTGGTGAGTCAAGTAAATCCCGGAGGTGGGACGGTGTAGTCCCCAGGGCCGGAGGTCCCGACGACTTAACTTGAGTAAGAGTAAGAGTAAGTAAGTATGGATCCGTAAGTATGTATGAGTATGTATGCGTATGTATGAAGTAACGAGTAAAAGAGTAATCTCCACCCGATTAACCCGGGTGGACCAATGAAGCTAACAATATTGTATATTGTGCATGAGATGTGTATGTGTAATCCGGAAAGAGGTAAGTATGTATTGGTTGGTTTATATTGTATCCCTTGTATGTAATGTAGTGTATGTATGTATGCCTTGCGTAAGTATTGTTGTATGGTGTATAAGAGCATGTATGCATGTATGTTTGAATGAAATCAACACATGTATTCGACCAAGTGGTCGGCGTACCCTCACTAGTACGCGGGGTATGCGGTTATCATGCTCGGCGAAAGCTGACCCCTTCGGGGGACATTTTTTAGTGTGCAGGTACCCGAAGCGAATGTGGTCAAGGCACGAGACCGGCGACTACATTGGATAGTAGTAGTAGAATGTAGAGGTGTATCAACTAGCACACCCTTGTATTTAGAAGTAAGTAGCGTGTGAGGAATGGGTAGTAAGTAGCCTCTTAGTGAGTATGAATGAACTTGGAAGAAGCATTGTAATTGTATGGGAACCTAGTAAACTCGGTTAAGTATATTGCATTGTATGGATTGAAGAGGAGTAAGTACTGAATGGAGTATTGTTGTAATTGACTGATGATTGGAGTATGTATTCTAGATGCGTAGTACTCGGGATTCCGGTCCATCAGACCGATGCTGTATGTAGAAGTAGTAGCCTTGTTAGTCACGTGGGTGACTAACGGCATTGTATCACCCACTGTATGTAAGTATGTATCCGCTGCGCGTATCTGATATGTAAGGAGATCGGACGTTAATGACTGTATTAATGGTAGGGGTGTTACAAAAAAGTGGTATCAGAGCGAAGTATCGCTCTGATGACTGAAATACCGAGCTTAGGAATACCGAGTTAGGAATTAGAAGCTTAGGGCTAAGGGCTGAGTGTTAGCATTAGAGATATGCTAGTTAGGAACTACCGGAGAGTACCGGGTACCTACAATACCAGTCCCGCCCACCGCAAACCCCACTGTATAACTTGGGAAAGGACGCCAGAGAGAAGAAAGGTCTTCTCATACACGGGGAAACCCGATCTGGCAGTTGTGAAGCAATCACACGTTAAAGAAGAACCGACACATGGTAGATTCCAAGAACTGGAAGTCCCGGAGATGGACCCCGGCTGAACCACAACACCGCACGTAATAGCGGTAGAATGAACACTCCAACCACGAGGAGGCTATAACTTGCAACAGCATGGGGCGACCTGCTTAGCAGTCGCGAAACCTAGCTAGTCAACCAACAGCAGGACAGAAGCACTAACCGTGCAACGGAATGAAAAAGGGAGCAGTAACGGAACCCGAGACACAAGTCTACGGGATAGTAATACTTGAATAATACCACTAACGGTATGCTAGCCGACTAAGGATATAGTCGGGAGCAGTTGACTCCAGAATTACAACGCCACTAAGGTTGCAACACCTGGCCAATATAGCTCAGACAACTACAAGAACAACCATGAGATATAAACCAATAGGACTACAAGCGTAGTGCCTAAACAAGGAAGGCTCAGTAACCACCACAAATGTGTGGGAACGAGCCACAAGGAGCGACACTAAACCAAATAGAACGGGAACCTCCAAGGAGTGAAGAGTACCCAGATCTACGACAGCCATGTCTAGACCACCAAGAAGCTACCTAAAGGAGCGAGTATATCAATTGTAGATCAATAAGATCGAGAGAATCGCCAACAAGACTAATAAACACAAATGGAAACCCTACCAAGATTGGTATAAGATTACCCAAAAACCACCAGTACCACGCACTTGCCACGGCAAGTGCAGTAAAGACAGAGATATGTAAAGGGACACTAACACGTCACAAGTACATAGTAATGTACGGTGACTGTAACGAGACAACCACAGGATCACACATCCTAACAACCAGACGTATGGAACCTTGGAAGGCCTAGTGGCCCGACCATAGTATTTAGAACATACCAGACAGCAAGAAGCTGGACTTGGTCAAGATTTCGAACATGGCTATGCCATGAAGAACTTCTTTTAACGCCGAACCATAGTTTTCAAACCAAGTTTTCTTTCAAAACCACAACCTTCTTTTAAAAACCTTGGATTTTAAAACCGAACCAACATGATTATGGTGAGTATCATAGAATGATACAAGAGGAGTTGGCAACAGAATACTTCACCTAGGCGTGTGACGAACACTACGAGTGTACCCGTTACGGGATGTGGGACAACCGCACTCCGAAGGAGCTTGCGGGCCCGACATATAGTTGGGTAAGTGGTAACGTATCAACATGTTACCCCACGTATGTATACATGTAGTGTACGACACACGGGAAGTAGTCAACTCCGTTCTACGGACCATCAGTAAGTTCAACCCAAGACAGCTGGACACCTCAGAGGATCAAGCATAAAGGAACTCAGAGAATCCATCTGAAGATAAGGAATAAGAACTAGGAAGTGCAAAGAGCACATGCTAGTAAGTATAGACATTGGATATGTCTCAAATAATCCAAGCAATTACCTAACAGCTGGATGGAATGCCCAGCCTAAAACACATTAAGGCGAATGCCTAACGTGAACCTAACAATACTCAACAAACGGGGCAGAATTCCCAAGAGCAATCACAAAATTACTACGAAGCACAATCCATAATCGGAGAGGATATTCAAACCTAGTCTCAAGTACTAGGGACAAGCATAAACAGTCTACCCAAGGACGGGAGACGTCATGACCCAAAGGGGAAAACTCAAGTACAACACCACAAGAAGGTACAGTGGACAACATGACAACAATATTAGCCGGATGTAACGGCATGCTTCAACAGCACTCAGGAGCAATCCTTGAAGGGTGTCTGCATTGCGACAGTCGAACAACAGCGACATGATAAAAGCACAAAAGTTAGAACGAACACGGACCCGAAGGGATTTCACTTAACAGGAAATGCCCTAAGATATTGAGAGACACCTATTAACATCAGATTACCTGAAGGGTCTCCTATGAACGGAAGCGTGATGTCACGACTTACCATGGAGCCCAATAATACCTCCAACCTATGACGGTATACAAGGAGTGGAAACATGCATAAGCAGCTTGCAAAGAGCATAGCTCGCAGCAGTACGGCTTAAAAGCCATCAACCAACTACGTGTGTAACCTTAAACGGTTGCAAAACCCACACCATTACTACAAGACTTGCAAGAGGGATTGCCTCATACGACAAGAAATCAACAACTGGACCATAAATTCAAACGCTTGGAATAATGGCCAACTCAATGTCACTGTCACTAGAGCATCAGCCTAGTATACAGTTGACGGAGTTTAAATACCCCTCATGTAACACCCCTCTCCATAATCATGATATAATCCCTCACGTAGCAATAATTAAAACGTCTCGCAGCGGAAAATAAACAACAATTACAAAACTCACTCGGGTGTCACCGGCCATTACTCGCCCATGCGAGCAACGTAGCCAAACTACATCCAACTTCCAAAATAAACAAACTACTAACCGCAGTGATAACGAGAAACTCCTATACATCATACTAAATCCATAAATCATAAACATCGACAAGTGAGCATCTACCCAATCTTAAAAATATACAACCTTACCATAAGACCATACACCATCTTCATTGCTATACAACATCTCCAACTACCCTGTTCCTGCTCTTCAGCTCCGACAATGATCAACAACCTGTAATGGTGTAGTATCAGCGATAGACGCTGAGTATGCCGGGCCTGGACCCTAATGGTCACTTGTCATTTTAACCATCTTATTATTAGATTGGTTTCATGCTTTTCCTTTTTACAGTTATAACCAAAACTGAAGCATAAATGTATAATATACATAATCAACCATCCAAATATCCATAAACATTAGTCATCCATCCAAACCAAACATTCATAGAATATTTCAAATAACATTTGTATATCGAACGTATCGAGCAATAACAATTTAATGTACCATGTACATTCGTCGTAGCGTACAGTTTTCATATTTTTACCTTAGCCTTGTAGGCTCCATCCAACCATCAACACAATAAAATAACCACAAGTATAACCAATGAACAACAAAGCGAAACAACGAGAATAATAAACAAGTATTTAGTCTCGTCCATGGTATTGTTCGCCACTGTATAAGTCTCAATTGTTTTAGTTGTTCAGTTATACCTAGTGACAATGTCTCGTTAAAACGACATGTCTCTAGTTACCCATATATTATGGGGGTCACCCACGGCAGTAGCCACTCCAACGGTAGAGTCTCCGACCAACGAGCCATTCTAGCTCACGGGAAATTTTCTTGATACTTACGGACCCGTACGCGGACATCCTGGTATCGTTTTCGTGATCACAGCGCGCACCAAGAGCCACATCCTCTTGGCTTTACTTCCATTCCATTAGTTAATTAATTATACCATCGCATCGCATTACCAAATTTTCTAACACAGCAGACTAAGGTCATTAGTCCAATCCGGAGTCTATAAACTCGGGATCCAGTGCTAGATACAAGAGCGGCGTATAGAAAGGCCAATGCTCCGTATAAAAGTCTCAGATAATATGTATATGTTATTATCATAGTGCTACAACGTTTTACTTACGTTCCTTATATTTCATATAAGATAGCACCATAGCCGCTAGTTCGTTTTATATATAGGTTCGTATATACGAACCAATACTGTTAACTCCACAACAGTAAATAATAAGCAGCTATAAATATACAATTCATGCATATTAATTGTCACATTCAGACAAACAAACTTATCACAGATCACACAGAAGTCTGAACTGAGGAAGCCCTCAGAGACAATCCGAGACACATAACAACATACAAGTTATATCAACCAAATCCGAGCCCAAGGAGCAACCTTAGGACAACTCGGATCAAACCCCTTTACATACCGTTCACCCTGATTGTATTACGGTGGAGTATGAATCAGCAAGATCCTATGCTTCGTGTAGTCCGCTAGCTCGTCGAGTGTCTTGTCAGAAGTACAATCTAAACGGTAATAAACTATAAGTCAGTCTCAATGACTAACTACATCCGGTATTTCCGAATAATAAGTAACCCCGACAGTTCACCCCTGTTTTCTACAGTTGTTCGTTACGGGTTTCTCTAAAACAGTCGGTTTTGTTACTTAAACGCGTACGTCATAACATTTCAACTGTTAAGTTTAATTCATTGTATTTCTTTTTAATCATGTCCACCATCTAGCTTAGGTACACATCCTATAGTTGCATGTATTCATGCATGATTGTAGGACATTATTATTTTTTTTGTATTGTATCCAAAACTCATAACTTATAGTTCATAACTATATATATTTTTTTAATAACCACCACCATTAAATCATATGGTTTCCAACCAATATCTATATCCACCTTATATACATTATCCTTGTGCATGTATATATTTACCACGCAGGTAATTCCCATGAGTTTAATAGACTCTTATATCATATGTTACATTTTATCATCTTATGTTAGATGATTATTCCCATTAGTTGCATTGTATTGTACAACTTATATTAAGATTATTATCCTAATATGAGTAACATTTTATGTTGTATAATTACAACTCCTAAGGTTTATTCAATAAATACCTTAGTTTATAAATCCCATTTATTTATAGTTTGTCACATCATTTTATGTGAGTACCCTTCCTTATATTAATTCCATTAAACCGCCTTAATACCATATAATTGTCATAACATTTATGACATTGTAGACCATAGTCTAAAATTCGTTTTCCAATTCTTATTAATTCGGTATAGCCCTTGAATTTATTTAAATTCCGTTTTGACCACATAACATTATGTAATGTTATACCATATACTAATATCATACTGTGTGATATTTTTATTCCCTTTAACTTATAACCTATAGTTTTTATACAAAACCATTTATTATTGCCTCTCAGGCACCATAAGAAAATCTTATTCTTTTCCATAAACCATAGTTTCCTTTATTTACAAAATCACCCCTTTCTTTTTACCATGTTATATATACCATTTAATATAACATTTCTAACTTATAAAAGAGTATAACCTATGGTTTTTTTTGTAAATTCCGAACAGCCCTTGTGCTATTCTATAATTGCCATTTGGCCCTATTTAAAACACATAGTTCTTCCATATCATTAAAACCATATTTTATACACATATCTTAATAAATTCTCTTAATAATTCTAAAAATCACCAAATTCCACCAAAGGGTTATAAATATCCTTATTAACCCATATTCTTTTGATATTTACCATTCCACCATCTATTTTTCTCCAAAGTGTCATGATGACATATTAACTATATATTATACATATATAGTTATTTTAATTCCAAAATCCACCAAATAAATTCCTAAAAATTCCTAATAGCCCATGGGTTTAAAATACCATTGTACACCCTTTATTTTGGTGATAACATATTTACCACATATGTTATAAAAATATTACCATTAAATACATAACTTATTAAAAACCTTAAATAAGTTATCTAACTTATTTATTTTGGTCAAAACCTAGCATATGGTCAATGTTTACCTCCTTAATATTTCCTTGACCATTAATTCCTAATAATTACGGTTTGCACCCAAACTTTCTAGAAATCACCATTTAACCCAAAACTTTATAAAATCTTATAAACTTTATTTTAACTCCTTTTTACCTCTAATTTTCGGCCTTATTATTCTAAAGCCCCCAAATTTAATTTAATTACACCTAAGACCCCATTTATTTTCGGTAATGCATTTATACTACTTAAACTTAATTAAAAGCTTGTAAATGCATAAATAAAATGGCCTAAAATACATGGCCTTATTACAAACATTGGCTTGCAAAATAAATTACACATAAATGTCCCAAAATACATATAAATTTTCGGCCTCACCACACACTTTCCATTTAATTACCAAACTTCCACATAATGTCTTAAATTTGACATTTATGTTACTTAATCACTTAGATAAATTTACTAAGCCATTTCTTTAAACATTTTAAGGTCAAAAATGACCTTATTACCATGTTCTCTCACGGCAATTAATATAGAATTAGCTTAGAACATTTTAACTTAGCAAAGTTAATGTTTAAGTGATTTATACCTTGATTTAGCTTGAATAATTCCTTGTTTGAATTCGGCCAGCCTTAGATAAAATTTCCAAAGCTTCTCTTGCATGTTTTCAAACAGCAAACAAGGCCTAGTTAGTCTCCAAGAAAGATCTAACCATAAGAAGTAATTTAATGTAAGATTTAAGGCAAAAATCACCTTAAAAATGCAAGGGAAGTTCTAAGTGGTTTCGACCTGAACCAAACACACCACAAGGTGTTAGATCCACCATATTGACATAGGAAATAGTTAGATCTCGAAATGCTACCTTGTTGTTAGGTTTTACCTTGGAAAAATGCCTTAAAAGAGGATATTCCCTTTGGATCTCGGCCATCCTTGCTCCAAATGGCTAACCAACAGATTCCACATGAAAAGGAGAAGAAGATGAGGCTATGACCAAAGTTTCACAGCCGAACTTGAAGGGAATCAAAAGTTATGAGCTTAAAGCACATTTTTACCTTAAAATGTAGATTTGGACAACCTTGGTCCCTCTACTGGTCTCAACCGAGTTTAGCTCTTGTTCTAACCTTAGAACACTGAGAATAAGCCATAGGAATTGATGAGCCACGAAATCTAGGTGTTGGTAGTGAAGAGATGAAGAAAAGAGCTAAAAATGACATTAAAACACATTAAGAGCTTAGGAGCTAGGTTTGCCTTCCATGCTCAAGAACACACTTGAGAGCTTCAAAGGAAGGGGAGAGCTCGGCTGGGCAGAAGAGAATCGGACAAGGAAGGGAGAAATGAGTGGAAAGGCTTGAATTATTAGAAAAAGTAAGTTAATTTTCAAAAAGTAAATGTATTAGGTAGGAATTATTGTCAATCAAGGACTTATGCTGCCTCTCTTATTGCAGCCGATTTCCATGGTCCAAGTGGGTCAATTAATTGACCATTGACCATACTTGGTCAATTTGACTCATGCGGGCCCCACTTTAGGGTTTTATTAATATTTTAATATTAAATTTGTAAAAATTCGTAAATTTTAGAATTAAATTCCTAATATCATATATATGATATTTTAATATATTTAAAGGTATTTATAACCTTTTAGCCCATTTAAAACCAATTTAGAAGGCGATTACACAAAAACGTGCTTTAAGGAGTTTTAGTGCACATTTTGTGTCGCAAGGTGTTCTGGGCTTGGTTTTCTTTGACAACGGTTTTGTTGTGTTCCTTACATGATATTTGATCATGTAATTCAATTTTATATCATTTAGAGGTCATTTGATTTTTAAGGTTTTCCTAGAGCACCTTTTTGCCCTTTTTGACCCTGAAGCATGTAAATGCTTTTTCTTTGTGTTGGAGTGTTGTCCAACGGTTATAATATGTTTAGTAATGTGTTAATATGCTTAGGACAAATTTTTAGGTCCTAAGTAGTTCATTTGGGTATTTATTTACCCTTAGCAGTCAAAGGGTGCAACATCTTGATTTGTGTTGACCACTGTTGTTCTCAGTTGACTTTTAAGGCATGTTTAGGCCTTAATTAATGTGATTAAATATTTAATCCATGCTTTAATAATTTGGGGTATTTCAGTCTACCCCCCTTAAAAAGACTTCGTCCCGAAGTCTCTTAATCAAATAGGTAAGTATATATAAATGTATAACTACCCATTGTTCCCATAATGTATATCTATGTGATATATCATTTACACACATCGTATTGCGCTTATACAGCACATAGCCATCATGTTGTGGCGTTAGTTCAATCACATATGGATATAGGTGATCCATCAGTACCATCATTTCCTATCAGTTCTACCAACCCTGACAACCTCCCTGAGGTGTCCATGACATTCCATTGTTCCACATTCCATATCTAATGATTCATTCATATCTAGGCGATACCATATGTAATCATTCTATAAAGCAATATGAATACATATCACCAATAGCATAGGGAAAAGTGTTACACACATGGTGTAGACACAACATTCATACAGGTATCTCGTAAGATACGTACATACAAGTGTACATTCACACACAAAAAACCAAACAACGCACGCCCCGCGTACCGACCATAACCAACAAAACCAATTCACTGTATGCTATGCATACTAAATAATTCACATACTAACCAAACAAACCTCATATGCCCCGCACACCACCAATTCTCTCTTTTTTTTGTATGCAATGCATATCAAACAGCCAAAACTTAGTGCACACATGTGCACAACCAAGAGGCTCTACCCCCCTTAAAAAGGGTTTCGCCCCCGTACCCCACAAGTATACAACAGCCGCTCAACAAGGAGCGCCGGATACTTGGCTCTCAAAGAGTTCTTCAACTCGTGGATTATCCTCATATCAGAGAGGCGGGTATGATTCTAGCCCCTCAGGGCTCCATAATGCATAAGGGGTGAGGCACTGATCTATTTGTGCTCTCTCCCAAGTTTATTCTTATGGGCCCACTCGCTCCGTATGAGGTGCAGACCCATGAACATATGCTCAATTTGCCTCTTTTTTTTGCTGTGAATCCACTCGTTTGGATCACTAGCATACATGCGTGTGTCTTCTCTCACTGACATTCAGTTTGAGATGTAATATGACATTGGCTACTGTTAGTACTTAGTGCTCTTTGCACTTGTCTTTGTAATACTAAGACGTACCAGCCTATATGTCCACAAAGATGATGTTTGTCATCCATGTCTCCTGGTGATTTGTTCCAGAGTAATACTCTGTTGTAGTTATCTCTTTTTTTTCTTTACACTCTCGTGTTGATATCCACTTTATCTTTCTGCATTCCTACTAGATTAATAACTGCACGAGTGCAATACCAAAACACTCAGTCATACAGAGTGCAGAGGCGTAAACGCTCAACAGCTAATATCTCATGAGTCAAACAGATAAGATGTGCGAATTATCCTATGAGTGGTACATTCTAAATCCATTGTTCTGTGATTACAAAATCCATTTTTTATGCTATCATATAGCTTTATCTTTTCTCCTTGCGTAGTCACGCGTTTATATCCATATCATCTAGTAGATTTCCTCTGGATTGCAAGCATTTGCTTGATCCTTATGAGGCTTCTACATATTATTCGTCCATTATGGGTTTTCCTGTTTCTTTTTTTTTACGTCCTTGAAAGGTTTCTCTGTCTTCTCTGTATACTGTCCACTGTTCTCTGTTGAAGGTTCTTGATTTCTTTAGCCCGTTGGTTTAACTGTGGCTCTTCTCGTCCATCTTCGAGGTAATCCGTCTTACTGTCCGTAGAATGGAGTTGACTACTTATCGTGTTCCTAACACTACTTGTCTACTTGCATGGGGTACCGTACTGATACATTACTACTTACCCGACTAACTCATAAATAAGTCTGTCAGGCCCACATGCTCCTAACGGAGTGCGGTCGTCCATGTCTCGTTTAGTAAACTGGTAATGTCCGTCACACGGTTGTTGTGAAGTATTCTTTTGTCAATCTCCTTTTGATGGATGTCCCTTTTTTTTCTTCTTCTTCTTCTCTTCCTTTTTTTTGCTTGCTTTTTTTTGTGTAATAGTTCCTGTTATCAGTTATCTTGTAATAAGTGCTATTGCTTTTGTGGCAACCGTGGTAACTTGTATCATAGACTGGTATTATTCAACTCGGTGTAAGTAAAATCCGTGCTATATTAGCAAACTTGTTTCTCCCTTTTTTTTCCTGATCTCATTGAGTACAACACATTTTCTTTTTTTTTCTGTTTTTTTATCGTATCTCATCCAACTCATATTCGTCCCCTCATCCATGTAATTGGATGCATTGCAGATTGCATAATAGCTTGAGCAACTTGGCTCTTCACTTCCCAACCATCCTCACTGACGGTGGTGCATCTACAAAGGGTATGCTTGTCCATAAGGACTAAACATGTATCACTAGTAGTTATTAGCATTAAATGCAAGTATACTCTGATGGTATTTGGCTAATAGCCTTGTCTGAAACTTCCTCGAATGTTTAAATTGGTGTGTTTCTCTTTTTTTTTACAGTCATAGTGGCTGTATAATGTGTCCAGTTGCAGTGGTTGGACTATCGGTCCTTCCAAAATTGCATAGGTTTCTAATCTCCAGGTTTGAATGAAAAGTTTGAAAAAAAACCGTTTGTTTTTTTAAAAGGTTAAAAAGTAGTAGTTGTTGCAGTTGCATTTGCAGTTGTTGCACTTGCTCTAGCAAGTGCGCAAGGCAGATGGAAATTTCAGTGGTTTACTTGTCATAGCGCTTGCAATAGCAAGTGCGCCATGCAGGTGGAAATTCTGGTTCAGTAATTCCCGGACTCATTGACTCTACGTCATTTGAGTATTGCTACATGATAATGTAAGCATTAACATCCTGTTCGTATATATTATCGGTCAAGGTTTAAAGCTTATAGGTACTGAGTACACACAACTAATCCCAAAGTCTCACACAAAAGGCGAGTGGTCAATGACACACCCACATTCTTATAACATAGCTCCTTCTAACATCCAAAGTAAGCACACAACAAAGTAAGTAAACGAAGTCTTCCACCAGCGGTCTCATGGAGTTAGGGTACTCATGCCCTATCTACTCCCTTGCCCTTCAGGGCTCCAGCATCAGTAGATGTCTGGCCATCCTGCCGCCTCGTGGTAATCCAGATCCTCCAGCTGAGGTCTTCTGAGTATTCTTTGGTGGCCGGTAATTACGGCTCTCTGGGTTCATCCAGCATTCAAATTCCCTATGGCCTTCTTTGTGGCAGCACCGACATTCGACTTTACGGCCTTCGCAGTCGACCCCTAGGTGGTCCTTCCTACAACGCTTACGGTAAAATGGCACTGGGGCTGTCCGGTGCCTGATGATTGTATTAAAGTTTAGGTTAATAACTGTTGATATGTAGGTTAAGGTTACAATTTAATTTAGGAGGTAGGTGTTCTCACCCTTAGGAGGTGCAGATCTCAGAGGCTTAGCATCTATAGCTGGGCCGGTCAACCGAAGGACGGGCTCTTTTCCCTTTGTTCCCTGGTGACCCTGCTGCCCTTTCTTTGGAAAGAATTTCCTGTTAAAGGTTTCGGGTCAGCATTTATAAAGGTGTTTAATATGATAAGCAATCTAGAAATGGAATAAGTCCTTACTTTCCCTTCTTTTGGCTTTCGCCTGGAGATGCTCCTCCACCCTCAGACTCTCCCTCAGGGTTCTTCCTTTTCTTGGCCCCGAGAGTCTCTTCCCGAGTCTGGAGCATTAGCTCCGTCCTCGAGGCAGCCTCATAACACTCTTGGAATCTCCTTGGTAAGTTCTCACAAAGTTAATTGGTAATGTAGTATGTAAAGAATTTTTATGGCTTTCATGTTAGCACCTGGATGGTAGTGTAGAGGGTAGCACCCATCGCCATCTGAATGCGAAATAATAGTCCTCCCCGGAATTTCTCGACCTTCACGGTCTCTGAGTAATCCACACCGGGAATGAAGTCCAGCTGACCAATGAATCGAGCGTAATACTCATCCACGGTCAGACCTCCTTGGGTCAATGTCTCGGACTCCTGGCGCTTCTTCTGTTTAAGATGTGCTGGGTAGTACTTCCCTCTCAACAACTCGACAAAGGCAGCCCACGAAAAGTCGGGCGTAGCCAGGTGATGGTCCTTGACCAACCTCCACCAAGTACTGGCTGCATCCTTCAGATGGAAAGCAGCAATGGCGACCTTCTTGTCGTCTGGTACCGGTAAAGCTTCAAATGTTTCTCATGTTCAACAATGTAACGCTCCAAAGCTACGGGGTCTGGTTCCCCTGAATATGTAGGTGGTCGGGTCTCGCCAACTGACTGCAGCCAGTTCGTTTCCCTGGGCTATGGCGGGTGGGCTGGTGCTCCTCCTATTTGGGTACCCAGCTGTGCAAGAACAGCAGCAACCGTCTCCGCAACCCCTGGAATGCCGGGGTCACCGCCTCTACCTCTTCCAGTACCACGCCCTCTAGTTCCACCAGACATCTGTAGTACAGTATGTCACATAAATACTCGGTAAATTTACCGTACACAACCAATAGATATTAAGTTGCCTTAAGGCTAACCTGTCACGCAATTTGCGTTACTAGACACCATATCTTTCTAAGACGAATCGTCTCGTAACTCCCAAATATTTCCCATAATTTCCCAAGTCCTAAGCTCACTGTCTTTTCCTACTTTCTCGTCATCAGAGCGGTACTCCGCTCTGATACCACTTTTGTAACACCCCTCTCCATAATCATGATATAATCCCTCACGTAGCAATAATTAAAACGTCTCGCAGCGGAAAATAAACAACAATTACAAAACTCACTCGGGTGTCACCGGCCATTACTCGCCCATGCGAGCAACGTAGCCAAACTACATCCAACTTCCAAAATAAACAAACTACTAACCGCAGTGATAACGAGAAACTCCTATACATCATACTAAATCCATAAATCATAAACATCGACAAGTGAGCATCTACCCAATCTTAAAAATATACAACCTTACCATAAGACCATACACCATCTTCATTGCTATACAACATCTCCAACTACCCTGTTCCTGCTCTTCAGCTCCGACAATGATCAACAACCTGTAATGGTGTAGTATCAGCGATAGACGCTGAGTATGCCGGGCCTGGACCCTAATGGTCACTTGTCATTTTAACCATCTTATTATTAGATTGGTTTCATGCTTTTCCTTTTTACAGTTATAACCAAAACTGAAGCATAAATGTATAATATACATAATCAACCATCCAAATATCCATAAACATTAGTCATCCATCCAAACCAAACATTCATAGAATATTTCAAATAACATTTGTATATCGAACGTATCGAGCAATAACAATTTAATGTACCATGTACATTCGTCGTAGCGTACAGTTTTCATATTAAATTTACCTTAGCCTTGTAGGCTCCATCCAACCAACAACATACAATAAATAACCACAAGTATAACCAATGAACAACAAAGCGAAACAACGAGAATAATAAACAAGTATTTAGTCTCGTCCATGGTATTGTTCGCCACTGTATAAGTCTCAATTGTTTTAGTTGTTCAGATATACCTAGTGACAATGTCTCGTTAAAACGACATGTCTCTAGTTACCCATATATTATGGCGGGTCACCCACGGCAGTAGCCACTCCAACGGTAGAGTCTCCGACCAACGAGCCATTCTAGCTCACGGGAAATTTTCTTGATACTTACGGACCCGTACGCGGACATCCTGGTATCGTTTTTGTGATCACAGCGCGCACCAAGAGCCACATCCTCTTGGCTTTACTTCCATTCCATTAATTAATTAATTATACCATCGCATCGCATTACCAAATTTTCTAACACAGCAGACTAAGGTCATTAGTCCAATCCGGAGTCTGTAAACTCGGGATCCAGTAGATACAAGAGCGGCGTATAGAAAGGCCAATGCTCCGTATAAAAGTCTCAGATAATATGTATTGTTATTATCATAGTGCTACAACGTTTTACTTACGTTCCTTATATTTCATATAAGATAGCACCATAGCCGCTAGTTCGTTTATATATAGGTTCGTATATACGAACCAATACTGTTAACTCCACAACAGTAAATAATAAGCAGCTATAAATATACAATTCATGCATATTAATTGTCACATTCAGACAAACAATCTTATCACAGATCACACAGAAGTCTGAACTGAGGAAGCCCTCAGAGACAATCCGAGACACATAACAACATACAAGTTATATCAACCAAATCCGAGCCCAAGGAGCAACCTTAGGACAACTCGGATCAAACCCCTTTACATACCGTTCACCCTGATTGTATTACGGTGGAGTATGAATCAGCAAGATCCTATGCTCCGTGTAGTCCGCTAGCTCATCGAGCGTCTTGTCAGAAGTACAATCTAAACGGTAATAAACTATAAGTCAGTCTCATGACTAACTACATCCGGTATTTCCGAATAATAAGTAACCCCGACAGTTCACCCCTGTTTTCTACAGTTGTTCGTTACGGGTTTCTCTAAAACAGTCGGTTTTGTTACTTAAACGCGTACGTCAAAACATTTCAACTGTTAAGTTTAATTCTTGTATTTCTTTTTAATCTTGTCCACCATCTAGCTTAGGTACATCCTATAGTTGCATGTATTCATGCATGATTGTAGGACATTATATTTTTTTGTATATCCAAAACTCATAACTTATAGTTCATAACTATATATATTTTTTTAATAACCACCACCATTAAATCATATGGTTTCCAACCAATATCTATATCCACCTTATATACATTATCTTGTGCATGTATATATTTACCACGCAGGTAATTCCATGAGTTTAATAACTCTTATATATGTTACATTTTATCATCTTATGTTAGATGATTATTCCCATTAGTTGCATTGTATTGTACAACTTATATTAAGATTATTATCCTAATATGAGTAACATTTATGTTGTATAATTACAACTCCTAAGGTTTATTCATAAATACCTTAGTTTATAAATCCCATTTATTTATAGTTTGTCACATATTTTATGTGAGTACCCTTCCTTATATTAATTCCATTAAACCGCCTTAATACCATATATTGTCATAACATTTATGACATTGTAGACCATAGTCTAAAATTCGTTTTCCAATTCTTATTAATTCGGTATAGCCCTTGAATTTATTTAAATTCCGTTTTGACCACATAACATTATGTAATGTTATACCATATACTAATATCATACTGTGTGATATTTTTATTCCCTTTAACTTATAACCTATAGTTTTTATACAAAACCATTTATTATTGCCTCTCAGGCACCATAAGAAAATCTTATTCTTTTCCATAAACCATAGTTTCCTTTATTTACAAAATCACCCCTTTCTTTTTACCATGTTATATATACCATTTAATATAACATTTCTAACTTATAAAAGAGTATAACCTATGGTTATTTTTTGTAAATTCCGAACAGCCCTTGTGCTATTCTATAATTGCCATTTGGCCCTATTTAAAACACATAGTTCTTCCATATCATTAAAACCATATTATACACATATCTTAATAAATTCTCTTAATAATTCTAAAAATCACCAAATTCCACCAAAGGGTTATAAATATCCTTATTAACCCATATCTTTTGATATTTACCATTCCACCATCTATTTTTCTCCAAAGTGTCATGATGACATATTAATATATATTATACATATATAGTTTATTTTAATTCCAAAATCCACCAAATAAATTCCTAAAAATTCCTAATAGCCCATGGGTGTTTAAAATACCATTGTACACCCTTTATTTTTGGTAAACATATTTACCACATATGTTATAAAAATATTACCATTAAATACATAACTATTATTAAAAACCTTAAATAAGTTATCTAACTTATTTATTTTGGTCAAAACCTAGCATATGGTCAATGTTTACCTCCTTAATATTTCCTTGACCATTAATTCCTAATAATTACGGTTTGCACCCAAACTTTCTAGAAATCACCATTTAACCCCAAAACTTTATAAAATCTTATAAACTTTATTTTAACTCCTTTTTACCTCTAATTTTCGGCCTTATTATTCTAAAGCCCCCAAATTTAATTTAATTACACCTAAGACCCCATTTATTTTCGGTAATGCATTTATACTACTTAAACTTAATTAAAAGCTTGTAAATGCATAAATAAAATGGCCTAAAATACATGGCCTTATTACAAACATTGGCTTGCAAAATAAATTACACATAAATGTCCCAAAATACATATAAATTTTCGGCCTCACCACACACTTTCCATTTAATTACCAAACTTCCACATAATGTCTTAAATTTGACATTTATGTTACTTAATCACTTAGATAAATTTACTAAGCCATTTCTTTAAACATTTTAAGGTCAAAAATGACCTTATTACCATGTTCTCTCACGGCAATTAATATAGAATAGCTTAGAACATTTTAACTTAGCAAAGTTAATGTTTAAGTGATTTATACCTTGATTTAGCTTGAATAATTCCTTGTTTGAATTCGGCCAGCCTTAGATAAAATTTCCAAAGCTTCTCTTGCATGTTTTCAAACAGCAAACAAGGCCTAGTTAGTCTCCAAGAAAGATCTAACCATAAGAAGTAATTTAATGTAAGATTTAAGGCAAAAATCACCTTAAAAATGCAAGGGAAGTTCTAAGTGGTTTCGACCTGAACCAAACACACCACAAGGTGTTAGATCCACCATATTGACATAGGAAATAGTTAGATCTCGAAATGCTACCTTGTTGTTAGGTTTTACCTTGGAAAAATGCCTTAAAAGAGGATATTCCTTTGGATCTCGGCCATCCTTGCTCCAAATGGCTAACCAACAGATTCCACATGAAAAGGAGAAGAAGATGAGGCTATGACCAAAGTTTCACAGCCGAACTTGAAGGGAATCAAAAGTTATGAGCTTAAAGCACATTTTTACCTTAAAATGTAGATTTGGACAACCTTGGTCCCTCTACTGGTCTCAACCGAGTTTAGCTCTTGTTCTAACCTTAGAACACTGAGAATAAGCCATAGGAATTGATGAGCCACGAAATCTAGGTGTTGGTAGTGAAGAGATGAAAAAAAGAGCTAAAAATGACATTAAAACACTTACATTAAGAGCTTAGGAGCTAGGTTTGCCTTCCATGCTCAAGAACACACTTGAGAGCTTCAAAGGAAGGGGAGAGCTCGGCTGGGCAGAAGAGAATCGGACAAGGAAGGGAGAAATGAGTGGAAAGGCTTGAATTATTAGAAAAAGTAAGTTAATTTTCAAAAAGTAAATGTATTAGGTAGGAATTATTGTCAATCAAGGACTTATGCTGCCTCCTCTTATTGCAGCCGATTTCCATGGTCCAAGTGGGTCAATTAATTGACCATTGACCATACTTGGTCAATTTGACTCATGCGGGCCCCACTTTAGGGTTTTATTAATATTTTAATATTAAATTTGTAAAAATTCGTAAATTTCTGGAATTAAATTCCTAATATCATATAATATGATATTTTATATATTTAAAGGTATTTATAACCTTTTAGCCCATTTAAAACCAATTTAGAAGGCGATTACACAAAAACGTGCTTTAAGGAGTTTTAGTGCACATTTTGTGTCGCAAGGTGTTTCTGGGCTTGGTTTTCTTTGACAACGGTTTTGTTGTGTTCCTTACATGATATTTGATCATGTAATTCAATTTTATATCATTTAGAGGTCATTTGATTTTTAAGGTTTTCCTAGAGCACCTTTTTGCCCTTTTTGACCCTGAAGCATGTAAATGCTTTTTCTTTGTGTTGGAGTGTTGTCCAACGGTTATAATATGTTTAGTAATGTGTTAATATGCTTAGGACAAATTTTTAGGTCCTAAGTAGTTCATTTGGGTATTTATTTACCCTTAGCAGTCAAAGGGTGCAACATCTTGATTTGTGTTGACCACTGTTGTTCTCAGTTGACTTTTAAGGCATGTTTAGGCCTTAATTAATGTGATTAAATATTTAATCCATGCTTTAATAATTTGGGGTATTTCAGTCTACCCCCCTTAAAAAGACTTCGTCCCGAAGTCTCTTAATCAAATAGGTAAGTATTATAAATGTATAACTACCCATTGTTCCCATAATGTATATCTATGTGATATATCATTTACACACATCGTATTGCGCTTATACAGCACATAGCCATCATGTTGTGGCGTTAGTTCAATCACATATGGATATAGGTGATCCATCAGTACCATCATTTCCTATCAGTTCTACCAACCCTGACAACCTCCCTGAGGTGTCCATGACATTCCATTGTTCCACATTCCATATCTAATGATTCATTTCATATCTAGGCGATACCATATGTAATCATTCTATAAAGCAATATGAATACATATCACCAATAGCATAGGGAAAAGTGTTACACACATGGTGTAGACACAACATTCATACAGGTATCTCGTAAGATACGTACATACAAGTGTACATTCACACACAAACAAACCAAACAACGCACGCCCCGCGTACCGACCATAACCAACAAAACCAATTCACTGTATGCTATGCATACTAAATAATTCACATACTAACCAAACAAACCTCATATGCCCCGCACACCACCAATTCTCTCTTTTTTTTGTATGCAATGCATATCAAACAGCCAAAACTTAGTGCACACATGTGCACAACCAAGAGGCTCTACCCCCCTTAAAAAGGGTTTCGCCCCCGTACCCCACAAGTATACAACAGCCGCTCAACAAGGAGCGCCGGATACTTGGCTCTCAAAGAGTTCTTCAACTCGTGGATTATCCTCATATCAGAGAGGCGGGTATGATTCTAGCCCCTCAGGGCTCCATAATGCATAAGGGGTGAGGCACTGATCTATTTGTGCTCTCTCCCAAGTTTATTCTTATGGGCCCACTCGCTCCGTATGAGGTGCAGACCCATGAACATATGCTCAATTTGCCTCTTTTTTTTGCTGTGAATCCACTCGTTTGGATCACTAGCATACATGCGTGTGTCTTCTCTCACTGACATTCAGTTTGAGATGTAATATGACATTGGCTACTGTTAGTACTTAGTGCTCTTTGCACTTGTCTTTGTAATACTAAGACGTACCAGCCTATATGTCCACAAAGATGATGTTTGTCATCCATGTCTCCTGGTGATTTGTTCCAGAGTAATACTCTGTTGTAGTTATCTCTTTTTTTTCTTTACACTCTCGTGTTGATATCCACTTTATCTTTCTGCATTCCTACTAGATTAATAACTGCACGAGTGCAATACCAAAACACTCAGTCATACAGAGTGCAGAGGCGTAAACGCTCAACAGCTAATATCTCATGAGTCAAACAGATAAGATGTGCGAATTATCCTATGAGTGGTACATTCTAAATCCATTGTTCTTTGCTTAAGGTATCTGCTATCATATAGCTTTATCTTTTCTCCTTGCGTAGTCACGCGTTTATATCCATATCATCTAGTAGATTTCCTCTGGATTGCAAGCATTTGCTTGATCCTTATGAGGCTTTACATATTATTCGTCCATTATGGGTTTTCCTGTTTCTTTTTTTTTACGTCCTTGAAAGGTTTCTCTGTCTTCTCTGTATACTGTCCACTGTTCTCTGTTGAAGGTTCTTGATTTCTTTAGCCCGTTGGTTTAACTGTGGCTCTTCTCGTCCATCTTCGAGGTAATCCGTCTTACTGTCCGTAGAATGGAGTTGACTACTTATCGTGTTCCTAACACTACTTGTCTACTTGCATGGGGTACCGTACTGATACATTACTACTTACCCGACTAACTCATAAATAAGTCTGTCAGGCCCACATGCTCCTAACGGAGTGCGGTCGTCCCATGTCTCGTTTAGTAAACTGGTAATGTCCGTCACACGGTTGTTGTGAAGTATTCTTTTGTCAATCTCCTTTTGATGGATGTCCCTTTTTTTTTCTTCTTCTTCTTCTTCTTCCTTTTTTTTGCTTGCTTTTTTTTGTGTAATAGTTCCTGTTATCAGTTATCTTGTAATAAGTGCTATTGCTTTGTGGCAACCGTGGTAACTTGTATCATAGACTGGTATTATTCAACTCGGTGTAAGTAAAATCCGTGCTATATTAGCAAACTTGTTTCTCCCTTTTTTTTTCCTGATCTCATTGAGTACAACACATTTTCTTTTTTTTTCTGTTTTTTTTATCGTATCTCATCCATAACTCATATTCGTCCCCTCATCCATGTAATTGGATGCATTGCAGATTGCATAATAGCTTGAGCAACTTGGCTCTTCACTTCCCAACCATCCTCACTGACGGTGGTGCATCTACAAAGGGTATGCTTGTCCATAAGGACTAAACATGTATCACTAGTAGTTATTAGCATTAAATGCAAGTATACTCTGATGGTATTTGGCTAATAGCCTTGTCTGAAACTTCCTCGAATGTTTAAATTGGTGTGTTTCTCTTTTTTTTTACAGTCATAGTGGTGTATAATGTGTCCAGTTGCAGTGGTTGGACTATCGGTCCTTCCAAAATTGCATAGGTTTCTAATCTCCAGGTTTGAATGAAAAGTTTGAAAAAAAACCGTTTGTTTTTTTTATAAAAGGTTAAAAAGTAGTAGTTGTTGCAGTTGCATTTGCAGTTGTTGCACTTGCTCTAGCAAGTGCGCAAGGCAGATGGAAATTTCAGTGGTTTACTTGTCATAGCGCTTGCAATAGCAAGTGCGCCATGCAGGTGGAAATTCTGGTTCAGTAATTCCCGGACTCATTGACTCTACGTCATTTGAGTATTGCTACATGATAATGTAAGCATTAACATCCTGTTCGTATATATTATCGGTCAAGGTTTAAAGCTTATAGGTACTGAGTACACACAACTAATCCCAAAGTCTCACACAAAAGGCGAGTGGTCAATGACACACTCCCACATTCTTATAACATAGCTCCTTCTAACATCCAAAGTAAGCACACAACAAAGTAAGTAAACGAAGTCTTCCACCAGCGGTCTCATGGAGTTAGGGTACTCATGCCCTATCTACTCCCTTGCCCTTCAGGGCTCCAGCATCAGTAGATGTCTGGCCATCCTGACCGCCTCGTGGTAATCCAGATCCTCCAGCTGAGGTCTTCTGAGTATTCTTTGGTGGCCGGTAATTACGGCTCTCTGGGTTCATCCAGCATTCAAATTCCCTATGGCCTTCTTTGTGGCAGCACCGACATTCGACTTTACGGCCTTCGCAGTCGACCCCTAGGTGGTCCTTCCTACAACGCTTACGGTAAAATGGCACTGGGGCTGTCCGGTGCCTGATGATTGTATTAAAGTTTAGGTTAATAACTGTTGATATGTAGGTTAAGGTTACAATTTAATTTAGGAGGTAGGTGTTCTCACCCTTAGGAGGTGCAGATCTCAGAGGCTTAGCATCTATAGCTGGGCCGGTCAACCGAAGGACGGGCTCTTTTCCCTTTTGTTCCCTGGTGACCCTGCTGCCCTTTCTTTGGAAAGAATTTCCTGTTAAAGGTTTCGGGTCAGCATTTATAAAGGTGTTTAATATGATAAGCAATCTAGAAATGGAATAAGTCCTTACTTTCCCTTCTTTTGGCTTTCGCCTGGAGATGCTCCTCCACCCTCAGACTCTCCCTCAGGGTTCTTCCTTTTCTTGGCCCCGAGAGTCTCTTCCCGAGTCTGGAGCATTAGCTCCGTCCTCGAGGCAGCCTCATAACACTCTTGGAATCTCCTTGGTAAGTTCTCACAAAGTTAATTGGTAATGTAGTATGTAAAGAATTTTTATGGCTTTCATGTTAGCACCTGGATGGTAGTGTAGAGGGTAGCACCCATCGCCATCTGAATGCGAAATAATAGTCCTCCCCGGAATTTCTCGACCTTCACGGTCTCTGAGTAATCCACACCGGGAATGAAGTCCAGCTGACCAATGAATCGAGCGTAATACTCATCCACGGTCAGACCTCCTTGGGTCAATGTCTCGGACTCCTGGCGCTTCTTCTGTTTAAGATGTGCTGGGTAGTACTTCCCTCTCAACAACTCGACAAAGGCAGCCCACGAAAAGTCGGGCGTAGCCAGGTGATGGTCCTTGACCAACCTCCACCAAGTACTGGCTGCATCCTTCAGATGGAAAGCAGCAATGGCGACCTTCTTGTCGTCTGGTACCGGTAAAGCTTCAAATGTTTTCTCATGTTCAACAATGTAACGCTCCAAAGCTACGGGGTCTGGTTCCCCTGAATATGTAGGTGGTCGGGTCTCGCCAACTGACTGCAGCCAGTTCGTTTCCCTGGGCTATGGCGGGTGGGCTGGTGCTCCTCCTATTTGGGTACCCAGCTGTGCAAGAACAGCAGCAACCGTCTCCGCAACCCCTGGAATGCCGGGGTCACCGCCTCTACCTCTTCCAGTACCACGCCCTCTAGTTCCACCAGACATCTGTAGTACAGTATGTCACATAAATACTCGGTAAATTTACCGTACACAACCAATAGATATTAAGTTGCCTTAAGGCTAACCTGTCACGCAATTTGCGTTACTAGACACCATATCTTTCTAAGACGAATCGTCTCGTAACTCCCAAATATTTCCCATAATTTCCCAAGTCCTAAGCTCACTGTCTTTTCCTACTTTCTCGTCATCAGAGCGGTACTCCGCTCTGATACCACTTTTGTAACACCCCTCTCCATAATCATGATATAATCCCTCACGTAGCAATAATTAAAACGTCTCGCAGCGGAAAATAAACAACAATTACAAAACTCACTCGGGTGTCACCGGCCATTACTCGCCCATGCGAGCAACGTAGCCAAACTACATCCAACTTCCAAAATAAACAAACTACTAACCGCAGTGATAACGAGAAACTCCTATACATCATACTAAATCCATAAATCATAAACATCGACAAGTGAGCATCTACCCAATCTTAAAAATATACAACCTTACCATAAGACCATACACCATCTTCATTGCTATACAACATCTCCAACTACCCTGTTCCTGCTCTTCAGCTCCGACAATGATCAACAACCTGTAATGGTGTAGTATCAGCGATAGACGCTGAGTATGCCGGGCCTGGACCCTAATGGTCACTTGTCATTTTAACCATCTTATTATTAGATTGGTTTCATGCTTTTCCTTTTTACAGTTATAACCAAAACTGAAGCATAAATGTATAATATACATAATCAACCATCCAAATATCCATAAACATTAGTCATCCATCCAAACCAAACATTCATAGAATATTTCAAATAACATTTGTATATCGAACGTATCGAGCAATAACAATTTAATGTACCATGTACATTCGTCGTAGCGTACAGTTTTCATATTAAATTTACCTTAGCCTTGTAGGCTCCATCCAACCAACAACATACAATAAAATAACCACAAGTATAACCAATGAACAACAAAGCGAAACAACGAGAATAATAAACAAGTATTTAGTCTCGTCCATGGTATTGTTCGCCACTGTATAAGTCTCAATTGTTTTAGTTGTTCAGATATACCTAGTGACAATGTCTCGTTAAAACGACATGTCTCTAGTTACCCATATATTATGGCGGGTCACCCACGGCAGTAGCCACTCCAACGGTAGAGTCTCCGACCAACGAGCCATTCTAGCTCACGGGAAATTTTCTTGATACTTACGGACCCGTACGCGGACATCCTGGTATCGTTTTTGTGATCACAGCGCGCACCAAGAGCCACATCCTCTTGGCTTTACTTCCATTCCATTAATTAATTAATTATACCATCGCATCGCATTACCAAATTTTCTAACACAGCAGACTAAGGTCATTAGTCCAATCCGGAGTCTGTAAACTCGGGATCCAGTGCTAGATACAAGAGCGGCGTATAGAAAGGCCAATGCTCCGTATAAAAGTCTCAGATAATATGTATATGTTATTATCATAGTGCTACAACGTTTTACTTACGTTCCTTATATTTCATATAAGATAGCACCATAGCCGCTAGTTCGTTTTATATATAGGTTCGTATATACGAACCAATACTGTTAACTCCACAACAGTAAATAATAAGCAGCTATAAATATACAATTCATGCATATTAATTGTCACATTCAGACAAACAATCTTATCACAGATCACACAGAAGTCTGAACTGAGGAAGCCCTCAGAGACAATCCGAGACACATAACAACATACAAGTTATATCAACCAAATCCGAGCCCAAGGAGCAACCTTAGGACAACTCGGATCAAACCCCTTTACATACCGTTCACCCTGATTGTATTACGGTGGAGTATGAATCAGCAAGATCCTATGCTCCGTGTAGTCCGCTAGCTCATCGAGCGTCTTGTCAGAAGTACAATCTAAACGGTAATAAACTATAAGTCAGTCTCAATGACTAACTACATCCGGTATTTCCGAATAATAAGTAACCCCGACAGTTCACCCCTGTTTTCTACAGTTGTTCGTTACGGGTTTCTCTAAAACAGTCGGTTTTGTTACTTAAACGCGTACGCCATAACATTTCAACTGTTAAGTTTAATTCGTTGTATTTCTTTTTAATCTTGTCCACCATCTAGCTTAGGTACACATCCTATAGTTGCATGTATTCATGCATGATTGTAGGACATTATTATTTTTTTTGTATTGTATCCAAAACTCATAACTTATAGTTCATAACTATATATATATTTTTTTAATAACCACCACCATTAAATCATATGGTTTCCAACCAATATCTATATCCACCTTATATACATTATCCTTGTGCATGTATATATTTACCACGCAGGTAATTCCCATGAGTTTAATAGACTCTTATATCATGTTACATTTTATCATCTTATGTTAGATGATTATTCCCATTAGTTGCATTGTATTGTACAACTTATATTAAGATTATTATCCTAATATGAGTAACATTTTATGTTGTATAATTACAACTCCTAAGGTTTATTCAATAAATACCTTAGTTTATAAATCCCATTTATTTATAGTTTGTCACATCATTTTATGTGAGTACCCTTCCTTATATTAATTCCATTAAACCGCCTTAATACCATATAATTGTCATAACATTTATGACATTGTAGACCATAGTCTAAAATTCGTTTTCCAATTCTTATTAATTCGGTATAGCCCTTGAATTTATTTAAATTCCGTTTTGACCACATAACATTATGTAATGTTATACCATATACTAATATCATACTGTGTGATATTTTTATTCCCTTTAACTTATAACCTATAGTTTTTATACAAAACCATTTATTATTGCCTCTCAGGCACCATAAGAAAATCTTATTCTTTTCCATAAACCATAGTTTCCTTTATTTACAAAATCACCCCTTTTTTTTACCATGTTATATATACCATTTAATATAACATTTCTAACTTATAAAAGAGTATAACCTATGGTTATTTTTTGTAAATTCCGAACAGCCCTTGTGCTATTCTATAATTGCCATTTGGCCCTATTTAAAACACATAGTTCTTCCATATCATTAAAACCATATTTTATACACATATCTTAATAAATTCTCTTAATAATTCTAAAAATCACCAAATTCCACCAAAGGGTTATAAATATCCTTATTAACCCATATTCTTTTGATATTTACCATTCCACCATCTATTTTTCTCCAAAGTGTCATGATGACATATTAACTATATTATACATATATAGTTTATTTTAATTCCAAAATCCACCAAATAAATTCCTAAAAATTCCTAATAGCCCATGGGTGTTTAAAATACCATTGTACACCCTTTATTTTTGGTGATAACATATTTACCACATATGTTATAAAAATATTACCATTAAATACATAACTTATTATAAAACCTTAAATAAGTTATCTAACTTATTTATTTTGGTCAAAACCTAGCATATGGTCAATGTTTACCTCCTTAATATTTCCTTGACCATTAATTCCTAATAATTACGGTTTGCACCCAAACTTTCTAGAAATCACCATTTAACCCCAAAACTTTATAAAATCTTATAAACTTTATTTTAACTCCTTTTTACCTCTAATTTTCGGCCTTATTATTCTAAAGCCCCCAAATTTAATTTAATTACACCTAAGACCCCATTTATTTTCGGTAATGCATTTATACTACTTAAACTTAATTAAAAGCTTGTAAATGCATAAATAAAATGGCCTAAAATACATGGCCTTATTACAAACATTGGCTTGCAAAATAAATTACACATAAATGTCCCAAAATACATATAAATTTTCGGCCTCACCACACACTTTCCATTTAATTACCAAACTTCCACATAATGTCTTAAATTTGACATTTATGTTACTTAATCACTTAGATAAATTTACTAAGCCATTTCTTTAAACATTTTAAGGTCAAAAATGACCTTATTACCATGTTCTCTCACGGCAATTAATATAGAATTAGCTTAGAACATTTTAACTTAGCAAAGTTAATGTTTAAGTGATTTATACCTTGATTTAGCTTGAATAATTCCTTGTTTGAATTCGGCCAGCCTTAGATAAAATTTCCAAAGCTTCTCTTGCATGTTTTCAAACAGCAAACAAGGCCTAGTTAGTCTCCAAGAAAGATCTAACCATAAGAAGTAATTTAATGTAAGATTTAAGGCAAAAATCACCTTAAAAATGCAAGGGAAGTTCTAAGTGGTTTCGACCTGAACCAAACACACCACAAGGTGTTAGATCCACCATATTGACATAGGAAATAGTTAGATCTCGAAATGCTACCTTGTTGTTAGGTTTTACCTTGGAAAAATGCCTTAAAAGAGGATATTCCTTTGGATCTCGGCCATCCTTGCTCCAAATGGCTAACCAACAGATTCCACATGAAAAGGAGAAGAAGATGAGGCTATGACCAAAGTTTCACAGCCGAACTTGAAGGGAATCAAAAGTTATGAGCTTAAAGCACATTTTTACCTTAAAATGTAGATTTGGACAACCTTGGTCCCTCTACTGGTCTCAACCGAGTTTAGCTCTTGTTCTAACCTTAGAACACTGAGAATAAGCCATAGGAATTGATGAGCCACGAAATCTAGGTGTTGGTAGTGAAGAGATGAAGAAAAAGAGCTAAAAATGACATTAAAACACTTACATTAAGAGCTTAGGAGCTAGGTTTGCCTTCCATGCTCAAGAACACACTTGAGAGCTTCAAAGGAAGGGGAGAGCTCGGCTGGGCAGAAGAGAATCGGACAAGGAAGGGAGAAATGAGTGGAAAGGCTTGAATTATTAGAAAAAGTAAGTTAATTTTCAAAAAGTAAATGTATTAGGTAGGAATTATTGTCAATCAAGGACTTATGCTGCCTCCTCTCTTATTGCAGCCGATTTCCATGGTCCAAGTGGGTCAATTAATTGACCATTGACCATACTTGGTCAATTTGACTCATGCGGGCCCCACTTTAGGGTTTTATTAATATTTTAATATTAAATTTGTAAAAATTCGTAAATTTCTGGAATTAAATTCCTAATATCATATAATATGATATTTTATATATTTAAAGGTATTTATAACCTTTTAGCCCATTTAAAACCAATTTAGAAGGCGATTACACAAAAACGTGCTTTAAGGAGTTTTAGTGCACATTTTGTGTCGCAAGGTGTTTCTGGGCTTGGTTTTCTTTGACAACGGTTTTGTTGTGTTCCTTACATGATATTTGATCATGTAATTCAATTTTATATCATTTAGAGGTCATTTGATTTTTAAGGTTTTCCTAGAGCACCTTTTTGCCCTTTTTGACCTGAAGCATGTAAATGCTTTTTCTTTGTGTTGGAGTGTTGTCCAACGGTTATAATATGTTTAGTAATGTGTTAATATGCTTAGGACAAATTTTTAGGTCCTAAGTAGTTCATTTGGGTATTTATTTACCCTTAGCAGTCAAAGGGTGCAACATCTTGATTTGTGTTGACCACTGTTGTTCTCAGTTGACTTTTAAGGCATGTTTAGGCCTTAATTAATGTGATTAAATATTTAATCCATGCTTTAATAATTTGGGGTATTTCAGTCTACCCCCCTTAAAAAGACTTCGTCCCGAAGTCTCTTAATCAAATAGGTAAGTATATATAAATGTATAACTACCCATTGTTCCCATAATGTATATCTATGTGATATATCATTTACACACATCGTATTGCGCTTATACAGCACATAGCCATCATGTTGTGGCGTTAGTTCAATCACATATGGATATAGGTGATCCATCAGTACCATCATTTCCTATCAGTTACCAACCCTGACAACCTCCCTGAGGTGTCCATGACAGTCCATGTTCCACATTCATATCTAATGATTCATTTCATATCTAGGCATACCATATGTAATCATTCTATAAAGCAATATGAATACATATCACCAATAGCATAGGGAAAAGTGTTACACACATGGTGTAGACACAACATTCATACAGGTATCTCGTAAGATACGTACATACAAGTGTACATTCACACACAAACAAACCAAACAACGCACGCCCCGCGTACCGACCATAACCAACAAAACCAATTCACTGTATGCTATGCATACTAAATAATTCACATACTAACCAAACAAACCTCATATGCCCCGCACACCACCAATTCTCTCTTTTTTTTGTATGCAATGCATATCAAACAGCCAAAACTTAGTGCACACATGTGCACAACCAAGAGGCTCTACCCCCCTTAAAAAGGGTTTCGCCCCCGTACCCCACAAGTATACAACAGCCGCTCAACAAGGAGCGCCGGATACTTGGCTCTCAAAGAGTTCTTCAACTCGTGGATTATCCTCATATCAGAGAGGCGGGTATGATTCTAGCCCCTCAGGGCTCCATAATGCATAAGGGGTGAGGCACTGATCTATTTGTGCTCTCTCCCAAGTTTTTCTTATGGGCCCACTCGCTCCGTATGAGGTGCAGACCCATGAACATATGCTCAATTTGCCTCTTTTTTTTGCTGTGAATCCACTCGTTTGGATCACTAGCATACATGCGTGTGTCTTCTCTCACTGACATTCAGTTTGAGATGTAATGACATTGGCTACTGTTAGTACTTAGTGCTCTTTGCACTTGTCTTTGTAATACTAAGACGTACCAGCCTATATGTCCACAAAGATGATGTTTGTCATCCATGTCTCCTGGTGATTTGTTCCAGAGTAATACTCTGTTGTAGTTATCTCTTTTTTTTCTTTACACTCTCGTGTTGATATCCACTTTATCTTTCTGCATTCCTACTAGATTAATAACTGCACGAGTGCAATACCAAAACACTCAGTCATACAGAGTGCAGAGGCGTAAACGCTCAACAGCTAATATCTCATGAGTCAAACAGATAAGATGTGCGAATTATCCTATGAGTGGTACATTCTAAATCCATTGTTCTTTGCTTAAGGTATCTCTCTCATAGCTTATCTTTTCCCTTGCGTAGTCACGCGTTTATATCCATAGATCTAGAGATTTCCTCTGGATTGCAAGCATTTGCTTGATCCTTATGGCTTCTACATATTATTCGTCAATGGGGTTTTTCCTGTTCTTTTTTTTTACGTCCTTGAAAGGTTCTCGTCTCTCTGTATACTGTCCACTGTTCTCTGGGAAGGTTCTTGATTTAGCCCGTGGGTAACTGTGGCTCTTCTCGTCCATCTCGAGGTAATCCGTCTTACTGTCCGTAGAATGGAGTTGACTACTTATCGTGTTCCTACACTACTTGTCTACTTGCATGGGGTACCGTACTGATACATTACTACTTACCCGACTAACTCATAAATAAGTCTGTCAGGCCACAGCTCTCTAACGGAGTGCGGTCGTCCATGTCTCGTTTAGTAAACTGGTAATGTCCGTCACACGGTTGTTGTGAAGTATTCTTTTGTCAATCTCCTTTTGATGGATGTCCCTTTTTTTTTGCTTCTTCTTCTTCCTTCTTCCTTTTTTTTTGCTTGCTTTTTTTTGTGTAATAGTTCCTGTTATCAGTTATCTTGTAATAAGTGCTATTGCTTTTGTGGCAACCGTGGTAACTTGTATCATAGACTGGTATTATTCAACTCGGTGTAAGTAAAATCCGTGCTATATTAGCAAACTTGTTTCTCCCTTTTTTTTCCTGATCTCATTGAGTACAACACATTTTCTTTTTTTTTCTGTTTTTTTTATCGTATCTCATCCATAACTCATATTCGTCCCCTCATCCATGTAATGGATGCATTGCAGATTGCATAATAGCTTGAGCAACTTGGCTCTTCACTTCCCAACCATCCTCACTGACGGTGGTGCATCTACAAAGGGATGCTTGTCCATAAGGACTAAACATGTATCACTAGTAGTTATTAGCATTAATGGATACTCTGATGTATTTGGCTAATAGCCTTGTCTGAACACCTTCCTCGCTGTTTAATTGGTGTGTTTCTCTTTTTTTTTTACAGTCTAGTGGCTGTATAATGTGTCCAGTTGCAGTGGTTGGACTATCGGTCCTTCCAAAATTGCATAGGTTTCTAATCTCCAGGTTTGAATGAAAAGTTTGAAAAAAAACCGTTTGTTTTTTTTTATAAAAGTTAAAAAGTAGTAGTTGTTGCAGTTGCATTTGCAGTTGTTGCACTTGCTCTAGCAATGCGCAAGGCAGATGGAAATTTCAGTGGTTTACTTGTCATAGCGCTTGCAATAGCAATGCGCCATGCAGGTGGAAATTCTGGTTCAGTAATTCCCGGACTCATTGACTCTACGTCATTTGAGTATTGCTACATGATAATGTAAGCATTAACATCCTGTTCGTATATTTATCGTCAAGGTTAAAGCTTATAGGTACTGAGTACACACAACTAATCCCAAAGTCTCACACAAAAGGCGAGTGGTCAATGACACACTCCCACATTCTTATAACATAGCTCCTTCTAACATCCAAAGTAAGCACACAACAAGTAAGTAAACGAAGTCTTCCACCAGCGGTCTCATGGAGTTAGGGTACTCATGCCCTATCTACTCCCTTGCCCTTCAGGGCTCCAGCATCAGTAGATGTCTGGCCATCCTGACCGCCTCGTGGTAATCCAGATCCTCCAGCTGAGGTCTTCTGAGTATTCTTTGGTGGCCGGTAATTACGGCTCTCTGGGTTCATCCAGCATTCAAATTCCCTATGGCCTTCTTTGTGGCAGCACCGACATTCGACTTTACGGCCTTCGCAGTCGACCCCTAGGTGGTCCTTCCTACAACGCTTACGGTAAAATGGCACTGGGGCTGTCCGTGCCTGATGATTGTATTAAAGTTTAGGTTAATAACTGTTGATATGTAGGTTAAGGTTACAATTTAATTTAGGAGGTAGTGTTCTCCTCACCCTTAGGAGGTGCAGATCTCAGAGGCTTAGCATCTATAGCTGGGCCGGTCAACCGAAGGACGGGCTCTTTTCCCTTTGTTCCCTGGTGACCCTGCTGCCCTTTCTTTGAAAGAATTTCCTGTTAAAGGTTTCGGGTCAGCATTTATAAAGGTGTTTAATATGATAAGCAATCTAGAAATGGAATAAGTCCTTACTTTCCCTTCTTTTGGCTTTCGCCTGGAGATGCTCCTCCACCCTCAGACTCTCCCTCAGGGTTCTTCCTTTTCTTGGCCCCGAGAGTCTCTTCCCGAGTCTGGAGCATTAGCTCCGTCCTCGAGGCAGCCTCATAACACTCTTGGAATCTCCTTGGTAAGTTCTCACAAAGTTAATTGGTAATGTAGTTGTAAAGAATTTTTATGGCTTTCATGTTAGCACCTGGATGGTAGTTAGAGGGTAGCACCCATCGCCATCTGAATGCGAAATAATAGTCCTCCCCGGAATTTCTCGACCTTCACGGTCTCTGAGTAATCCACACCGGGAATGAAGTCCAGCTGACCAATGAATCGAGCGTATACTCATCCACGGTCAGACCTCCTTGGGTCAATGTCTCGGACTCCTGGCGCTTCTTCTGTTTAAGATGTGCTGGGTAGTACTTCCCTCTCAACAACTCGACAAAGGCAGCCCACGAAAAGTCGGGCGTAGCCAGGTGATGGTCCTTGACCAACCTCCACCAAGTACTGGCTGCATCCTTCAGATGGAAAGCAGCAATGGCGACCTTCTTGTCGTCTGGTACCGGTAAAGCTTCAAATGTTTTCTCATGTTCAACAATGTAACGCTCCAAAGCTACGGGGTCTGGTTCCCCTGAATATGTAGGTGGTCGGGCTCGCCAACTGACTGCAGCCAGTTCGTTTCCCTGGGCTATGGCGGGTGGGCTGGTGCTCCTCCTATTTGGGTACCCCAGCTGTGCAAGAACAGCAGCAACCGTCTCCGCAACCCCTGGAATGCCGGGTCACCGCCTCTACCTCTTCCAGTACCACGCCCTCTAGTTCCACCAGACATCTGTAGTACAGTATGTCACATAAATACTCGGTAAATTTACCGTACACAACCAATAGATATTAAGTTGCCTTAAGGCTAACCTGTCACGCAATTTGCGTTACTAGACACCATATCTTTCTAAGACGAATCGTCTCGTAACTCCCAAATTTCCCATAATTTCCCAAGTCCTAAGCTCACTGTCTTTTCCTACTTTCGTCATCAGAGCGGTACTCCGCTCTGATACCACTTTTGTAACACCCCTCTCCATAATCATGATATAATCCCTCACGTAGCAATAATTAAAACGTCTCGCAGCGGAAAATAACAACAATTACAAAACTCACTCGGGTGTCACCGGCCATTACTCGCCCATGCGAGCAACGTAGCCAACTACATCCAACTTCCAAAATAAACAAACTACTAACCGCAGTGATAACGAGAAACTCTCATATCAACTAAATCCATAAATCATAAACATCGACAAGTGAGCATCTACCCATCTTAAAAATATACAACCTTACCATAAGACCATACACCATCTTCATTGCTATACAACATCTCCAACTACCCTGTTCCTGCTCTTCAGCTCCGACAATGATCAACAACCTGTAATGGTGTAGTATCAGCGATAGACGCTGAGTATGCCGGGCCTGGACCCTAATGGTCACTTGTCATTTTAACCATCTTATTATTAGATTGGTTTCATGCTTTTCCTTTTTACAGTTATAACCAAAACTGAAGCATAAATGTTAATATACATAATCAACCATCCAAATATCCATAAACATTAGTCATCCATCCAAACCAAACATTCATAGAATATTTCAAATAACATTTGTATATCGAACGTATCGAGCAATAACAATTTAATGTACCATGTACATTCGTCGTAGCGTACAGTTTTCATATTAAATTTACCTTAGCCTTGTAGGCTCCATCCAACCAACACATACAATAAAATAACCACAAGTATAACCAATGAACAACAAAGCGAAACAACGAGAATATAAACAAGTATTTAGTCTCGTCCATGGTATTGTTCGCCACTGTATAAGTCTCAATTGTTTTAGTTGTTCAGATATACCTAGTGACAATGTCTCGTTAAAACGACATGTCTCTAGTTACCCATATATTATGGCGGGTCACCCACGGCAGTAGCCACTCCAACGGTAGAGTCTCCGACCAACGAGCCATTCTAGCTCACGGGAAATTTTCTTGATACTTACGGACCCGTACGCGGACATCCTGGTATCGTTTTTGTGATCACAGCGCGCACCAAGAGCCACATCCTCTTGGCTTTACTTCCATTCCATTAATTAATTAATTATACCATCGCATCGCATTACCAAATTTTCTAACACAGCAGACTAAGGTCATTAGTCCAATCCGGAGTCTGTAAACTCGGGATCCAGTGCTAGATACAAGAGCGGCGTATAGAAAGGCCAATGCTCCGTATAAAAGTCTCAGATAATATGTATATGTTATTATCATAGTGCTACAACGTTTTACTTACGTTCCTTATATTTCATATAGATAGCACCATAGCCGCTAGTTCGTTTTATATATAGGTTCGTATATACGAACCAATACTGTTAACTCCACAACAGTAAATAATAAGCAGCTATAAATATACAATTCATGCATATTAATTGTCACATTCAGACAAACAATCTTATCACAGATCACACAGAAGTCTGAACTGAGGAAGCCCTCAGAGACAATCCGAGACACATAACAACATACAACGTTATATCAACCAATCCGAGCCCAAGGAGCAACCTTAGGACAACTCGGATCAAACCCCTTTACATACCGTTCACCCTGATTGTATTACGGTGGAGTATGAATCAGCAAGATCCTATGCTCCGTGTAGTCCGCTAGCTCATCGAGCGTCTTGTCAGAAGTACAATCTAAACGGTAATAAACTATAAGTCAGTCTCAATGACTAACTACATCCGGTATTTCCGAATAATAAGTAACCCCGACAGTTCACCCCTGTTTTCTACAGTTGTTCGTTACGGGTTTCTCTAAAACAGTCGGTTTTGTTACTTAAACGCGTACGCCATAACATTTCAACTGTTAAGTTTAATTCGTTGTATTTCTTTTTAATCTGTCCACCATCTAGCTTAGGTACACATCCTATAGTTGCATGTATTCATGCATGATTGTAGGACATTATTATTTTTTTTGTATTGTATCCAAAACTCATAACTTATAGTTCATAACTATATATATATTTTTTTAATAACCACCACCATTAAATCATATGGTTTCCAACCAATATCTATATCCACCTTATATACATTATCCTTGTGCATGTATATATTTACCACGCAGGTAATTCCCATGAGTTTAATAGACTCTTATATCATATGTTACATTTTATCATCTTATGTTAGATGATTATTCCCATTAGTTGCATTGTATTGTACAACTTATATTAAGATTATTATCCTAATATGAGTAACATTTTATGTTGTATCAATTACAACTCCTAAGGTTTATTCAATAAATACCTTAGTTTATAAATCCCATTTATTTATAGTTTGTCACATCATTTATGTGAGTACCCTTCCTTATATTAATTCCATTAAACCGCCTTAATACCATATAATTGTCATAACATTTATGACATTGTAGACCATAGTCTAAAATTCGTTTTCCAATTCTTATTAATTCGTATAGCCCTTGAATTTATTTAAATTCCGTTTTGACCACATAACATTATGTAATGTTATACCATATACTAATATCATACTGTGTGATATTTTTATTCCCTTTAACTTATAACCTATAGTTTTTATACAAAACCATTTATTATTGCCTCTCAGGCACCATAAGAAAATCTTATTCTTTTCCATAAACCATAGTTTCCTTTATTTACAAAATCACCCCTTTCTTTTTACCATGTTATATATACCATTTAATATAACATTTCTAACTTATAAAAGAGTATAACCTATGGTTATTTTTTGTAAATTCCGAACAGCCCTTGTGCTATTCTATAATTGCCATTTGGCCCTATTTAAAACACATAGTTCTTCCATATCATTAAAACCATATTTTATACACATCTTAATAAATTCTCTTAATAATTCTAAAAATCACCAAATTCCACCAAAGGGTTATAAATATCCTTATTAACCCATATTCTTTGATATTTACCATTCCACCATCTATTTTTCTCCAAAGTGTCATGATGACATATTAACTATATATTATACATATATAGTTTATTTTAATTCCAAAATCCACCAAATAAATTCCTAAAAATTCCTAATAGCCCATGGGTGTTTAAAATACCATTGTACACCCTTTATTTTTGGTGATAACATATTTACCACATATGTTATAAAAATATTACCATTAAATAATAACTTATTATAAAACCTTAAATAAGTTATCTAACTTATTTATTTTGGTCAAAACCTAGCATATGGTCAATGTTTACCTCCTTAATATTTCCTTGACCATTAATTCCTAATAATTACGGTTTGCACCCAAACTTTCTAGAAATCACCATTTAACCCCAAACTTTATAAAATCTTATAAACTTTATTTTAACTCCTTTTTACCTCTAATTTTCGGCCTTATTATTCTAAAGCCCCCAAATTTAATTTAATTACACCTAAGCCCATTTATTTTCGGTAATGCATTTATACTACTTAAACTTAATTAAAAGCTTGTAAATGCATAAATAAAATGGCCTAAAATACATGGCCTTATTACAAACATTGGCTTGCAAAATAAATTACACATAAATGTCCCAAAATACATATAAATTTTCGGCCTCACCACACACTTTCCATTTAATTACCAAACTTCCACATAATGTCTTAAATTTGACATTTATGTTACTTAATCACTTAGATAAATTTACTAAGCCATTTCTTTAAACATTTTAAGGTCAAAAATGACCTTATTACCATGTTCTCTCACGGCAATTAATATAGAATTAGCTTAGAACATTTTAACTTAGCAAAGTTAATGTTTAAGTGATTTATACCTTGATTTAGCTTGAATAATTCCTTGTTTGAATTCGGCCAGCCTTAGATAAAATTTCCAAAGCTTCTCTTGCATGTTTTCAAACAGCAAACAAGGCCTAGTTAGTCTCCAAGAAAGATCTAACCATAAGAAGTAATTTAATGTAAGATTTAAGGCAAAAATCACCTTAAAAATGCAAGGGAAGTTCTAAGTGGTTTCGACCTGAACCAAACACACCACAAGGTGTTAGATCCACCATATTGACATAGGAAATAGTTAGATCTCGAAATGCTACCTTGTTGTTAGGTTTTACCTTGGAAAAATGCCTTAAAAGAGGATATTCCCTTTGGATCTCGGCCATCCTTGCTCCAAATGGCTAACCAACAGATTCCACATGAAAAGGAGAAGAAGATGAGGCTATGACCAAAGTTTCACAGCCGAACTTGAAGGGAATCAAAAGTTATGAGCTTAAAGCACATTTTTACCTTAAAATGTAGATTTGGACAACCTTGGTCCCTCTACTGGTCTCAACCGAGTTTAGCTCTTGTTCTAACCTTAGAACACTGAGAATAAGCCATAGGAATTGATGAGCCACGAAATCTAGGTGTTGGTAGTGAAGAGATGAAGAAAAAGAGCTAAAAATGACATTAAAACACTTACATTAAGAGCTTAGGAGCTAGGTTTGCCTTCCATGCTCAAGAACACACTTGAGAGCTTCAAAGGAATGGGAGAGCTCGGCTGGGCAGAAGAGAATCGGACAAGGAAGGGAGAAATGAGTGGAAAGGCTTGAATTATTAGAAAAAGTAAGTTAATTTTCAAAAGTAAATGTATTAGGTAGGAATTATTGTCAATCAAGGACTTATGCTGCCTCCTCTCTTATTGCAGCCGATTTCCATGGTCCAAGTGGGTCAATTAATTGACCATTGACCATACTTGGTCAATTTGACTCATGCGGGCCCCACTTTAGGGTTTTATTAATATTTTAATATTAAATTTGTAAAATTCGTAAATTTCTAGAATTAAATTCCTAATATCATATAATATGATATTTTATATTTAAAGGTATTTATAACCTTTTAGCCCATTTAAAACCAATTTAGAAGGCGATTACACAAAAACGTGCTTTAAGGAGTTTTAGTGCACATTTTGTGTCGCAAGGTGTTTCTGGGCTTGGTTTTCTTTGACAACGGTTTTGTTGTGTTCCTTACATGATATTTGATCATGTAATTCAATTTTATATCATTTAGAGGTCATTTGATTTTTAAGGTTTTCCTAGAGCACCTTTTTGCCCTTTTTGACCCTGAAGCATGTAAATGCTTTTTCTTGTGTTGGAGTGTTGTCCAACGGTTATAATATGTTTAGTAATGTGTTAATATGCTTAGGACAAATTTTTAGGTCCTAAGTAGTTCATTTGGGTATTTATTTACCCTTAGCAGTCAAAGGGTGCAACATCTTGATTTGTGTTGACCACTGTTGTTCTCAGTTGACTTTTAAGGCATGTTTAGGCCTTAATTAATGTGATTAAATATTTAATCCATGCTTTAATAATTTGGGGTATTTCAGTCTACCCCCCTTAAAAAGACTTCGTCCCGAAGTCTCTTAATCAAATAGGTAAGTATATATAAATGTATAACTACCCATTGTTCCCATAATGTATATCTATGTGATATATCATTTACACACATCGTATTGCGCTTATACAGCACATAGCCATCATGTTGTGGCGTTAGTTCAATCACATATGGATATAGGTGATCCATCAGTACCATCATTTCCTATCAGTTCTACCAACCCTGACAACCTCCCTGAGGTGTCCATGACATTCCATTGTTCCACATTCCATATCTAATGATTCATTTCATATCTAGGCGATACCATATGTAATCATTCTATAAAGCAATATGAATACATATCACCAATAGCATAGGGAAAAGTGTTACACACATGGTGTAGACACAACATTCATACAGGTATCTCGTAAGATACGTACATACAAGTGTACATTCACACACAAACAAACCAACACGCACGCCCCGCGTACCGACCATAACCAACAAAACCAATTCACTGTATGCTATGCATACTAAATAATTCACATACTAACCAAACAAACCTCATATGCCCCGCACACCACCAATTCTCTCTTTTTTTTTGTATGCAATGCATATCAAACAGCCAAAACTTAGTGCACACATGTGCACAACCAAGAGGCTCTACCCCCCTTAAAAAGGGTTTCGCCCCCGTACCCCACAAGTATACAACAGCCGCTCAACAAGGAGCGCCGGATACTTGGCTCTCAAAGAGTTCTTCAACTCGTGGATTATCCTCATATCAGAGAGGCGGGTATGATTCTAGCCCCTCAGGGCTCCATAATGCATAAGGGGTGAGGCACTGATCTATTTGTGCTCTCTCCCAAGTTTATTCTTATGGGCCCACTCGCTCCGTATGAGGTGCAGACCCATGAACATATGCTCAATTTGCCTCTTTTTTTTGCTGTGAATCCACTCGTTTGGATCACTAGCATACATGCGTGTGTCTTCTCTCACTGACATTCAGTTTGAGATGTAATATGACATTGGCTACTGTTAGTACTTAGTGCTCTTTGCACTTGTCTTTGTAATACTAAGACGTACCAGCCTATATGTCCACAAAGATGATGTTTGTCATCCATGTCTCCTGGTGATTTGTTCCAGAGTAATACTCTGTTGTAGTTATCTCTTTTTTTTTTTACACTCTCGTGTTGATATCCACTTTATCTTTCTGCATTTCTACTAGATTAATAACTGCACGAGTGCAATACCAAAACACTCAGTCATACAGAGTGCAGAGGCGTAAACGCTCAACAGCTAATATCTCATGAGTCAAACAGATAAGATGTGCGAATTATCCTATGAGTGGTACATTCCAAATCCATTGTTCTTTGCTTAAGGTATCTGCTATCATATAGCTTTATCTTTTCTCCTTGCGTAGTCACGCGTTTATATCCATATCATCTAGTAGATTTCCTCTGGATTGCAAGCATTTGCTTGATCCTTATGAGGCTTCTACATATTATTCGTCCATTATGGGTTTTCCTGTTTCTCTTTTTTTTTACGTCCTTGAAAGGTTTCTCTGTCTTCTCTGTATACTGTCCACTGTTCTCTGTTGAAGGTTCTTGATTTCTTTAGCCCGTTGGTTTAACTGTGGCTCTTCTCGTCCATCTTCGAGGTAATCCGTCTTACTGTCCGTAGAATGGAGTTGACTACTTATCGTGTTCCTAACACTACTTGTCTACTTGCATGGGGTACCGTACTGATACATTACTACTTACCCGACTAACTCATAAATAAGTCTGTCAGGCCCACATGCTCCTAACGGAGTGCGGTCGTCCCATGTCTCGTTTAGTAAACTGGTAATGTCCGTCACACGGTTGTTGTGAAGTATTCTTTTGTCAATCTCCTTTTGATGGATGTCCCTTTTTTTTTCTTCTTCTTCTTCCTTCTTCCTTTTTTTTGCTTGCTTTTTTTTGTGTAATAGTTCCTGTTATCAGTTATCTTGTAATAAGTGCTATTGCCTTTATGACAACTGTGGTAACTTGTATCATAGACTGGTATTATTCAACTCGGTGTAAGTAAAATCCGTGCTATATTAGCAAACTTGTTTCTCCCTTTTTTTTTCCTGATCTCATTGAGTACAACACATTTTCTTTTTTTTTCTGTTTTTTTTATCGTATCTCATCCATAACTCATATTCGTCCCCTCATCCATGTAATTGGATGCATTGCAGATTGCATAATAGCTTGAGCAACTTGGCTCTTCACTTCCCAACCATCCTCACTGACGGTGGTGCATCTACAAAGGGTATGCTTGTCCATAAGGACTAAACATGTATCACTAGTAGTGATTAGCATTAAATGCAAGTATACTCTGATGGTATTTGGCTAATAGCCTTGTCTGAAACTTCCTCGAATGTTTAAATTGGTGTGTTTCTCTTTTTTTTTTACAGTCATAGTGGCTGTATAATGTGTCCAGTTGCAGTGGTTGGACTATCGGTCCTTCCAAAATTGCATAGGTTTCTAATCTCCAGGTTTGAATGAAAAGTTTGAAAAAAAACCGTTTGTTTTTTTATAAAAGGTTAAAAAGTAGTAGTTGTTGCAGTTGCATTTGCAGTTGTTGCACTTGCTCTAGCAAGTGCGCAAGGCAGATGGAAATTTCAGTGGTTTACTTGTCATAGCGCTTGCAATAGCAAGTGCGCCATGCAGGTGGAAATTCTGGTTCAGTAATTCCCGGACTCATTGACTCTACGTCATTTGAGTATTGCTACTATGATAATGTAAGCATTAACATCCTGTTCGTATATATTATCGGTCAAGGTTTAAAGCTTATAGGTACTGAGTACACACAACTAATCCCAAAGTCTCACACAAAAGGCGAGTGGTCAATGACACACTCCCACATTCTTATAACATAGCTAGCTCTTCTAACATCCAAAGTAAGCACACAACAAAGTAAGTAAACGAAGTCTTCCACCAGCGGTCTCATGGAGTTAGGGTACTCATGCCCTATCTACTCCCTTGCCCTTCAGGGCTCCAGCATCAGTAGATGTCTGGCCATCCTGACCGCCTCGTGGTAATCCAGATCCTCCAGCTGAGGTCTTCTGAGTATTCTTTGGTGGCCGGTAATTACGGCTCTCTGGTTCATCCAGCATTCAAATTCCCTATGGCCTTCTTTGTGGCAGCACCGACATTCGACTTTACGGCCTTCGCAGTCGACCCCTAGGTGGTCCTTCCTACAACGCTTACGGTAAAATGGCACTGGGGCTGTCCGGTGCCTGATGATTGTATTAAAGTTTAGGTTAATAACTGTTGATATGTAGGTTAAGGTTACAATTTAATTTAGGAGGTAGGTGTTCTCACCCTTAGGAGGTGCAGATCTCAGAGGCTTAGCATCTATAGCTGGGCCGGTCAACCGAAGGACGGGCTCTTTTCCCTTTTGTTCCCTGGTGACCCTGCTGCCCTTTCTTTGGAAAGAATTTCCTGTTAAAGGTTTCGGGTCAGCATTTATAAAGGTGTTTAATATGATAAGCAATCTAGAAATGGAATAAGTCCTTACTTTCCCTTCTTTTGGCTTTCGCCTGGAGATGCTCCTCCACCCTCAGACTCTCCCTCAGGGTTCTTCCTTTTCTTGGCCCCGAGAGTCTCTTCCCGAGTCTGGAGCATTAGCTCCGTCCTCGAGGCAGCCTCATAACACTCTTGGAATCTCCTTGGTAAGTTCTCACAAAGTTAATTGGTAATGTAGTATGTAAAGAATTTTTATGGCTTTCATGTTAGCACCTGGATGGTAGTGTAGAGGGTAGCACCCATCGCCATCTGAATGCGAAATAATAGTCCTCCCCGGAATTTCTCGACCTTCACGGTCTCTGAGTAATCCACACCGGGAATGAAGTCCAGCTGACCAATGAATCGAGCGTAATACTCATCCACGGTCAGACCTCCTTGGGTCAATGTCTCGGACTCCTGGCGCTTCTTCTGTTTAAGATGTGCTGGGTAGTACTTCCCTCTCAACAACTCGACAAAGGCAGCCCACGAAAAGTCGGGCGTAGCCAGGTGATGGTCCTTGACCAACCTCCACCAAGTACTGGCTGCATCCTTCAGATGGAAAGCAGCAATGGCGACCTTCTTGTCGTCTGGTACCGGTAAAGCTTCAAATGTTTTCTCATGTTCAACAATGTAACGCTCCAAAGCTACGGGGTCTGGTTCCCCTGAATATGTAGGTGGTCGGGTCTCGCCAACTGACTGCAGCCAGTTCGTTTCCCTGGGCTATGGCGGGTGGGCTGGTGCTCCTCCTATTTGGGTACCCAGCTGTGCAAGAACAGCAGCAACCGTCTCCGCAACCCCTGGAATGCCGGGGTCACCGCCTCTACCTCTTCCAGTACCACGCCCTCTAGTTCCACCAGACATCTGTAGTACAGTATGTCACATAAATACTCGGTAAATTTACCGTACACAACCAATAGATATTAAGTTGCCTTAAGGCTAACCTGTCACGCAATTTGCGTTACTAGACACCATATCTTTCTAAGACGAATCGTCTCGTAACTCCCAAATATTTCCCATAATTTCCCAAGTCCTAAGCTCACTGTCTTTTCCTACTTTCTCGTCATCAGAGCGGTACTCCGCTCTGATACCACTTTTGTAACACCCCTCTCCATAATCATGATATAATCCCTCACGTAGCAATAATTAAAACGTCTCGCAGCGGAAAATAAACAACAATTACAAAACTCACTCGGGTGTCACCGGCCATTACTCGCCCATGCGAGCAACGTAGCCAAACTACATCCAACTTCCAAAATAAACAAACTACTAACCGCAGTGATAACGAGAAACTCCTATACATCATACTAATCCATAAATCATAAACATCGACAAGTGAGCATCTACCCAATCTTAAAAATATACAACCTTACCATAAGACCATACACCATCTTCATTGCTATACAACATCTCCAACTACCCTGTTCCTGCTCTTCAGCTCCGACAATGATCAACAACCTGTAATGGTGTAGTATCAGCGATAGACGCTGAGTATGCCGGGCCTGGACCCTAATGGTCACTTGTCATTTTAACCATCTTATTATTAGATTGGTTTCATGCTTTTCCTTTTTACAGTTATAACCAAAACTGAAGCATAAATGTATAATATACATAATCAACCATCCAAATATCCATAAACATTAGTCATCCATCCAAACCAAACATTCATAGAATATTTCAAATAACATTTGTATATCGAACGTATCGAGCAATAACAATTTAATGTACCATGTACATTCGTCGTAGCGTACAGTTTTCATATTTAATTTACCTTAGCCTTGTAGGCTCCATCCAACCATCAACATACAATAAAATAACCACAAGTATAACCAATGAACAACAAAGCGAAACAACGAGAATAATAAACAAGTATTTAGTCTCGTCCATGGTATTGTTCGCCACTGTATAAGTCTCAATTGTTTTAGTTGTTCAGTTATACCTAGTGACAATGTCTCGTTAAAACGACATGTCTCTAGTTACCCATATATTATGGCGGGTCACCCACGGCAGTAGCCACTCCAACGGTAGAGTCTCCGACCAACGAGCCATTCTAGCTCACGGGAAATTTTCTTGATACTTACGGACCCGTACGCGGACATCCTGGTATCGTTTTTGTGATCACAGCGCGCACCAAGAGCCACATCCTCTTGGCTTTACTTCCATTCCATTAATTAATTAATTATACCATCGCATCGCATTACCAAATTTTCTAACACAGCAGACTAAGGTCATTAGTCCAATCCGGAGTCTGTAAACTCGGGATCCAGTGCTAGATACAAGAGCGGCGTATAGAAAGGCCAATGCTCCGTATAAAAGTCTCAGATAATATGTATATGTTATTATCATAGTGCTACAACGTTTTACTTACGTTCCTTATATTTCATATAAGATAGCACCATAGCCGCTAGTTCGTTTTATATATAGGTTCATATATACGAACCAATACTGTTAACTCCACAACAGTAAATAATAAGCAGCTATAAATATACAATTCATGCATATTAATTGTCACATTCAGACAAACAATCTTATCACAGATCACACAGAAGTCTGAACTGAGGAAGCCCTCAGAGACAATCCGAGACACATAACAACATACAAGTTATATCAACCAAATCCGAGCCCAAGGAGCAACCTTAGGACAACTCGGATCAAACCCCTTTACATACCGTTCACCCTGATTGTATTACGGTGGAGTATGAATCAGCAAGATCCTATGCTCCGTGTAGTCCGCTAGCTCGTCGAGCGTCTTGTCAGAAGTACAATCTAAACGGTAATAAACTATAAGTCAGTCTCATGACTAACTACATCCGGTATTTCCGAATAATAAGTAACCCCGACAGTTCACCCCTGTTTTCTACAGTTGTTCGTTACGGGTTTCTCTAAAACAGTCGGTTTTGTTACTTAAACGCGTACGCCATAACATTTCAACTGTTAAGTTTAATTCGTTGTATTTCTTTTTAATCTTGTCCACCATCTAGCTTAGGTACACATCCTATAGTTGCATGTATTCATGCATGATTGTAGGACATTATTATTTTTTTGTATTGTATCCAAACTCATAACTTATAGTTCATAACTATATATATATTTTTTTAATAACCACCACCATTAAATCATATGGTTTCCAACCAATATCTATATCCACCTTATATACATTATCTTGTGCATGTATATATTTACCACGTAGGTAATTCCATGAGTTTAATACTCTTATATCATATGTTACATTTTATCATCTTATGTTAGATGATTATTCCCATTAGTTGCATTGTATTGTACAACTTATATTAAGATTATTATCCTAATATGAGTAACATTTTATGTTGTATAATTACAACTCCTAAGGTTTATTCAATAAATACCTTAGTTTATAAATCCCATTTATTTATAGTTTGTCACATCATTTTATGTGAGTACCCTTCCTTATATTAATTCCATTAAACCGCCTTAATACCATATAATTGTCATAACATTTATGACATTGTAGACCATAGTCTAAAATTCATTTTCCAATCTTATTAATTCGGTATAGCCCTTGAATTTATTTAAATTCCGTTTTGACCACATAACATTATGTAATGTTATACCATATACTAATATCATACTGTGTGATATTTTTATTCCCTTTAACTTATAACCTATAGTTTTTATACAAAACCATTTATTATTGCCTCTCAGGCACCATAAGAAAATCTTATTCTTTTCCATAAACCATAGTTTCCTTTATTTACAAAATCACCCCTTTCTTTTTACCATGTTATATATACCATTTAATATAACATTTCTAACTTATAAAAGAGTATAACCTATGGTTATTTTTTGTAAATTCCGAACAGCCCTTGTGCTATTCTATAATTGCCATTTGGCCCTATTTAAACACATAGTTCTTCCATATCATTAAAACCATATTTTATACACATATCTTAATAAATTCTCTTAATAATTCTAAAAATCACCAAATTCCACCAAAGGGTTATAAATATCCTTATTAACCCATATTCTTTTGATATTTACCATTCCACCATCTATTTTTCTCCAAAGTGTCATGATGACATATTAACTATATATTATACATATATAGTTTATTTTAATTCCAAAATCCACCAAATAAATTCCTAAAAATTCCTAATAGCCCATGGGTGTTTAAAATACCATTGTACACCCTTTATTTTGGTGATAACATATTTACCACATATGTTATAAAAATATTACCATTAAATACATAACTTATTATAAAACCTTAAATAAGTTATCTAACTTATTTATTTTGGTCAAAACCTAGCATATGGTCAATGTTTACCTCCTTAATATTTCCTTGACCATTAATTCCTAATAATTACGGTTTGCACCCAAACTTTCTAGAAATCACCATTTAACCCCAAAACTTTATAAAATCTTATAAACTTTATTTTAACTCCTTTTTACCTCTAATTTTCGGCCTTATTATTCTAAAGCCCCCAAATTTAATTTAATTACACCTAAGACCCCATTTATTTTCGGTAATGCATTTATCTACTTATAACTTAATTAAAAGCTTGTAAATGCATAAATAAAATGGCCTAAAATACATGGCCTTATTACAAACATTGGCTTGCAAAATAAATTACACATAAATGTCCCAAAATACATATAAATTTTCGGCCTCACCACACACTTTCCATTTAATTACCAAACTTCCACATAATGTCTTAAATTTGACATTTATGTTACTTAATCACTTAGATAAATTTACTAAGCCATTTCTTTAAACATTTTAAGGTCAAAAATGACCTTATTACCATGTTCTCTCACGGCAATTAATATAGAATTAGCTTAGAACATTTTAACTTAGCAAAGTTAATGTTTAAGTGATTTATACCTTGATTTAGCTTGAATAATTCCTTGTTTGAATTCGGCCAGCCTTAGATAAAATTTCCAAAGCTTCTCTTGCATGTTTTCAAACAGCAAACAAGGCCTAGTTAGTCTCCAAGAAAGATCTAACCATAAGAAGTAATTTAATGTAAGATTTAAGGCAAAAATCACCTTAAAAATGCAAGGGAAGTTCTAAGTGGTTTCGACCTGAACCAAACACACCACAAGGTGTTAGATCCACCATATTGACATAGGAAATAGTTAGATCTCGAAATGCTACCTTGTTGTTAGGTTTTACCTTGGAAAAATGCCTTAAAAGAGGATATTCCCTTTGGATCTCGGCCATCCTTGCTCCAAATGGCTAACCAACAGATTCCACATGAAAAGGAGAAGAAGATGAGGCTATGACCAAAGTTTCACAGCCGAACTTGAAGGGAATCAAAAGTTATGAGCTTAAAGCACATTTTTACCTTAAAATGTAGATTTGGACAACCTTGGTCCCTCTACTGGTCTCAACCGAGTTTAGCTCTTGTTCTAACCTTAGAACACTGAGAATAAGCCATAGGAATTGATGAGCCACGAAATCTAGGTGTTGGTAGTGAAGAGATGAAGAAAAAAGCTAAAAATGACATTAAAACACTTACATTAAGAGCTTAGGAGCTAGGTTTGCCTTCCATGCTCAAGAACACACTTGAGAGCTTCAAAGGAAGGGGAGAGCTCGGCTGGGCAGAAGAGAATCGGACAAGGAAGGGAGAAATGAGTGGAAAGGCTTGAATTATTAGAAAAAGTAAGTTAATTTTCAAAAAGTAAATGTATTAGGTAGGAATTATTGTCAATCAAGGACTTATGCTGCCTCCTCTCTTATTGCAGCCGATTTCCATGGTCCAAGTGGGTCAATTAATTGACCATTGACCATACTTGGTCAATTTGACTCATGCGGGCCCCACTTTAGGGTTTTATTAATATTTTAATATTAAATTTGTAAAAATTCGTAAATTTCTAGAATTAAATTCCTAATATCATATAATATGATATTTTAATATATTTAAAGGTATTTATAACCTTTTAGCCCATTTAAAACCAATTTAGAAGGCGATTACACAAAAACGTGCTTTAAGGAGTTTTAGTGCACATTTTGTGTCGCAAGGTGTTTCTGGGCTTGGTTTTCTTTGACAACGGTTTTGTTGTGTTCCTTACATGATATTTGATCATGTAATTCAATTTTATATCATTTAGAGGTCATTTGATTTTTAAGGTTTTCCTAGAGCACCTTTTTGCCCTTTTTGACCCTGAAGCATGTAAATGCTTTTTCTTTGTGTTGGAGTGTTGTCCAACGGTTATAATATGTTTAGTAATGTGTTAATATGCTTAGGACAAATTTTTAGGTCCTAAGTAGTTCATTTGGGTATTTATTTACCCTTAGCAGTCAAAGGGTGCAACATCTTGATTTGTGTTGACCACTGTTGTTCTCAGTTGACTTTTAAGGCATGTTTAGGCCTTAATTAATGTGATTAAATATTTAATCCATGCTTTAATAATTTGGGGTATTTCAGTCTACCCCCCTTAAAAAGACTTCGTCCCGAAGTCTCTTAATCAAATAGGTAAGTATATATAAATGTATAACTACCCATTGTTCCCATAATGTATATCTATGTGATATATCATTTACACACATCGTATTGCGCTTATACAGCACATAGCCATCATGTTGTGGCGTTAGTTCAATCACATATGGATATAGGTGATCCATCAGTACCATCATTTCCTATCAGTTCTACCAACCCTGACAACCTCCCTGAGGTGTCCATGACATTCCATTGTTCCACATTCCATATCTAATGATTCATTTCATATCTAGGCGATACCATATGTAATCATTCTATAAAGCAATATGAATACATATCACCAATAGCATAGGGAAAAGTGTTACACACATGGTGTAGACACAACATTCATACAGGTATCTCGTAAGATACGTACATACAAGTGTACATTCACACACAAACAAACCAAACAACGCACGCCCCGCGTACCGACCATAACCACAAAACCAATTCACTGTATGCTATGCATACTAAATAATTCACATACTAACCAAACAAACCTCATATGCCCCGCACACCACCAATTCTCTCTTTTTTTTGTATGCAATGCATATCAAACAGCCAAAACTTAGTGCACACATGTGCACAACCAAGAGGCTCTACCCCCCTTAAAAAGGGTTTCGCCCCCGTACCCCACAAGTATACAACAGCCGCTCAACAAGGAGCGCCGGATACTTGGCTCTCAAAGAGTTCTTCAACTCGTGGATTATCCTCATATCAGAGAGGCGGGTATGATTCTAGCCCCTCAGGGCTCCATAATGCATAAGGGGTGAGGCACTGATCTATTTGTGCTCTCTCCCAAGTTTATTCTTATGGGCCCACTCGCTCCGTATGAGGTGCAGACCCATGAACATATGCTCAATTTGCCTCTTTTTTTTGCTGTGAATCCACTCGTTTGGATCACTAGCATACATGCGTGTGTCTTCTCTCACTGACATTCAGTTTGAGATGTAATATGACATTGGCTACTGTTAGTACTTAGTGCTCTTTGCACTTGTCTTTGTAATACTAAGACGTACCAGCCTATATGTCCACAAAGATGATGTTTGTCATCCATGTCTCCTGGTGATTTGTTCCAGAGTAATACTCTGTTGTAGTTATCTCTTTTTTTTCTTTACACTCTCGTGTTGATATCCACTTTATCTTTCTGCATTCCTACTAGATTAATAACTGCACGAGTGCAATACCAAAACACTCAGTCATACAGAGTGCAGAGGCGTAAACGCTCAACAGCTAATATCTCATGAGTCAAACAGATAAGATGTGCGAATTATCCTATGAGTGGTACATTCTAAATCCATTGTTCTTTGCTTAAGGTATCTGCTATCATATAGCTTTATCTTTTCTCCTTGCGTAGTCACGCGTTTATATCCATATCATCTAGTAGATTTCCTCTGGATTGCAAGCATTTGCTTGATCCTTATGAGGCTTCTACATATTATTCGTCCATTATGGGTTTTCCTGTTTCTTTTTTTTTACGTCCTTGAAAGGTTTCTCTGTCTTCTCTGTATACTGTCCACTGTTCTCTGTTGAAGGTTCTTGATTTCTTTAGCCCGTTGGTTTAACTGTGGCTCTTCTCGTCCATCTTCGAGGTAATCCGTCTTACTGTCCGTAGAATGGAGTTGACTACTTATCGTGTTCCTAACACTACTTGTCTACTTGCATGGGGTACCGTACTGATACATTACTACTTACCCGACTAACTCATAAATAAGTCTGTCAGGCCCACATGCTCCTAACGGAGTGCGGTCGTCCCATGTCTCGTTTAGTAAACTGGTAATGTCCGTCACACGGTTGTTGTGAAGTATTCTTTTGTCAATCTCCTTTTGATGGATGTCCCTTTTTTTTCTTCTTCTTCTTCCTTCTTCCTTTTTTTTGCTTGCTTTTTTTTGTGTAATAGTTCCTGTTATCAGTTATCTTGTAATAAGTGCTATTGCCTTTGTGGCAACCGTGGTAACTTGTATCATAGACTGGTATTATTCAACTCGGTGTAAGTAAAATCCGTGATATTAGCAAACTTGTTTCTCCCTTTTTTTATCCTGATCTCATTGAGTACAACACATTTTCTTTTTTTTTCTTTTTTTTTTATCGTATCTCATCCATAACTCATATTCGTCCCCTCATCCATGTAATTGGATGCATTGCAGATTGCATAGCTTGAGCAACTTGGCTCTTCACTTCCCAACCATCCTCACTGACGGTGGTGCATCTACAAAGGGTATGCTTGTCCATAAGGACTAAACATGTATCACTAGTAGTGATTAGCATTAAATGCAAGTATACTCTGATGGTATTTGGCTAATAGCCTTGTCTGAAACTTCCTCGAATGTTTAAATTGGTGTGTTTCTCTTTTTTTTTTACAGTCATAGTGGCTGTATAATGTGTCCAGTTGCAGTGGTTGGACTATCGGTCCTTCCAAAATTGCATAGGTTTCTAATCTCCAGGTTTGAATGAAAAGTTTGAAAAAAAACCGTTTGTTTTTTTTATAAAAGGTTAAAAAGTAGTAGTTGTTGCAGTTGCATTTGCAGTTGTTGCACTTGCTCTAGCAAGTGCGCAAGGCAGATGGAAATTTCAGTGGTTTACTTGTCATAGCGCTTGCAATAGCAAGTGCGCCATGCAGGTGGAAATTCTGGTTCAGTAATTCCCGGACTCATTGACTCTACGTCATTTGAGTATTGCTACATGATAATGTAAGCATTAACATCCTGTTCGTATATATTATCGGTCAAGGTTTAAAGCTTATAGGTACTGAGTACACACAACTAATCCCAAAGTCTCACACAAAAGGCGAGTGGTCAATGACACACTCCCACATTCTTATAACATAGCTCCTTCTAACATCCAAAGTAAGCACACAACAAAGTAAGTAAACGAAGTCTTCCACCAGCGGTCTCATGGAGTTAGGGTACTCATGCCCTATCTACTCCCTTGCCCTTCAGGGCTCCAGCATCAGTAGATGTCTGGCCATCCTGACCGCCTCGTGGTAATCCAGATCCTCCAGCTGAGGTCTTCTGAGTATTCTTTGGTGGCCGGTAATTACGGCTCTCTGGGTTCATCCAGCATTCAAATTCCCTATGGCCTTCTTTGTGGCAGCACCGACATTCGACTTTACGGCCTTCGCAGTCGACCCCTAGGTGGTCCTTCCTACAACGCTTACGGTAAAATGGCACTGGGGCTGTCCGGTGCCTGATGATTGTATTAAAGTTTAGGTTAATAACTGTTGATATGTAGGTTAAGGTTACAATTTAATTTAGGAGGTAGGTGTTCTCACCCTTAGGAGGTGCAGATCTCAGAGGCTTAGCATCTATAGCTGGGCCGGTCAACCGAAGGACGGGCTCTTTTCCCTTTTGTTCCCTGGTGACCCTGCTGCCCTTTCTTTGGAAAGAATTTCCTGTTAAAGGTTTCGGGTCAGCATTTATAAAGGTGTTTAATATGATAAGCAATCTAGAAATGGAATAAGTCCTTACTTTCCCTTCTTTTGGCTTTCGCCTGGAGATGCTCCTCCACCCTCAGACTCTCCCTCAGGGTTCTTCCTTTTCTTGGCCCCGAGAGTCTCTTCCCGAGTCTGGAGCATTAGCTCCGTCCTCGAGGCAGCCTCATAACACTCTTGGAATCTCCTTGGTAAGTTCTCACAAAGTTAATTGGTAATGTAGTATGTAAAGAATTTTTATGGCTTTCATGTTAGCACCTGGATGGTAGTGTAGAGGGTAGCACCCATCGCCATCTGAATGCGAAATAATAGTCCCCGGAATTTCTCGACCTTCACGGTCTCTGAGTAATCCACACCGGGAATGAAGTCCAGCTGACCAATGAATCGAGCGTAATACTCATCCACGGTCAGACCTCCTTGGGTCAATGTCTCGGACTCCTGGCGCTTCTTCTGTTTAAGATGTGCTGGGTAGTACTTCCCTCTCAACAACTCGACAAAGGCAGCCCACGAAAAGTCGGGCGTAGCCAGGTGATGGTCCTTGACCAACCTCCACCAAGTACTGGCTGCATCCTTCAGATGGAAAGCAGCAATGGCGACCTTCTTGTCGTCTGGTACCGGTAAAGCTTCAAATGTTTTCTCATGTTCAACAATGTAACGCTCCAAAGCTACGGGGTCTGGTTCCCCTGAATATGTAGGTGGTCGGGTCTCGCCAACTGACTGCAGCCAGTTCGTTTCCCTGGGCTATGGCGGGTGGGCTGGTGCTCCTCCTATTTGGGTACCCAGCTGTGCAAGAACAGCAGCAACCGTCTCCGCAACCCCTGGAATGCCGGGGTCACCGCCTCTACCTCTTCCAGTACCACGCCCTCTAGTTCCACCAGACATCTGTAGTACAGTATGTCACATAAATACTCGGTAAATTTACCGTACACAACCAATAGATATTAAGTTGCCTTAAGGCTAACCTGTCACGCAATTTGCGTTACTAGACACCATATCTTTCTAAGACGAATCGTCTCGTAACTCCCAAATATTTCCCATAATTTCCCAAGTCCTAAGCTCACTGTCTTTTCCTACTTTCTCGTCATCAGAGCGGTACTCCGCTCTGATACCACTTTTGTAACACCCCTCTCCATAATCATGATATAATCCCTCACGTAGCAATAATTAAAACGTCTCGCAGCGGAAAATAAACAACAATTACAAAACTCACTCGGGTGTCACCGGCCATTACTCGCCCATGCGAGCAACGTAGCCAAACTACATCCAACTTCCAAAATAAACAAACTAAACCGCAGTGATAACGAGAAACTCCTATACATCATACTAAATCCATAAATCATAAACATCGACAAGTGAGCATCTACCCAATCTTAAAAATATACAACCTTACCATAAGACCATACACCATCTTCATTGCTATACAACATCTCCAACTACCCTGTTCCTGCTCTTCAGCTCCGACAATGATCAACAACCTGTAATGGTGTAGTATCAGCGATAGACGCTGAGTATGCCGGGCCTGGACCCTAATGGTCACTTGTCATTTTAACCATCTTATTATTAGATTGGTTTCATGCTTTTCCTTTTTACAGTTATAACCAAAACTGAAGCATAAATGTATAATATACATAATCAACCATCCAAATATCCATAAACATTAGTCATCCATCCAAACCAAACATTCATAGAATATTTCAAATAACATTTGTATATCGAACGTATCGAGCAATAACAATTTAATGTACCATGTACATTCGTCGTAGCGTACAGTTTTCATATTAAATTTACCTTAGCCTTGTAGGCTCCATCCAACCAACAACATACAATAAAATAACCACAAGTATAACCAATGAACAACAAAGCGAAACAACGAGAATAATAAACAAGTATTTAGTCTCGTCCATGGTATTGTTCGCCACTGTATAAGTCTCAATTGTTTTAGTTGTTCAGATATACCTAGTGACAATGTCTCGTTAAAACGACATGTCTCTAGTTACCCATATATTATGGCGGGTCACCCACGGCAGTAGCCACTCCAACGGTAGAGTCTCCGACCAACGAGCCATTCTAGCTCACGGGAAATTTTCTTGATACTTACGGACCCGTACGCGGACATCCTGGTATCGTTTTTGTGATCACAGCGCGCACCAAGAGCCACATCCTCTTGGCTTTACTTCCATTCCATTAATTAATTAATTATACCATCGCATCGCATTACCAAATTTTCTAACACAGCAGACTAAGGTCATTAGTCCAATCCGGAGTCTGTAAACTCGGGATCCAGTGCTAGATACAAGAGCGGCGTATAGAAAGGCCAATGCTCCGTATAAAAGTCTCAGATAATATGTATATGTTATTATCATATGCTACAACATTTTACTTACGTTCCTTATATTTCATATAAGATAGCACCATAGCCGCTAGTTCGTTTTATATATAGGTTCATATATACGAACCAATACTGTTAACTCCACAACAGTAAATAATAAGCAGCTATAAATATACAATTCATGCATATTAATTGTCACATTCAGACAAACAATCTTATCACAGATCACACAGAAGTCTGAACTGAGGAAGCCCTCAGAGACAATCCGAGACACATAACAACATACAAGTTATATCAACCAAATCCGAGCCCAAGGAGCAACCTTAGGACAACTCGGATCAAACCCCTTTACATACCGTTCACCCTGATTGTATTACGGTGGAGTATGAATCAGCAAGATCCTATGCTCCGTGTAGTCCGCTAGCTCATCGAGCGTCTTGTCAGAAGTACAATCTAAACGGTAATAAACTATAAGTCAGTCTCAATGACTAACTACATCCGGTATTTCCGAATAATAAGTAACCCCGACAGTTCACCCCTGTTTTCTACAGTTGTTCGTTACGGGTTTCTCTAAAACAGTCGGTTTTGTTACTTAAACGCGTACGCCATAACATTTCAACTGTTAAGTTTAATTCGTTGTATTTCTTTTTAATCTTGTCCACCATCTAGCTTAGGTACACATCCTATAGTTGCATGTATTCATGCATGATTGTAGGACATTATTATTTTTTTTGTATTGTATCCAAAACTCATAACTTATAGTTCATAACTATATATATATTTTTTAATAACCACCACCATTAAATCATATGGTTTCCAACCAATATCTATACCACCTTATATACATTATCCTTGTGCATGTATATATTTACCACGCAGGTAATTCCTATGAGTTTAATAGACTCTTATATCATATGTTACATTTTATCATCTTATGTTAGATGATTATTCCCATTAGTTGCATTGTATTGTACAACTTATATTAAGATTATTATCCTAATATGAGTAACATTTTATGTTGTATAATTACAACTCCTAAGGTTTATTCAATAAATACCTTAGTTTATAAATCCCATTTATTTATAGTTTGTCACATCATTTTATGTGAGTACCCTTCCTTATATTAATTCCATTAAACCGCCTTAATACCATATAATTGTCATAACATTTATGACATTGTAGACCATAGTCTAAAATTCGTTTTCCAATTCTTATTAATTCGGTATAGCCCTTGAATTTATTTAAATTCCGTTTTGACCACATAACATTATGTAATGTTATACCATATACTAATCATACTGTGTGATATTTTTATTCCCTTTAACTTATAACCTATAGTTTTTATACAAAACCATTTATTATTGCCTCTCAGGCACCATAAGAAAATCTTATTCTTTTCCATAAACCATAGTTTCCTTTATTTACAAAATCACCCCTTTCTTTTTACCATGTTATATACCATTTAATATAACATTTCTAACTTATAAAAGAGTATAACCTATGGTTATTTTTTGTAAATTCCGAACAGCCCTTGTGCTATTCTATAATTGCCATTTGGCCCTATTTAAAACACATAGTTCTTCCATATCATTAAAACCATATTTTATACACATATCTTAATAAATTCTCTTAATAATTCTAAAAATCACCAAATTCCACCAAAGGGTTATAAATATCCTTATTAACCCATATTCTTTTGATATTTACCATTCCACCATCTATTTTTCTCCAAAGTGTCATGATGACATATTAACTATATATTATACATATATAGTTTATTTTAATTCCAAAATCCACCAAATAAATTCCTAAAAATTCCTAATAGCCCATGGGTGTTTAAAATACCATTGTACACCCTTTATTTTTGGTGATAACATATTTACCACATATGTTATAAAAATATTACCATTAAATACATAACTTATTATAAAACCTTAAATAAGTTATCTAACTTATTTATTTTGGTCAAACCTAGCATATGGTCAATGTTTACCTCCTTAATATTTCCTTGACCATTAATTCCTAATAATTACGGTTTGCACCCAAACTTTCTAGAAATCACCATTTAACCCCAAAACTTTATAAAATCTTATAAACTTTATTTTAACTCCTTTTTACCTCTAATTTTTGGCCTTATTATTCTAAAGCCCCCAAATTTAATTTAATTACACCTAAGACCCCATTTATTTTCGGTAATGCATTTATACTACTTAAACTTAATTAAAAGCTTGTAAATGCATAAATAAAATGGCCTAAAATACATGGCCTTATTACAAACATTGGCTTGCAAAATAAATTACACATAAATGTCCCAAAATACATATAAATTTTCGGCCTCACCACACACTTTCCATTTAATTACCAAACTTCCACATAATGTCTTAAATTTGACATTTATGTTACTTAATCACTTAGATAAATTTACTAAGCCATTTCTTTAAACATTTTAAGGTCAAAAATGACCTTATTACCATGTTCTCTCACGGCAATTAATATAGAATTAGCTTAGAACATTTTAACTTAGCAAAGTTAATGTTTAAGTGATTTATACCTTGATTTAGCTTGAATAATTCCTTGTTTGAATTCGGCCAGCCTTAGATAAAATTTCCAAAGCTTCTCTTGCATGTTTTCAAACAGCAAACAAGGCCTAGTTAGTCTCCAAGAAAGATCTAACCATAAGAAGTAATTTAATGTAAGATTTAAGGCAAAAATCACCTTAAAAATGCAAGGGAAGTTCTAAGTGGTTTCGACCTGAACCAAACACACCACAAGGTGTTAGATCCACCATATTGACATAGGAAATAGTTAGATCTCGAAATGCTACCTTGTTGTTAGGTTTTACCTTGGAAAAATGCCTTAAAAGAGGATATTCCCTTTGGATCTCGGCCATCCTTGCTCCAAATGGCTAACCAACAGATTCCACATGAAAAGGAGAAGCAGATGAGGCTATGACCAAAGTTTCACAGCCGAACTTGAAGGGAATCAAAAGTTATGAGCTTAAAGCACATTTTTACCTTAAAATGTAGATTTGGACAACCTTGGTCCCTCTACTGGTCTCAATCGAGTTTAGCTCTTGTTCTAACCTCAGAACACTGAGAATAAGCCATAGGAATTGATGAGCCACGAAATCTAGGTGTTGGTAGTGAAGAGATGAAGAAAAAGAGCTAAAAATGACATTAAAACACTTACATTAAGAGCTTAGGAGCTAGGTTTGCCTTCCATGCTCAAGAACACACTTGAGAGCTTCAAAGGAAGGGGAGAGCTCGGCTGGGCAGAAGAGAATCGGACAAGGAAGGGAGAAATGAGTGGAAAGGCTTGAATTATTAGAAAAAGTAAGTTAATTTTCAAAAAGTAAATGTATTAGGTAGGAATTATTGTCAATCAAGGACTTATGCTGCCTCCTCTCTTATTGCAGCCGATTTCCATGGTCCAAGTGGGTCAATTAATTGACCATTGACCATACTTGGTCAATTTGACTCATGTGGGCCCCACTTTAGGGTTTTATTAATATTTTAATATTAAATTTGTAAAAATTCATAAATTTCTGGAATTCAATTCCTAATATCATATAATATGATATTTTATTATATTTAAAGGTATTTATAACCTTTTAGCCCATTTAAAACCAATTTAGAAGGCGATTACACAAAAACGTGCTTTAAGGAGTTTTAGTGCACATTTTGTGTCGCAAGGTGTTTCTGGGCTTGGTTTTCTTTGACAACGGTTTTGTTGTGTTCCTTACATGATATTTGATCATTTAATTCAATTTTATATCATTTAGAGGTCATTTGATTTTTAAGGTTTTCCTAGAGCACCTTTTTGCCCTTTTTGACCCTGAAGCATGTAAATGCTTTTTCTTTGTGTTGGAGTGTTGTCCAACGGTTATAATATGTTTAGTAATGTGTTAATATGCTTAGGACAAATTTTTAGGTCCTAAGTAGTTCATTTGGGTATTTATTTACCCTTAGCAGTCAAAGGGTGCAACATCTTGATTTGTGTTGACCACTATTGTTCTCAGTTGACTTTTAAGGCATGTTTAGGCCTTAATTAATGTGATTAAATATTTAATCCATGCTTTAATAATTTGGGGTATTTCACCTCATGCCTTCTGTAGCGATTGTACACAGGGGCATAAGAATCATGATAACGCCAACATTGGCCTAGTCCACTCTTGAACACTACGGGAAACCCAAGGGAAGGTACCCCTCATTAACCAAAGACCACTAATGCGGTGAGGATGTGAACCCTTAGAAAAGGCTTCCATCTACTATAATAATAAAACCACGCAATAGATATTGCCAAGGGATGATGGGATAAGGAAATGAGATTTCCAAACCATTACGACTTAAGGGAGTAAGCATACTCCATATACACCCAAACATGTGGTGGACCATTGCGTAAACACTAACATAGCAAACCTTGTCATTAGACCTATGAGTGGAGACAAACCCCTCAACAATAACCTTCACTTGTCAGTGATAGAATACCCTCCAATTGGAGAACGAGACCAGAAAACCCTTGAAGTTTCACGGGATGTCCTGGTAATATACATACATGCAAAACTACACAGCCAGAGCCTAAACCAATGCTCAGCACTGAAATGCAACAATTACCAAAGCAATTAATGTGAACACACATTGAACACCATGAATGACCAACTTGTGGGAACTCCAAGTGTATTTACACCATAAGGAAATGGTGCCAACGACAATGGCAATGAGTAAAGAGGAACTACCACAGTAACAGAAACAGTAAAAGCAATGTTGTACAATGAGTAAGAATACGGTGCGCAACAGGCGACCACTATGAGGGAATAGTTAAGCAATAACACGGAGTATAAGTATGAGATGACACACAGAAATATTCTTTCCTATCACATAAGTGACTTACTGTCAAGCGTTTACGCCTCTACACTCTGTATGACTGAGTGTTTTGGTATTGCACTGGTGCAGCTAATGATCTAATGGGATGGCTAGGGATATGGAGAATGTAAACCGTAGTAAATCCTTCCTTTCACCACAAACACGGCATAAGCCAGTTAAGCAAGCTTAACAACAAACCGTGCGGCCTAAGGCCAAAGAAGCACGAAGAGTGTAACACACACTAACAGTCACAGATGTGAATTCCAATGGAATAAAAGGCGAAAGGAGACTTAAGAAAATCACTAGGACCGACGCATAGAAATGCAAGGTCATACAAGTAAAGAACACTTGTACTGAACCAGGGAAACTGGTAGAATTCAGAAGCTAGTGACACCAGAGGAAGCACTACAACTAAGTGGTGACTTAACCTCGCCTGACAATAAGTCGAAAGAACTTAGTGAATAACCCTGGAAGCACGAATAACATGTGCAGTAGATTACCAGAGAGCTGGTTAAAATCTTAAACTCATTGAGTTCGAACGCGGTAAAAGAATACCGAATTTGTTCAGTAAACCTTATTTCCATAATAGACGGATGAGAAGGTGATGTATAGCACATTAAGGATAACACGAAGGGTAAGTAACTCGAGTTATCAGGGTCGCGCAGCAGAAGCTAGTGGGCCCTAGCTAGGAGATACTATACCTAGTAAGTATAGTAGAATGGTTATTAATGCCGTGAAGCCTAATAGGCTGGAACCAAATTAAATATGAGTTAAATAAACTCATATAGGAACTCTTGGTGCAAAGACTAAACCATTGGTATGGTTAAGACCCTTTGACCAGAGCATAGTATATAGTATACAGTAGTGAAGCTAAACGCTTCAGTTTGCCCAAACTGATTAAACCAATGTTCAACAATAATACATGGTAGATTACGTGGGCGTAATCCCTTTTAAGGGGGGTAGAGCCCTTTTGCTTTTGCATTGCTTCGGGGTAAGCATTGCATTTTGTATGGCACATGTAGTGCAAGTTAATTTAGTATGGATGTGTATGTATGTGTAATGTGTAATGAATGATGTGTATGTGCAATGTATGGTGTATTGGTGTAATGTGTATTGTGAATGGTAATGGTGTATTGTGTATTGTGGTATGGTATGAATGGAAATGATGTATTGTGTATGTGAATTGTGTATGATGTTGAAATGTGTATGCTTGCAATGTGGAATGAAGTAAACACCTCATAGGTGTAGTAAGACACATTATGACTATTGGTGTGCATAATGAGTAGAATTATAAAACTATTAACCTTGAGCAACTTTGAGGGCAAAGTTTCTTAAGGGGGGTAGATTGAAATACCCCGTAATTAAAAATAGTGATTAATTAGGCTAATAAGTAATTTAGAAGCTTAATTAAGTGTAAATAATCATAAGGGAACAAATCCCGAAGAAAACGGACCTTTAAAACGGTTTAAAAACATTACCGAACCTTAAAGCACGTTTTTCGAGGTAACCGGGAAAACGTGTCTTTAAGCGGGTCAAATAGACTCGTAACAATTTTGGTCAACTAAATAATCATTAATAAATATTAGTGAAGCTTTGGGACCAATAAAATCAATAAAACGAGAGATTGGTAAAAACTGTCAAAAACGGGAAGTTGTGGGGTAGAAGTATAAATAGCACAAACTTATGTGTCCAATATTGTAAATAAAATTTTAAAATCCCCATAGGTGCTGTGTGCTGTCCGATTTTACATATATACACACACACACTCTACTCTCTTATTAACTAAAGACAAAAACAATTAAAAACCAAAAAGTAAACACTCACCTCACTTTACCACTCTCTCTCCTATCTCATTCTCTTCTCTCACGTAAGACCCCTCACCAGCACTCTCTCTTTTCTTCTTCCCCTACCTCATGCGATTTCCATGGTGAAAAGAGAAGCCACACAAAAACTACCACTTCTCTCCTTTGTAACTCTCTCCAAACTCTTCCAAAAATTATAAAAATACCACCATTGTAATCCTCTCACAAAGAGCTACACTTCCATCTTTCCAAAATTCAAAAACAAGCACTTTCGATTTTATGGGTATACCCCATTTGGAGTTTCAACACCACCATTAGAAGGCCCTCCTTCTCCTTGTTCTCTTAAGGTAAAAACATTCTCAAAAACTCCATCTTTTTCTAGCCTCAAAGGCAAAACGAAAATTTAGCTAAACCTTGTTTTGGTTCCTCTTGTGCCCAGCCGATTTTGGCACTTTTGAAAGGTGGGAAACATCATTCTTGAGCTATTCCAAACAGCACTTAAGCTCTTGCAAGGTAAGGAAACTCCTAAACCCTAGAATGTACATTAAAAGATTAAATGAGAATTAGTGTTGTTTTTGTATTGAAGCATATATATAAATGTTGGTAGTGTTAGAGGAATTGGGATTTACAAACCGGTAGAGAAGAAGGAAGGAAGGAGAAAGAGAGAAGAAAGAAATTAGAAGAGAAACAAGGTAAGGATACTCACCTTTGTGTAGCCTTGTATATGTATGGATGTAACAGATTTTTAGAAGTTGAAATGAGTAATGGAAACGGTATTGTGTAGAAATGTATTGTGTAGGAGAACCTAAGTGCTTAAAAACCATTGAAAAACATGTAAAATGTATTGAAACCTAGTTGGGTATTGGGTTGTTGAGTGCAGGAATTTTTAGTAGTGTTTTAGTATTGGTAAATGTGTATGGGAGCTTGTATATTGATGTTGTGTATAAACAGGTGAGATGATGTTAATGTGTGAGAGAAACCATGTGGAGAATGTTAATAATATAGGGGAGACTATGTCAAATTTTATCTAGGAATTTGAGGACTTAAGTGTTCAAGATGAGAAAACAACCTAGGTAGTGACTAGGTGTATGTGGAGAGTATAATGGGAGCGTTTAGTAGCTTGTAACAGATTTGGGTATGATTTGTTAATGGGATGTAATTAGGAAGTGAATGGATGTATTTTGGATACTGGGAGTAGCATTGGTTGAGGAAGTAATGGAGGTTAGAAGTTGAGTACAAAATCTGTAGCAAGATGCATAAAAATGCATTGGAGAGGTTAGGAAAAATTGGTGAGTAAGAATTGGTAAAAAGAGTGTTGGACTTGGGTATGGATATTATAGTTGCTTGGAGATGAATTGGAATGGTAAGATGGCATTAGGAGATGAGAATATGCATGGGGGAAATAGGAGCAAAAATCTGTAGCATTGGAGGATGAAAAACTGTTGTAAGTGTGGAAGGGAAGTAATGAAATTGTGTAAGTGGATTGATGGATTTAGTAAAGCATTTGGTGGGTGAACTAAGGCAATTTGAGGGCCTAGGTAGTGTTAAAACATGTGGGATTACATGTGGGAAGATTGGGGAAACAATGGGTAAAGGTTAGAACTGAAAATAGAAATTAAAATGCAAATACTGGGCCGGACCGACCTTAGGACCGAACTTGCAAGGTCGGTCGAGCCCAGATTTACAAAGACGGGAAAGCTTCTGGAATCGACCGGACTTGCGACCGGACTTGCAAGTTCGGTCGGACCAGAGAAATTCTCCCGTCTGTAACCTACTGGAATGGACCGACCTTGCGACCGGACTTGCAAGGTCGGTCGACGCAAAATTTTTCCGTCTTGTAACTTACTGGAATGGACCGACCTTGCGACCGGACTTGCAAGGTCGGTCGAGCTAAAATTTTCCGTCCTGTAAGCTACTGGAATGGACCGACCTTGCGACCGGACTTGCAAGGTCGGTCGGGGCTAAAACTTTCCGTTAAGTAACTCACTGGAATGGACCGACCTTGGGACCGGACTTGCAAGGTCGGTCGGCCCTGGAATTTTCACCCGATGTAACCTACTGACTCGGACCGAACTTGCAAGGTCGGTCGCAAGTTCGGTCGGGTCAAACTTACAAAAAAAAAAAACTATAAGACTATGGTTAGTATATGTATGTATGTATATGTATACCCACCTATACATACGTGCATATGTGTGTAAGTAAACCATTGCTAAGCAATAAAAGTAAGTAAATAAAAATGTAAGTATAGGAATGTGAAGACCTAGTAAGTATGAATTAGGAAGCGTAAGGGTAACCGAATTAAGTTATAATAGTTAGATTAATTATTCGGTTGTATGTATATCATAGGATTTGAATTGTGAATACCGGAGGAACGTTGGGATACAAGTACAACGGGTGAAAGGTATGATTTTCATGCCCTGTATCCTAATCTGGTTACCCGATTTGTGTGCTTATTTGATCACCTAATAAGATAAATGCATGAATCGGACTATATTGCACCTACTTGTGCTTGTTTACTGTTTTTGATATTTGTCTTAAACAATAGTTTGTATAATTCATGAAACATATGAATGATGATGAAGTGTATCATACTTGTAGTGTACTTGTATATTGTAATGTATTTGTATGTAAGTGTATATGGGTATTGTATTATTGTGGCTTGGATGTTGACTTGTACTAATTCCTAACTATCTAACTCCTAACTTAAGTGAGTAAATTGGAATGAGTACAAGTCCGATATAGCTTCGGTCACGCGTGAGGATGCGGAGTCACAAGAGGTGGCTGCAATTCCTGACTCTTAAACTGGTCGCGGCCCAAATCCCTTAAATGGGTAGCATCCCGGATTAGTGAGTCAAGTAAATCCCGGAGGTGGGACGGTGTAGTCCCCAGGGCCGGAGGTCCCGACGACTTAACTTGAGTAAGAGTAAGTAAGTATGGATCCGTAAGTATGTATGAGTATGTATGCGTATGTATGAAGTAGACGAGTAAAAGAGTAATCTCCACCCGATTAACCCGGGTGGACCAATGAAGCTAACAATATTGTATATTGTGCATGAGATGTGTATGTGTAATCCGGAAAGAGGTAAGTATGTATTGGTTGGTTTATATTGTATCCCTTGTATGTAATGTAGTGTATGTATGTATGCCTTGCGTAAGTATTGTTGTATGGTGTATAAGAGCATGTATGCATGTATGTTTGAATGAAATCAACCGCATGTATTCGACCAAGTGGTCGGCGTACCCTCACTAGTACGCGGGGTATGCGGTTATCATGCTTAGCGAAAGCTGACCCCTTCGGGGGACATTTTTTAGTGTGCAGGTACCCGAAGCGAATGTGGTCAAGGCACGAGACCGGCGACTACATTGGATAGTAGTAGTAGAATGTAGAGGTGTATCAACTAGCACACCCTTGTATTTAGAAGTAAGTAGCGTGTGAGGAATGGGTAGTAAGTAGCCTCTTAGTGAGTATGAATGAACTTGGAAGAAGCATTGTAATTGTATTGGGAACCTAGTAAACTCGGTTAAGTATATTGCATTGTATGGATTGAAGAGGAGTAAGTACTGAATGGAGTATTGTTGTAATTGACTGATGATTGGAGTATGTATTCTAGATGCGTAGTACTCGGGATTCCGGTCCATCAGACCGATGCTGTATGTAGAAGTAGTAGCCTTGTTAGTCACGTGGGTGACTAACGGCATTGTATCACCCACTGTATGTAAGTATGTATCCGCTGCGCGTATCTGATATGTAAGGAGATCGGACGTTAATGACTGTATTAATGGTAGGGGTGTTACAGGTGAGGATATGGTGGGATCTGGGACGGGAAGAGCTGAAGACTGAAATAGTGGCCCAAAACCGACATGCAATACCAAAATCTACACCATATCTAGACACATCAAGTATAGAGGCTGGATCCGAGAGCAGTTGACACCATACTTATTTGTAGAGGCAAAAGAGGAAACATGCAACATGGGGTAACATCGGCGATGGTGAGCTGGAGCGGGGCGGGGTCGGCGGTGATGGTGAGGAGGATGGCACCGAACGGAAGACGAATGAGGATGGTGATGCAACCGTGGCAAATTAAGGGCAGTCGTTGAGTGAGATTTAGAAGAAAACAAACTTGGGGAAGAAAATGGCTATGGAGGTTGCATGCTTGAGGAGCCCACAAACAAAAGAAAGGGAGGAAGGGGAAGAGGAAGGGAAGAGATTTTCTCTCTCTCTCTCCTCTACGCCCTAAACCTGGCAAAACTATTGTGTTAAATTAGTGTCATGTGATGTATTGCGTTAGATAGTTGTAACACTTGAGGCATTGTGCTAGAAATTTGAATCACGAGACCATAGTATCAGAAATTAGCATCATGCGTGGTATCGCACCATAATTTGTCTTTTATAAAATTTTAAGTTATTGATGTTATTTTTATTATGCATCTTTTGCTTGTTGGTATTTTATAATTTATTTTTTATAAGATAAATGATATCATGCCTGCAAACTTAGCTATGATACAATATGAAGAGAATCGTAAAAAAAATTAACTTTAAAATGTTATAAATGGCAGTGTGATTGCAAGTTTTAATTTTGATATGCTAAAAGGAATCTCACACCTGACAGTTCTAATATGATAAAATGAAAGGGAAGATATAAAGTTTAGCTTTGATATGATACGAGCAAAGGAAACACAACGTTGTACGAAAATATATAAAATAAACATGTACTTGGCAAAAACTCTGATATAAACATGGCATAACACCTAGTTAAATCATCCGACGAATCATCAATATTTTTGTAAAACAACATCGAATAATGATTTGTGAACAAATACTGGTATAGCACTTGGTGAAACTTATGAAAGTTGCATGTAGTTCCTAATTCATGAAATACCACTAAAACCCTAAGTTATGAAATGTCACTACATTTTTCTAGAAATTCATGAAACCCTACTTCAGCTATTATCCAACAGCAGAAAAAAAGACAAAAATACTCCTATTATAAATCGAGAATTTTCCTAAGTTTACGAGGCTAATTCATGCTTAATTATCTATGTTTTGACTTTAAATTCCTTCCCTTATTGTCTTATTTATGCTTTCTTGTTATATTTGTCTCATATGATTGGTTTGTTGAATTTTCAGAGAAAATGCTCAAGAAAATTCTCAAACAAAGTCTTTAGAAGTTGAGTCAACCAATGGAAGTCAAACCGGGAGTCAAATGATGATTTTTGAAGAAAAAGAAGCTAGATTACAAGTGGTCCGGGTCTTTTCCATGGATGTATACCCAGACCAACCATTCTGAGAACATTGTACCAAGTTTTTGAGGTGGTTCGTGTATGCTTTCTGGACTATAAACCCGGACCATCCTAAGTTGAAGCATTATGCCAACTTTTAGAGGTGGCCCATGAATATGTTCTGGATATTTACCCGGACCAGACTTGCAATAATCTTTCCGCCACGTTTTAGATTTGGTCCAGGAATATAGTATGATTAAAACCCGAACCAATATTAGAAAGCAATGGAATTTTTATCCCATGAGATGAAAAAGAGAATTGATAAAATTCTCTAGGGGAGGACGTTATCCGATGCAAAGAGCCGCCAGAGTTATTAGACGACAACATTAGGTTTTTCTAAATCAGTTCTTCATTTTTGTTACTTTTGACTTATAGAGATTAGAGATTTTAACAATTTTTTTGGGAGATTGAGCAGAGTAGATTGTGGATCGAGATAGAGATTTCGACACGGAGTCTTCAATAAGAGTTTCCTCTTGTTCTTCCTTTTTAATACTGTTCTTTATAGACTTTTACATTGTTATTATGTCTATGGCTGAGTAGCACTCTTAAATTCCGGTTTGCTATGTAATTTGAATTCGAGGTTCCATTATCTTTGTGAATTTACCAGTTTGAATCAGATTAAAGTACTTGTTCTTTGTTTGTATTTATTCTCTGGTGATTTGGCCAATTACTAGGGCTTATTAGTTTGTTTGCTTATAAGTGAGAACTGCGGCAGTCAATAGACTACTGGAACAGTACCCGAAATACCCAAAATATTAATTACTTTAATTAATAATGAATTAATTAAATAAAAGTAATTAATGACAGGTTAAGGAATTAAATATCCTTAAATAAGTAAAAAAGGAATAATATAATATTGGAATAAACCCTAAGAAGTCGTTAGGAAACATTAACAAAACCTAAAACGACATTAGGTGGTTTAGAAAAAAGAAATGTAAACGAAAATATAATTAATCATTTATACATTGAAAAAAAAACGTGCCAAAAATATTTTAGGAGTGGAAACGAGGCCCTGGATACCTTACAAGGTTATTTGGATAATTTTAGAGGCATTGGAAATTGGTTAAACAAGTCGGAATAAAAGACGTGGTGTTTTTGCCTAAAATGGCGAAACACAAACCGATTAGGAATTAAATACTAATTAATCAAATTTATAAATAATAATAATGATTATTGTTTGAAAGTATAAATGTGGAGACGTAAAATGTTCATCTCGTTAAAAGGGAAATCGTGTCGCGAACAGCACTAAATACGAACAAGAAACGAGCTATAAACGGCTTATATGTAAAACGTTCAAAAAAATAACAGAAATGGGCCGACCCACCCAACAAACATGGGCCGGCCCAGTCATTTCCATACTTCCGGTCATTACCCAGCCTTGACCCAAACAAAAAAATGCTCCAGCCCAATCCCTTCTATTCTCTTCACTATGGTCATTGCAAACCAGACTGGCGTTTCCTTTCCTCCACGCCGCCCACGCCTCACTTCCTCTCTCGATCTTCATCATCCTTCTTCTTCATTCTACGGTGAAATTGCAACCCTAGCATACCGCTGCCCCTTTTCTTCCACTTTCCTCATGTTGGAGTCCGAAAACAAGGTAAGTTTCGGGTAGTTGCTTGCGATTTGTTTCGTGGCTTCATACAAATTTGAACCCAACTTACTCCTCTTCTCATTCCTTCCATTCTTCAAGCGTTGGGGGCCGAAAATTCAAAGGAAAATGTGGTGGTGCCTTGGCTGAGTTCCAACCGAGAACAGTAAGGTAATGGGTTCTTCTTCCTTGTGTTTTGTGTTGTTCAATTTCTGGGTTCGAGTTGGTATTTCCCAAAAAAAATCGAACCGCCCCTAACTCTGCTCATCCTCCTCTGTTTCTTTTCTCTTCGGTGCACCTGGGAGCCAAACATGGCCTTGAACTGACCCTCAACAGAGCCGAAGTTGAGGGGGGCGAGAGACTGGGTACTGAAGGTCGATTTTAGGAGCATAAAATTCAAGGTGTACATTTGTAAAACTTACATAATTATTTCGTTTTGTCGATTTTAGATAGGATTAGGACCAAAACTTAGGAAATTTTCGGTTTCCTTCTTTGTGTTCTATCGGTGCTTGGAAGTTTGAAACTTCTTACGAAACTTGTACAAATCTCTGACTAATCTTGTGCTAGTGGGTGTTGGGTACTGCCGAAAATTTTGTACAGTCTGGACATTATGTTGCTAAATGTGTAATGGACTTTGAATCTAAATTGTGTGGTGATTATGTGCGAATGGAGTTTTGGAATTTTGTCTAAGGTGTTGAAGTCGAAATTGAAGTTTGAGTTGTTGATTAATTGTGGATTTTCGAATTGCAAAATTGGGGTTTATGGATAAATTGAATTTGGGGGCGAAATGGTAATATTCAAAAAATTGAGGGCGGATTAGTAATTAAGATAAAATTGTGGGTAAAAATGTAATTTGGAGAAATTGAGAGCAAAAACGAGGATTTGAGATATTCTGGGTGATTTTGTAACTTTGGGAAAATTAAAGGGCAAAACTGAAATTGGTAAAAATTGAGAAAGATGGTCAAAATCGACGTTCAAAATTGAATTGGGAGTTTGACAGAGTCAAAATTGATTTGGGATTAGTAAAAATTGAAATTGGGAATTCAATGGTCAATGAAGTCAAACTAGAAAGGGCATGGTCAACATGGGCCAAGTCAAAACTACTCGGGCTTAGAGGAATCAAATAACAAAATAGAATTAGGTTAAAATAGCCTATCAAGTTGGGTTTAGGAAACAATCTGATTTGAGTTGAAGTTGAAGTTAGTCAATTGGATTTAGGCTTAGCCAAACTAAGAAGAGAATCAAAATGTCAATACTATCAATATTGAAGTGGGCCTCTAGAAGGGTTAAATGAAGTTAATTATTCAATGGGTTGAAATGATTAAGAAACATGTTCTATTAAAACTTGTATTAATTTGTAAAGGTATTAAGTTAGTATTGATAATAGTTATTTTACAATTCATATGGAATGTAAGAATATATTATAAGGTATTATAAACTAACTACCAAGGTTTAAATGTTATAAAATAAAAGATATGTTATAAGTGTAACAATTTAATAACATTTGGGGTTATTATGTAATTTTTGAAAGTATATGTAAGATTGATTAAAATAGACAACAGTAGGTGCTGTTTGGTTTTCTATAGTATATTATAACTATAGGTTATAAATGATTTAATGATATAAATGTCATAATATATGTTATATAACTATAATATAATATTATATAAATAATGTGGTAGTTTTGGTAAATAAATGAAAATATAAGTGCTGTTCGGGATTAAGGGATACTTAGGATTGAAAATTTATAATATGGTTTATTATGTTATAAGGGTTGTAACATTTATAATATAAGAAATATTCAATAAGGAATAATGAATATATTATAAAGACTTACCATATAATAAATGGTCCCATAATACATATATATAAATATATGTTATTGAGTGAGAACTATTATATGGTTCAATAACCATATAATATCATAAGTGAGATGATATAAGATAAGGAGAAACTAATGATAAACATTAGTTAAGGAAATTCTAATGTTATGTGTGTACATGAAATAATAAGGAACTATATAATTCAAAGTATTTTAAATATGAATTATACAACACTTTACACTTGGATAAACTAACCTTAGAAAAATAAATACTAAGGTAGGATGTATAATATATGATCAAGATTATACATGCAATATAGTGACAAACTATATAATATGCAAGTGTACAACAATATGCATGCGATAATGGATGTATAAAGTTTATGAATATAATAAACGGCAATCTTAACATGCATGCGAGAGAACGTTTACATAAACTAATCCCGAATTAAACCGAAAACCTGAGAAACGTTGTTAGTAAATAACGAGGAATGAACCGGGAGGGATTATCGACGATATGGGGTACCGTAGAGTAATGTTGTAACACCCCTACCGCTAATACTGTCATTACCGTCCAACCTTCTCGTACTTCCAGATTCGCGCAGCGGATACATACTTACACAACGGAGGGTGATACATTGCCGTTAGCCACCCACGTGACCAACAAGGCTTACTACTACGTACAACATCGGTCTGATGGACCGGAATATCCGAGTACTACACAATTACAATCCTACTTCAATTACCTACAATTACTACAAGCTCCATTTCATACAATGCTCCATAAGTTCAATACAATATACTACACCGAGTTTACTAAGATCCTTATACAGGTACAATACCTCATTCAATTTCATACATACTCATTAAGCGTCTAACGTCTACCCATTCCTCACAACTACATACTTGCAACTTACATAAGGTGTACCCCTTAGCACATTTCTACATTCAAGGCTACAAGCCTTATACCAATCTCTACTATGTACATTCTGATTCAAGCTATCTAAGTGTAGCCACCGGTCTCTTACCTCGACCACATCCGCTCCGGGTACCTGCACACTAAAAATGGTGCCCCAAGGGGCTCAGCTTACGCTGAATATGATAACCGCATACCCCGCGTACTAGCGAGGGTACGCCGACCACTTGGTCGTATACATGCAATTCATTTACATCACATACATACATGCATACATACTTTCATACACAATACTACAATACTACACATGTAATACATACATACATACATTTCAATACATACAAGGTAGTCCATACAAGCCAATTGATACCTACTTCCCTTTCCTGAAATGCGCATACACAATACATAATCAATACATACACAATACATATTCCATACATACACAATACTTGTTAGCTCATTTTTTGTCCACCCGGGTTAATCGGGTGGAGATTACTCTTTTACTCGGGGTCAATGACTTACACCAGCCAAGACCGTTACTCATACATACCATACTTACTTTACTTACTTACTTACTCAAGTCAAGTCGTCGGGACCTCCGGCCCGGGGACTACTCTGTCCCACCACCGGGATTTACTTGGTTCACTAATCCAGGATGCTACCCATTTAAGGGGTTTGGGCCGTGGACCAGCTTAAGAACCAGGAATCGGATCCAACCTCTTGTGTCTCCTCATCCTCACGCGTGGCCGAAGCTATATCGGATTTCTACACATTCCAATTTACTCTATACTTACGTTAGGAGTTAGGTAGTTTGGAATTAGTAGAAGTCATTCACATTCAAGCCACATACACAAATACATTGCTCATATCAATCCATACGAAATACAATAACAAGTACACTACAAGGTGCAAATACACTTCTTCTTCATCCATATATTTCATGAATTATACAAACTAGTGTTCAAGACAATAAATATCAAGAACAATTTAAACAGCACAAGTAGGTGCAAGATAGTCCGATTCATGCATTTATCTTATTTAGGTGATCAAATAAGCACACAAATCGGGGTAACCAGGTTAGGATACAGGGCATGAAGAAATCATACCTTTCCCCGTTGACTTAGACTCACCGACTCCTCTTCGGTGTACAACTATTCGAATCCTATCACATACATACAGTTGGGTGGTTAATTATCCATAATTAACCTTACTCATTACTTTACTAGAGTTTCCTAGTTTATACTTACTAATTCTTCATTGTTCAAATACCTTTACTTATGTTACTTACTTAAAATTATTTCCTAAGCTTGTTTATAGCCTTAATGACCTTTAAACATCATTAATCATGTCTTAATTACCTTATACTATCATTACCATTCAATTCACCATCATTAGTTTGCATTAAAACACTTTCTGGGTAAGTTTTGGGGTGGTCCGGGTTTGTGTCAGGGGATACAAACCCGGACCAATACTGGAATTCAGTCTCGGGTGCATTTTCACTATGGTCCGGGTTTGTGTACCGGGATACAAACCCGGACCACTGTCAGATTCGAGTTTCTGGTGTGTTTTTGGGGTGGTCCGGGTTTGTGTACCGGTTTGTAAACCCGGACCATCCCTGTTATGCATTAAAATGTAGTTTTTAAGCCTCCTTTCAACCCCTAATTCATACTTAATCCTTTCCCAATCTTTCCACATGTAATCCAACATGTTTTTACACCATTTAGGCATACTAAACTTCCTTAATTCATTCCTTAAACTCATTTGTCAACCTCTATTAACTTACACATTCTCACTCCTAGTTTTCCCCCCTCTGTTACAGATTTCCTTCTTCACTAATGCTATAGATTTCTCCTTTCCTCTTCCCCCGTAGCTACATGGTTCTTCACCTAGCACAACTTAGTTAAACAACTTACATTGCTCCATTCTAGTTCTACTCAACTACATCTCTTCCTCCTAAATACAATCCAAAGTGAAAATCACATATTTTCTTCTCTGAACATATCCATGTTCCTCTATGTCAAACAGCACATAAGTCCACTAGATTCCTAACCAAAATTTGCCAGAGTATCCCTACATTTCTAAGTATGTTCACCACATTAATTTTTCCATTCAACACAATTTACAACCTGCTCAACATATACATTATTCACACAAGTTCTAAATACTTACTGCACACCTAATACTCCCACTTAGCATTTTATTCACTTGTTTCAAAAGCTTCTACCAATACCATCAATACTAGCATACTCCTTTCTTTCCTACTGTTACGGTAGTTAAACCATTATTAAGCCAATATGCTCATCTTTACATATACATTAAGATCTGTACAGAGGCACCCATTACCTTAAGTTCTTGTGTCCTCTTCTTTTCTATCTTTCTTCCTCCTTCCTTGCTCCTCTTTCCCTCTTTGTTTTCTTAATTTATTTAGGCTAAGCTACAACCACGTACATGACACACACAAATACACGAAAGCTAGTAAATTTCTAACTTACGTATTAAACCCTAGCTTGTGAGGAACCACTTTAAACCCTTAAGAAGTATTACCTTGAGTTTCTAATGGATTTTTGAGTGGGAAAATGACAATGCTTCAGCTCCTCCTTGAAATGCCAAACCGGCTGAACAATGGAATAGTGGTGTTCCCATGAGTTTTTGATTTTACAAGGGAAAACTAAAAAAGAGAGGAGCTTTGGTTCCTTTCTCACCTTAAAACATGAAGAAGAAGATGGAGCTTCAAATGGTGTTCCTTAGCCTCCAAAAACGATTACACCCATGAAAATGAAGTTGGAGATTTTTGGTTTTTGAAAGGTGTAAAACGATCTCCTTGATAAGAGGATTCCAACGGTACAATTTTTGTGGCTTTTGGACAAGGAATGAATGCTCAAGATAAGGAAGAAGGTGGGCTGCTGTGAGAGTTTCTCAAATCGCCATACCAGAGAGGGAGGAAGAAGAAAATGTCTAGAGCAGAGAAGAAAAAACGTGAGAATAGAGAGGAGTGGGAGGAGAGAGAATCCTTTTACTTTTTGTTACTTTATTTGTTTGTCTTGTAGTGAGTTAGGATAATTTAAGAGGGGGAGTGTGGGGTTGAACCAACAAAATGTTGGAATCGGAGGAGAAACTCGAAAGATTGAGAAGGAAGAGGCGATTCGCAGAGGAAGGAGGTCGAGACGAAAGATCGAGATCGAGAGAGGAAAGGCGAAAAGACGAGAGAAAGAAACAAAGACTATAGACTTTGTATTATGATTTCTGATTGCATAAAGCAAGGAAATGACACGGCTAAATACAAGAGAAAAGCACCGTTAGGCAACGGTAACACTAATACTAATAACAAGGGTAAAAGAGGAAATATGAAGAAAACAAGTTTCCTAATACCCCCCCTCAAACCTAAGAAAAGAGCTATTTTGTTAGGTTTGAAGTGTTTAACATCCCCATTGATGTGAGCTGGTGACGATAATCTTTTCCCGTTAATGACTTGGTGAGCATGTCCGCCTTTTGGTGTAAATTGGAGATGTGAACGACATCGATAAGGCCGGCTTTGATTTGATCCCGAACGTAATGAACGTCTATCTCAATGTGCTTCGTGCGTTCATGGAGGACGGGGTTGCGAGCAATGTAAACGGCCGATTTGTTGTCGCACCTCAGCGGTATAGGAGTGATGTCATGGATGCCAAGCTCATTAAGGAGACGTGAAAGCCAAGCCAATTCGGTGGTGACACGTCGAAGTGCACGATATTCAGCTTCGGCGGATGAGAGAGAGACGGATGCTTGCTTCTTGGATTTCCAAGAAATGGGGGAGCCTCCGAAAAGAATGTAATACCCACTGACGGATCTGCGAGAAATGGGACAAGAAGCCCAATCAGAATCGCAATAGGCAAGGAGAGAAAAATCAGATTTATTATTCAGAAAAATGCCATAACCAAGCGTCCCTTTAATGTATTGGAGGATATGAATGGCAGCGTTCCAATGATTCTGACAAGGGCGTTGATTGAATTGACTCAGAAGTTGGACGCTAAAATTGAGATCCGGACGAGTATTGATGAGATAGTTTAGCTTGCCAATGAGACGACGGTATTCAGTGGCATTAGGAAGAGGAGAACCGTCTTCTAGGTGAAGTTTTATGTCGGGAGCAAGAGGGCTAGCGACCGGACGTTTGGACAAAACGTTATAGTCTGCAAGAAGATCAGAAGCAAATCTTGTTTGCGTGATGCCAACACCATCGGAAGTGTAATGGAATTCAAGACCGAGGAAATAGGTAAGATTGCCAAGGTCTTTGATCTTGAAAGAGCTATGAAGAGTTTCTTTGACTTGAAGAATCTTGGTGTCATCGTTACCACATAAAATGATGTCATCGACGTAGACTCCAAGAAATAAAACGGAATCCCCATGGCTCCATTTGAAGAGAGAGTGATCATTATCTGAAAGAACAAAACCAAGGTTAGTAAGACTAGTCGAAAGCTTAGCATACCATTGGCGGGACGCTTGTTTCAACCCGTATAAAGATTTTTGCAATTTGCATACTAAACCATTGGTGGGAGTATTCAAACCCTCAGGATTTTCATGTAAATCTCTTCATGAAGATCACCATGGATAAAGGCATTGTTGATGTCAAGTTGATGAATCATCCACCGACGTTTTATGGCAACGCTTATCAAGGTGCGAATGGTAGTCATTTTGACAACCGGAGAGAACGTTTCATGAAAGTCTTCCCCTTCTTTTTGTGTGAAACCACGGACAACCAAGCGGGCCTTGTATCTCTCGATGGATCCATCGGCTTTATGTTTGGTGCGATACACCCATCGGCATGTGATACATCTTTTTCCTTTAGGAAGCTTAACGAGAGTCCATGTGTGATTTTCTTCAAGAGCTTGAAGTTCGGAGTTCATGGCAGCCCTCCATTCCGGGTGTTGGACGGCAATTTTGTAAGAAGAAGGTTCCAAAGGACACTGCATTTGGACCTGAGAACATAAGACACGAGAGGGGACGAAATCAGTTATAGAATTTATAGTGGGAAGAAGATTGGGCCTGGATTTTTCAAGCCTAGAAGAGAGAAGGTGAGTAAAAGGATCATAGGCGACTTGGTTGCAATCATAATCAGCATATTTGATAGGAGCCCTTTTGATACGTGAGGAGCGACGAACAGATTGACCATCATTCTGGGCGCAATCAGGATTTTGTATCTGTTCACTGTCATGAGTTTGATCGCTGTTTGTTGAAAGCGTGTGAAGAGATTGATCCAATGCGCCCGAGTTGGATTTATCTGGGCTGAAATCCTCATTGTCGTGGGCAGGAGAGGAATGATCATTGACAGAGTGATTTTCAACTTCAGCACCGATGGGCTCCAGAACGGGATGATCAGAAGTATGATGGTCTTTGTCGGGAGTGGATTCGTTGGGCCTTGCGGAATGTGGGCCGGATCCAGGAGCATCGTCATCGTGAAATAAATCATACTCGTTCTCTTCGTCAACAGCAATGGGAAAGGAAGAGATGGTGGGCTGATCTGGGCTGTTCGTTTCAGTGGACTGAGACTGGACCTGCAAGGGAAAGTCGTTTTCGAAAAATACCAAATCTCGACTGGTTATCACCTTGTCTTCGTTAATAAGGAGAACCCGATGGCCTTTTTTGCATAATCCAGGCCCAAGGTAAACTCCTTTGTGACCTCGATCATGGAATTTCCCTTTGTTGATAGAAGGCCCGGTGTGATAAACTAAAGACCCAAAAGTCTTAATGTCACTCAAGTTAGGAGGATGGCCATATAAACATTCATAAGGAGATAAACCGTTCAAAGTGGAAGAGGGCAATCTATTAATAAGGAAAGTAGCCATCAAAATGCTTTCACCCCAATATGTAATACTAAGCCCGGATTGAAAGAATAAGGCGCGAGCAGTTTCTAACAAATATCGATGTTTTCTTTCAACGACTCCATTTTGTTGAGGAGTGTAAGCACAAGTGGTTTGGTGAATTATCCCTTTTTCATTAAAAAAATCTTGCAAACATCTAGATAATCCAAGCTCATAGGCATTATCCGAACGAACAATTTTGACATGCTTATTGAATTGCCGATCAACCATATTAATGAAATTTCGAATGTGCTGAGAAGCATCAGATTTTAACTTCATAAGAATTACCCATGTACATCTACTAGCATCGTCAACGATGGTAAGAAAATATCGGCACCCATCATGATTAAGAGTAGAGCAAGGACCCCAAGTATCAACATGAATTAGATCAAAACAGTGTTTGGACCTATTCTTAGAGTGAGGAAAGACAATCTATGGCCCTTAGCTCTAAAGCACACATCGCAAGCAAAATTATCAGGAATGTCATGCTTCTGAATTAAACCCATCTGAACCATCTTATTCAAGGGAGGATGTCCCATTCTCCTATGTAGAGTAACTAAACGAGAACTAAAGCAATGAGCAGATCCAGAGAATTCATTATTACAATTTTCAGAAATCCTATGCAGTAAGCCAAAATCAAGAAAGTACAACCCATCTTCTTGATGACCAATACGCTCCCTACTCTTCCAGGTATGGCCCTGCATATAACAGTTGTTAGAATCGAAAGAAATATCGCAATCAAACTGCTGGGCCAATCTACTCACAGAGGCAAGAGATAATCTGAAATTAGGAACGTGCAAAACATTCTCAAGTTTAACACCATCATTGATCAAAACAGAACCCACAGTATTGACAATTTCGACATTCCCATTAGGCATGGTGACATGATGCACATCGAAGTCTGTTTTATGTCACTAAGAAGGTGTTGATTACCAACTAAATGTTCACTAGCTCCTGAGTCTAAAAGCCATGAACTATCAACATGTTTTTGATAAGAACTATCACATTTAGCATAGATAGTACCTGCAAAATGAGAAACATTTCTGCTTCCAGAGGCACTTGCTGGACACATTCTTCTCAGCATTCTTCTCGGTTTTCTCAAGCAAATCACATAGTCTGTTCAATTTCTCCAAACTCAAAACAGAAAACCCTTTAACACCTTCTCCCTTCCTGTCAGCAGTGTTGGTTGCAGTGTTGTTCTTGGCTCCTTTCCACCAGTCGGGATAACCCTTAAGCTCAAAACACCCACTCTTTAAGTGGCCAGTTTTACCACAGTGAGTGCACAAATTGGAATTCTTCTTACCGGTGTTATCCCTCTCTTTCCTGAATTTTCCTTTCTCACCAGAAATAGCATCAGTTCTACCAACGTTATTAGCGAAAGAAACATCAGAGGCATCCTTCTCAACTTTCCTATTTACCCTCTGTCTCTCCTCTTGGAGAATCACAGCATATGCGGAATCAAGGTTAGGAAGCGGTTTTTTCATTAGAAGGTTACCCCTAACGTTAATGAATTCCTCACGTAATCCTAGTAAGAACTGAAACAATTTCTGGTTTTCAAAATGTTTGGTAATCTTTTCACTGTAACCACACACACAGGAAGGTATATTTGTCATGGCGGAGATATCATCCCAAATACTAGTGAGCTTAGTAAAGTATTCAGTAACAGAAGCATTTCCTTGCTCTAACCTAGACAATTCACGATTCAACTCAAATAATCTCGTACCGTCTATTTGGTCGAATCTCTGAATGAGACGATTCCACATGTCGAAGGAAGTAGAGCAGGAGACCAAGCTATCACCGATGGAAGTTTCGACGGAGGCGAGGATCCACGACCTAACCAAACCGTCGCATCTGTCCCATGCGTCGCGACGATTCTTCGGTACCTTCGACCTCTTCAGGCTTCCGTCCACCATCTTGATTTGTTCTTCGCCAGCAAACAAATTTCGACTTTCTTCTTCCAATTTTGGAAACCCTTCTTTCCATCGAACTTGGTGGATGTGAGAGAAACTCCCGGAGTTTCCGAATTAGACACGGTAAGAGGATCTGAATCAGTTCGCCTTTTATTCTTCTTCTTATTAACAACTTCCTCCTTCTCCGATTGTGAAGTTTCTTCCTCATCTTCAGAGGAATCGTCCTCTTCTTCGTCGGATTGAGTCGACATTTAAAAAAAAAATCGAGAAGAAGAAGAAATCTAAGATGCGGATGTAACCCGCTCTGATACCATGTTGGAATCGGAGGAGAAACTCGAAAGATTGAGAAGGAAGAGGCGATTCGCAGAGGAAGGAGGTCGAGACGAAAGATCGAGATCGAGAGAGGAAAGGCAAAAAGACGAGAGAAAGAAACAAAGACTATAGACTTTGTATTATGATTTCTGATTGCATAAAGCAAGGAAATGACACGGCTAAATACAAGAGAAAAGCACCGTTAGGCAACGGTAACACTAATACTAATAACAAGGGTAAAAGAGGAAATATGAAGAAAACAAGTTTCCTAATACAAAATGTGCCCAGTATCAACATAAGGGCTGGCTGCCTATATTACAAGGGGAGGATTAATTTTTGCTTTATTACATTTTACACCCCCACAACTTCCCGTTTTTGCACTATTCACACACCGGAACCCGTTTACCGGAATTTTCTCGTTCATTTAATTTTATTGGTTATTAAGCTTACATAAATGCTTAATCATTGTTATTTAATGTTTTTTAATTTTTACGGGTTCGTTTGACCACTTAAAGTCACGTTTTCGGGTTTTCTCGAAAAATGTGCGCTAAAGCTCTAGTAGCGTTTCAATACATTATTTGGATCCGTTTTCTTCGGGAGTTGTTCCCATATATTATTTTGGTCTTATTAAGCCCTAGGAATCCATATAATACGCTAACCGAGGTCTCATACCTCCTATGGTTATTTAACGCTTATTTAGCGTTTTTCGCTTTTTAAGCGTTTCTTTATTTCTTTTGGATTTATTTTTCCTCACCAATATTACTTAAGCATTATTAGGCTCTTAAATACGTATTAGGATAATCTTAATCCCTATATTTAAGTTCGGGGTATTTCAATCTACCCCCCTTAAGAAACTTTGTCCTCAAAGTGGCTCAAGGTTATAAGATTACTATACTTACTCATTCCTACATGTCTAACACCAAAGTCATACATTCTTCCTTCTTACAAATCCCAAATCCTTTACTCAAGGTTCCTACATACCATACCATACCAATGTACAATAATTACTCCAATCCGCATTACTACCAACCATTCGATTCCTCATTACAAAATTAATACATACATACAGTGCAAAGCTATCCCCAAAGCAATGCAATACACATTACAATCCCTCAGGCACTCCGGTCATCTAGACACAAGACTCCTCTATGTCCTGCTGCCCTTGGAATAATACAATATGTTACACTACTATCTTCTCCGGTATAAGCTTCTAACAAATTCTCATTCTCCAATCTAAGGGAAATTCTTTCACAACTACTAATTAGAAATTTTCTAAAACACACAACTCCAAATTCCAATTTATATTCATTACTTCTATTCTATGTATGATTCTTGTGACCACTTGAGGGGAGCTTCAAGAATCATTCGACCCTGATGTGATCAACATCAGTGTTGAACTATCTTTCCACCTCAATTTGTGTTCGGTTTCCCTTGATCTGATCAGGATCAAGTTCGACTTCCCACATCAGTTTCAAACAAACAGATAATTCAATTATTTCAATTTATATATTTTTACTCTTCCTAGTCATAATTACAAATTCATACAACTCCAAGGGATGGAATTCAGTCCATCAATCATCCTCAATCTACTTCCCAAATACTTTACTCTGAGATTCAATACCTAAGTGCTCATTTCATCAACCTTCGCTACTTTCATCCATTACTCTCCAACATCTCAATTCATCTAACTTAGAATTACAATACTTATGAAATTCAGTCATCCTCAATTTACTTCCAATGACTTACCTACGAATACACTACTCATGGGCTACATTCCTCTACTACTCTTAATCAGTTCGTACTATTTCTTTAAGGGCTACAATACTTGTGGAGCTCCGTCCACTACTCATTCTCCTCTTTACTAGTACACTAACACTGGGGTTATAAGATAGGTATACAACTCATCCTATGGTATTTGCATCTCTCGTGCCTACTTACCACAATTACAATATGAATGAATACGTATGTTTATTTAACATAAGTACCAATCATCAATTCGATTCTCATTTGTGCTATGCACATTATAGTTTATGTGTTTTATTCATGAAACTTACGTTAAGCGGTTTTCGCTCTACCCACCTTAAAAGGGATTACGCCCACGTAATCTACCATATGTTATTATTATTGAACATTGCTTTACTAAGTTTGGGCATTCTGAAGCATTTTAGCTTCTTTACATTCTATTACTCAATGTATTATGGTCAAAGGGTCTTAACCATACTAACGGTTTAGTCTTTGCATCAAGAATTCCTATATGAGTTTATTCAACTCATAAACAACTCGGTTCTAGCCTATTAGGCTTCGAGGCATTGATAGCCATTGTCTTATACTTACTAGGTATATTAAACCTCTAAGCTAGGGCCCACTAGCTTCTGCTGCGCGACCCTGATAATCTTAGTACTTAATTGCTCTTTGGTTATTCCAAATTGCTACTCATCGCCTTTTTATCCCTCGATTGTGGGAATAAGCTTTATTAACAAGTGTGGTATTCTTTTACCGTGCTTGAACTCAATGAGTTTTAGATTTATGACTAGCTCTCTGGCAATCTATTATACATACTATTCATACTCCCACGATTATTCACCAAGTTCCTCCGACTTATTGTCGGGCGAGGTTAAGTCACTACTTAGTTGTAGTACTTCCTCTGTTGTCAATAGCTTCTGAATTATACCAGTTTCTCTGGTTCAGTACAAGTGTTCTTTACTTGTATGACCTTGCATTTTCTATGCGTCGGTCCTAGTGACTTTCTACAGTCTTCTTTCACCTTTTATTCCAATGGAATTCACATCTTGTGACTGTTAGTGTGTTTTACACTCTTTGTGCTTCTTTGGCCTTGGGCCACACGGTTGTTTCTAAGCTTTTGTTTAATTAGCTTCTGCCATGTTGCTAATAGAGAAATTGTTAGGATAAACTATATACATAAAAAGAATAAAATAATAAATTAATCCTACAACTCTACTACGGGTAGCAAAATAAAACCCGGTCGGAGTATAGTGTAAATATATTACGACCGAGAGTATCGTACCCAAGGGACTTATAGAAAACTAGTCCTAATCCGGGCAAAAGCCTATTCTATAATAATGAGGGGGGAAAGTAAATGACACCATAATTAACTAAAACCTATCTAAATGCGAGGTTCAGGACTAAACCACCCTAAGTACCAACATGATCACGCAATGCAACTTCAAGACACGAACTTAACCAACCAACATGATTGCGCCGGATGTCCTGCCGGACATCAGATGCACGGCATATTCAAAGTCTTGAATGTGCCGGACAGGAAGCACCCGGCAGTGCATCCGGCACGTTCATATGGTGAAAACCATTCTCTTGCTTCGAACAAGAAACTCAAAACCCATTAACAAATCGAGCATATGTCATGCCACGAAATGAACAAGGAGATGGGGAAGATGGGTTAATTCGCAATCTTTAATGCTAACCCTAAATTATAGATGAAAACATCAAAGACCACTAAGATTTGTCTAACCTATCCTACTCTTAGGAAATTCCCCCTCAAGTAGAATTTGCATAAAGAGAATGAGTGATCAACTAATTCACTTGCACTAAGAACCAGAATCTTAATGAACGCTTGAATTTGTATTGAAATAATCATATTGTTTACATAGAAGGAATTCATCCCTAGCCAAAGCCTAACAAGGATCTCTACTTCACCATCCACTCAAATAAGGAAGAAAATACATAAGGGAGAAGGAGATTGAACATAGCCTCAACCCGAAAAGGAAATCTTCTCTTCTTCTTGTGGATGGACTCGTAGAAATGCCTTGGACACCAACACTTGGAATGAGGCGGAACTGAAGCGTGGAATGGAGTGGAATATAATGTTGGAATGTGTCAAATTGTTGCCTTCCTCGGCCTATTTATAGGCATCAAAATGTCCCTTGCCGGGCGTCGTGCCGGATCACCAATAGCCGGCACACGTGATAAATGCGCCCAACTGTTAACGGTCGAAACCGTCAATTCCGCGCGAAACAGTGCCTATGCCGGGTAGGAGATACCCGGCAACACACCCGGCACTAGCTAAATCTCCAACGGTCAATAACGGCCATCGTCTGGTCAACCGTGGCGACTCTTCACTGATGCCGGATGGGATCTACCCGGCATTTGGTCCGGCAAGGCCTCTTTTCTGTTCTGTGCTTATGCCGTGCAGAAACTACCCGGCATGGAGTCCGGCATCAATGAACTTTTGGCTAGAAAATCATTCCTTGCACCGAAAACACATAAAAACATAAATCTGTACAAATATTATACTTTAACACATAATAAGCATAAATAACATAAATATAACTTTATTTAGATAAATATAATACTAAATCTAGTGCCTAAAATATGATAAGTCTGCGGCTTATCAAGGCCCTACACTTACCTTTTGCTAGTCCTCGAGCAAAACAAGATTAGAAAGGACTAATTACTTATGCACAAAACAGATAAACTCTAGAATGAAATGTAGATAAATATTTCCAACTATATGACTCTAATTCATAAGTATCACTTATCTACCTTATTCTATCAAAACGTACTAATGGGTATGAAACAAGGAATTTCAAAACCGATCAAAAACTTTTGGGCTATTTTGCATAAGGGATTTGTAATCTCTCCTTTTTCCGGTTTCCATCATTCAGCTCTATTTTTCAAGAGTTTCTGAATGTGGCCAAGACTCTCATCAATGGTTTTATGAATCAGCCCTATTTTGCAAGAGTTTCTGAATCAACCATGATTTTTTTTGCATTGAAGAACGGGGAATTTAGGAGAAAAATAAAAGGAAAAACTCTCTTTTCTTGCTTTTATTCAGAGGCACTTTTATACAACCTCTAGGAATATATTGCTTTTCCTTTGGAAGAAGATTTTTCTTTTCTTTTTTTCTTCTTTTTCTTCTTCTTTCTTTTGCACAAAAACCCTTTTTAAGATTTTCACCCAAAAGATTTTTCACAATTTGGAAAGAAAAGAATAACACCCATAAGTACATAAAGGAAGGAATTAGGAGAAAGATCATGTACTCATGTTAATAAAGAGAATCAAAAAGTTAAAAACAGGAATCTATAAGTCATTAGAGAGCTTACCTCTTGAGAGAACAAGCTTTTAGTCATTTCTAATCTCATCTTAATAAAAAACATGCAAAAAGTTTAGTAAAACATCGATAAAACTCACAACTTATGCATATTAATGAAAACTTATTTTTTTAAGGGGGGTCCCTGCCCTACACTTGGCAGGAACACTGTCCCCAGTGTTCGAAAGAAAAATAAAGAAAAATAAATAAAGAAAGAAAAGAAGTGACTCCCCTGTGATGAAAGAAGACCAGATGAGTGGGGCTGCCCTACACTTAGCCTTTGGCTACTTGGCAGAGTGATCAGAGATATCGATAGAGGTTATGAACGATCTCGCATACTCCCATTGATAAATTTAGCGTTAGAGACGGGAGTTGACCAAGTGGTCATGGTTGAGCAAAAAGTTGCTGTAGCGACTTATGCTCCGTGCGAATGGTCGATCTCTTGCAATTTCCACTTCCTCAGGTGTTGAAAAATCTTGGAATTCAGTGTACTAGGTGTGTGGTCATGCACTAACCTGCTGAGGAAGAGAGCTCTTGCCAATCACCTGCTGTATTTGAGTATTTGTGTAGGGAGTGTGCTTGAAGTGCATGCACCTAATTTACTTTGGAGGAGTACACAAAATTTTAAATTAAACAAATTATAGTATGAAAAATAATAATAAGACAGGAAGGTTACCAATTCAAGAGAGACAAATAAAAAAAATGATTATTTTTTTTTGAATATGCCGAACATAATGCCGGGCAACTCGTATCCGGCAATGGACTTCTCCCATTAATGCCGGATTGGTTTTACCCGGCTTCTTGCCCGGCTTATTTAAACTCGAAGAGAAAATAAAATAAATCAAAAAGAAAGAAGAGATGGATAAAACGAGATGTTTGTAATAATAAATAAAAAGATATTAACATAATTAAATTAGCAAAAATCAAAAGAAGAAACAAAGTTGCGTATGCCGGACGTGGTGCCGGGTGTTCGAAGCCCGGCATTGGACTTCCTCAAAGATTGCCGGGTGTATACAAACCGGCAAGTTGCCCGGCGGGACCAAAATCGAACATAACTTAGTTAAAAGACATTGAAAGGTAAAGGATAATAAAAAAAAAAAAAATGTAAGAGTAAATAAGGGATTGTAGGAGATTACTCCTAATTGTCCCTACAATTAGCGACAAAAATATTGAGAGAAATTGAGCATGCCGGGTGACATGCCGGATAAACCCCGTCCGGCATAGGACTTCCTCCGACATGCCGGGTGAAGAACACCCGGCACAATACCCGACAAATGCAAACTCGAAATTCAAAATAAAGAATTATAGTATAGGAACTAAAATAATAGAGAAAAAACGGAAGGGGTAGACAATAATATATTTAAATTTGTAAAACTCAACAGCGCATGAAATTTTGAAAACAATTTGAACATGCCAGACATAATGCTGGGCCAATCCTGTCCGGCATAGGACTTCCTCCGGGTTTGCCGGGTGACAGATGCCCGGCACTTCGAGCGGCACATTCAAATCTGCAAAACTAAGTGCGAAAATAAATTAAAGAATCAAGGGATCAAAGAATCAAAGAATCAAAGAATAAAGAATAGGGAATAAAGAATAGGGCGTTTTACCGAATTTAGGACTTGGACTAATTCCAAGTCCCCGGCAACGGCGCCAATTTACTAACAGAGAAATTGTTAGGATAAACTATATACATAAAAAGAATAAAATAATAAATTAATCCTACAACTCTACTACGGGTAGCAAAATAAAACCCGGTCGGAGTATAGTGTAAATATATTACGACCGAGAGTATCGTACCCAAGGGACTTATAGAAAACTAGTCCTAATCCGGGCAAAAGCCTATTCTATAATGATGAGGGGGGAAAGTAAATGACACCATAATTAACTAAAACCTATCTAAATGCGAGGTTCAGGACTAAACCACCCTAAGTACCAACATGATCACGCAATGCAACTTCAAGACACGAACTTAACCAACCAACATGATTGCGCCGGATGTCCTGCCGGACATCAGATGCACGGCATATTCAAAGTCTTGAATGTGCCGGACAGGAAGCACCCGGCAGTGCATCCGGCACGTTCATATGGTGAAAACCATTCTCTTGCTTCGAACAAGAAACTCAAAACCCATTAACAAATCGAGCATATGTCATGCCACGAAATGAACAAGGAGATGGGGGAAGATGGGTTAATTCGCAATCTTTAATGCTAACCCTAAATTATAGATGAAAACATCAAATACCACTAAGATTTGTCTATCCTATCCTACTCTTAGGAAATTCCCCCTCAAGTAGAATTTGCATAAAGAGAATGAGTGATCAACTAATTCACTTGCACTAAGAACCAGAATCTTAATGAACACTTGAATTTGTATTGAAATAATCATATTGTTTACATAGAAGGAATTCATCCCTAGCCAAAGCCTAACAAGGATCTCTACTTCACTATCCACTCAAATAAGGAAGAAAATACATAAGGGAGAAGGAGATTGAACATAGCCTCAACCCGAAAAGGAAATCTTCTCTTCTTCTTGTGGATGGATTCGTAGAAATGCCTTGGACACCAACACTTGGAATGAGGCGGAACGGAAGCGTGGAATGGAGTGGAATATAATGTTGGAATGTGTCAAATTGTTGCCTTCTTGGCCTATTTATAGGCATCAAAATGTCCCTTGCCGGGCGTCGTGCCGGATCACCAATAGCCGGCACACGTGATAAATGCGCCCAACTGTTAACGATCGAAACCGTCAATTCCACGTGAAACAGTGCCTATGCCGGGTAGGAGATACCCGACAACACACCCGGCACTAGCTAAATCTCCAACGGTCAATAACGGCCATCGTCTGGTCAACCGTGGCAACTCTTCACTGATGCCGGATGGGATCTACCCGGCATTTGGTCCGGCAAGGCCTCTTTTCTGTTCTGTGCTTATGCCGTGCAAAAACTACCCGGCTTGGAGTCCGGCATCAATGAACTTTTGGCTAGAAAATCATTCCTTGCACCGAAAACACATAAAAACATAAATCTGTACAAATATTATACTTTAACACATAATAAGCATAAATAACATAAATATAACTTTATTTAGATAAATATAATACTAAATCTAGTGCCTAAAATATGATAAGTCTGCGGCTTATCACATGTTTGTTGGTGAAAGGAAGAATTTACTTCGATTTACATTTTCCATATTCCTAGCTATCCCATTAGATCATTACTGCGCAAGTGCAATACTAAAACACTCAGTCATACAGAGTGCAGAGGCGTAAACGCTTGGCAGTAAATCGCTTATGTGATAGGAATGAATATTTCTGTCTCATACTTACACTGCGTGTCATTGTCTAACTACTTCCTCATAGCGGTCGCTTGTTGCGCACCGTATTCTTACTCATTATACAACATTGTTTTTACGGTTTTTGTTACTACAGTAGCTTATCTTTACTCATGGTGTGAATACACCGAGGGTTTCCTATGCTCTTGTGTATGACGGTTGTCGTAGCATACCGCAATGTTACTATCCTCCAAATGTGGAGATGTTTCATTTCAATTCATGTTTCATATGTAGGTTGGCTTACCTTACATTATTTCATAATTCATGATACAATTTACCAAGCGTCGTGGTTGACAACTGATGAATTAATTTATCCGGTTACAAGCTCTCTTGAGCGTTGGTCATTCGTGGTGTCCAATGTGCATTCACATTGATTGTTTTTGGACAATTACTGTCTCCCAGTGCTGAGCATTGGTTATAGGCTATAGCTGTGTAGTTTTACTTTCGTATGTACATCACCGGGACATCCCCAAGAAACTTCATGGGTTTTCTGGTCCCGCTCTCCAATTGAAGGGTATTTCATCACTGGTAAGTGAAGGTTCTTGTTGACAAGGTTTGTTTCCACTCATAGGTCTCATGACAAGGTTTACTATGTTAGTATTTATTTATGTATTGCATATGGAGTATACTTACTCCTTTAGACCGTGATTGTTTGCTCGGTCGCCTCTTGGCAATATCTACATGCACATGCTTGTTGTTATTGTCAATGGAAGCCTTTTCTAGGGGTTCACATCTTCACCACATTGGTGGTCTTCGGTTATCGAGAGGTGTCTTTCCTCAGGTTTCTCGTAGTGTCCAAGTGTGGACTAGGCCAATGTTGGCATTATCATGATTCTTATGCCTCTGCATTACCATTTCTACAGAAGACATGAAGGGAAATTAAAAGCTTCGTCAACTGTATATAGACTGATGCTCTAGTAACAGTGACATTGAGGTAGCCATTACTCCAAGCCACCTATGATTTTGAGCTTAAATTGGGTGTTTCAGTTGTCGATCTGTTTATCGTATGAAGCATTACCTTTCGCAAGTCTTGTTATCAAATGGTGTGGGTCTTGCAACCGTTTGAGTTTACATAACGTAGTTGGTTTGTGGCCTTTAAGCCAAGTTGCTGCGAGCTATGCTCTTTGCAAGCTGCTTATACATGTTTCCACTCTTGTATACCCCATAGGTTGAAGGTATTACTGGGCTCCATGGCAAGTCATGACATCACGCTTCCGTTCATGGGAGGCCCTTTAGGCAGTTTGGTGTTAATCAGTGCCTTTCGGTGGTTAAGGGTATTTCCTGTTAGGTGAAATCCCTTCGGTGGTAATCTTGTGATTGCTCTCGGGAGCTCTGTCCCGTTTGTTGTGCATCGTTGTGTTCACACTAGGCATTTGCCTTACGGTGTTTAGGCTGGGTATCCCTTCCAGCTCTCATGTACATGCTTGAAGTCTTTGAGACATATTCTATGTCTATACTTATTAGTCTGTGCTCTTCGCACTTCCTAATCCTCATTCCTTATCTTCAGATGGATTCTCTGAGTTCTTTTATACTTAATCGTCTGAGGTGTCCAGCTGTTCTGGTTTGAATTTACTCATGGTCCGTAGAACGGAGTTGACTACTCCCCGTATTGAAGGGGATATTAAACCTAGACTCAAGCACTAGGAGCAAGTATAAACATTCTACCCAAGAACGGGAGACGTTATAACCCAAAAAGGAATAACTCAAATACAATACCACAAGGCGGTATAGTGATAACATATCATAAACATTAGCCGGATGTAACGGCATAACCAACAACACCCAGGAGCAATCCTTGAAGGGTGTCTGAGTTAACAACCGTCGAACAAATACAACCGTTGTGCCTAAACCAACTCAGGCTCAGTAACCACAACAAATGTGTGGGAACGAGCAACAAGGGAAAACACAGAACAAATAATTAGGGATCTCCAAGGATTGGAGAAGTACCCCGATCAATAACAACCATGTCAAACTTACTGAGAAGTTACTCAGAAGATTAATTGACCTAAGTAAATGATCACTGGATCAATGGAGAAGTCGACAAGACTATCAAATACAAGTGGAAACCATACCGTGACCGGTATAGGTTTACCCAAAAACCACCAGTACCAGCACTTGCCACGGCAAGTGCAATAAGAACAGGAACATGCAGAGGAACCCTAACACACCACGAGTACATAGTAATGTACCGTGACTTCGATGAAGCAACTATAGGATCACACATCCTAAAACTGAAAGAATGAAAACTTGGAGCTGTCTGAGCTATGATGGCCAAGTTTTGTAACCTTGTTGGCGTTGTAGTTTGGAGTTATCACTCCTGACTATGTCCTTAGTTAGTTGGTACACCATTGGTGGTATTATCTAACCATTACTATCCCGTAGACTTGTGTCTCAGGTTCCGTTACTGCTCCTTTTCCATTTCGTTGCATGGTTAGTGCTTCTTTTCCTGCTGTTGGTTATCTAGCCAGGTTTCGCAACTGCTAAGCATGTCACCCCATGTTGTTGTAAGTTGTAGCCTCCTTGTAGTTGGAGTGCTCATTCCACCGTTATTAAGTGCGGGTATTGTTGTTCAACCGGGATCCATCTCCGGGTCTTCCAATCCTTGGAATTTACTATATGTCAGTTCTTGTTTACCATACGGTGGTCTCACAACTGCCAGATTGGATTTTCCCGAGTATGAGAGGACTTTCCTTCTCTCTGGTGTTCTTTCCCAAGTTATACAGTGGGGTTTGCGGAGGGCGGGTCTGGTATTGTAGGTATCCGGTACACACCGGGAGTTCCTATCTAGCATATCTCTAATGCTAACACTCAGCCCTTAGCCCTAAACTTCTAGTTCCTAACTCGGTATTTCCTAAACTCGTTATTTCCAGTCATCAGAGCGATACTTCGCTCTGATACCACTTTTTGTAACACCCCTACCGCTAATACTGTCATTACCGTCCAACCTTCTCGTACATCCAGATTCACGCAGTGGATACATACTTACACAACGGTGGGTGATACAATGCCGTTAGTCACCCACGTGACCAACAAGGCTTACTACTACATACAACATCGGTCTGATGGACCGGAATATCCGAGTACTACACAATTACAATACCTACTTGTAACACCCCATCCAACATTAACATACTTACAACAAACTGCAGCGGAAGAACAACCTCATCACATTACTTAACTTGTTGGTGTTACACGCCGTTAGCCACCCACGTGGCTAACAAGGCTAATACATACACAATGTACCGGTCTGATGGGCTAAATTCCCGAGCAACTATACATTAGTATCCCTTTCCATTAACAACAACGACAACATACACCTTATCAACTATACCGAGTATTTATAAACTGGTGCCGACAACAATATCGGTCTTACTACACCTACTGTATATATACGCTTAAATGTTTACCCATGTACAATGACTACCCGTCCTACTCTCGAACGGCTTCCAGCACTTCGTACCTGAAATAGGAAAAGAAGAGAAAGGGGTGGCCCCAAGGGGCTCAGCACCTTTGCTGGTATGGTAATCCCGCAGCCCACATGCTACCGGGCCACGCACAACTAATTGTCGTCTTAACATGCAGTTGATTATATTTAAATCATGCATGTAACAATAAACACACAACACTTAACATTTCGCCTCAATGGGCTTAACAATCGGATAGTACATCCTACTTAACAAGTCACCCATGGTATTCATCATCCCTAGAGTGTTTCTCCTCCAACGGAGCTACTTCCTTAATAGACGACACATACCCTTAAATCGGGTTATCCTTAAACGCCTCTTATCACAAAACTGGGAATCATCCATGATCCACACACTCCACATTTTACAACATATAACATACACTACATAACAACACTTAACAACACTTTGCACGTTTCCACGTGCACAACATAACACCGCAATAGATATTGCATCACAACCAAGATACATAACATAACGGGAATGGTCCTCTTAGGTACCGACCCAAACATCACTAACACACTGGTGAGCCTAGAGATTGTTGCCAGTCTCATGATAAGCTCGTTACATAACTCGTTACCGTCTCGTTAAATGAACGGTTAACTTAACACAAGGTGTCTCGGATATAGTGATCCAAGCACACCGAAACAAACATAACAATAGTATGCCCCTGTGGCCCGACGTGAGTCAGTAATAGCCTTGGTTAAGCTAAAGGGAAGGTTGGGAACCAAATTGGAAAACAACCATAACATACAGAGAGGATCGAACCTGCTATGACAACGACCCCCATACTCACACGCGTGGCCGGAACAGACCGGACTCCTCACTCCCCCCGTTAGCACTTATTAGAAGTTCAACTTTGAACTTTATTAAACAATCACAAACATTGGGTTAAGTCTTGTTAGACATACACAAGGGAAGAGAGAGTCATACTTTCACATACAAACATCACACACAACATCACATAACCAACTCACGTATAGCCGTGGTTAGAACGTTCCTTAGGTCGGAAACGTTATTACCGGATACCGTTCTCTTACGTTTACCTAATAGTGGTTAACTAGCCCTTCAAGCGCATTTGAGGTTACCGGTATCGGCACGTAAACATACAATAACAATAACAACTGTAAACTCGTTTCATGATTTATCTCATAACGTGGCAAACATACAGAAAAACACATTGGCATACAAGCCGGTGTAATCCGGTAGGACGCAGGTTGCAAGAAAACCATACCTGTCACCGGAGTCCACTTATCCTGTCCATTTATGTTCCTCGAGCAATTCTCGAACAACTGTTAACATCACACATGTTTTCATTAACATCGGGGTTTGCTTGATCGTTTAATGTCAATGCTTAATTTTTCCCCGTTAACTTAGTTACATAACTTAACATTTTTAACTTGTTTTACTCTCACATTTTAATACAACTTTTAACCCACTTAGGTGTCATTAAAACTCACCTACATGTCCTCAACATCCTTATAACATCATTACCTACCAATCCCCATCATCACATATCATTTCATAACCTTAAACCATCTTTTTGGTCCGACCGACCCACCGTCCGACCCACCTTCTGGGTCGGTCCATTACAGAACCCTTTTACTTCCTTATAAACATGACCGTCCGACCCACGTCCGACCCACCATTCTGGGTCGGTCCATGTGCGAACATTTCCTTCCTTTGAAACTTGACCGACCGACCCATGTCCGACCCACCCTTTTGGGTCGGACCTTCACCGAACACTTCCCTAACATCTAACAGAGGCTCGACCGACCCAAAAACTGGGTCGGCCCCTGGGTCGGTCGCCTTCTAATTACCCAAACTTTGCCAAATCTTCACCAAACTTCTCCTAAGACCCCTTAATGGGTTCTAACATCATTTGGCACTTCAAACACACCCTTAAGATTCTTAAACACTCACAAAACTATTTTCCTAATTCCTTAAACCTTTACTTATATCTCCACAAAATTCCTAACACTTACAATGTTTTCTCCTTATGATTTCTAGGTGGCATTTCACCTATAATGACCACAATACCAAGGTGTCCTCTACACCTTAACATCATCTCTCAACTTCTTTTCTTACTAACTAAATCTCCTTTTCACAACTTCTTAAAACTCCTTACTCAAAACCTTACCTAAACCTCATTTATTCCTTGAATATCAACATTACCTAAACCTTAAAAAACTCCTCCAAAACTTTAATACATTCACAAAACCACATTGGATTCCTAGAACTTCCAAGACAACACCTAAATCCTTGCATCAATCTAAATCACCTTAATACATGTTTTCTTCTCAAGTAAACATTCATTCACCTTTAACCCTTCCTAGTTCACCAAAACTCACTTACAACACTTAGAACTTCTTACACCTTTCCCAAATTTGGCCATAGCTTCTCTAGTATATACCCACATCCAACACTTAGGTTTCTACCTTATTTCATCCAAGAACACCTAAAATCCATCAAACACATTTTATACACAAACTTCACACATTAAGCACTACATCACAATATAGTGCATAACTTAAATTGCTTGGCACTTAGGCCCTTAAATAACATGGCTCTTAGGCCCTTAAGTTGCATAACCTTAAACACTGAATTTCCCACATAAATAATGCCTTTGACCTGCAAATACATACACCAAAACATATGTCTTTTACTAGTCTCCTTGAGAACATTTTACTAGGTCACTCACCATTGGCTCCTTAGGTATTTTCTCAAGCAAATCAAGCTCATTTTCCTAAGGCATTTAAACTACATTGAGATAGCTTGTTTACCTCTTTTCCTCACAAATTTCTTTCTTGTTTCCTTGTAAAACCGGTAGGGCATTTGGTCCCTTTTCAACTATTAAACATTATACAAACAATAGAATGAGTATTCAAGCATTATGCTTCTCCTCATTGTAAACCCTAGTTACACATATTGTTTTAACACATTAAGGTAATTGTTTTACCTTGGAATTGGAAGAGAACTTGAATAAGTATCAAGAGAGGACTCCTCCTAGCCCTTGGAGATTCAAATGAAGCTAAAAAGCAAGATAAATACACCATGGTGAGGTGAATTTTCGGACAACATACAAACATGAAGGAAATGTCATTTTTCTTTGAGATTCCTTACCTAGAAGCAAAGGAGAGTGATTATATGTAGAAATACAAGCTCAAGCTCCTTCAATGGTGGAACTCCATGGCACCGAAATGGTGGTCTTGGAATTTTAAGAAGATAGAAATGAAGAGCTTGATGAGACAAAGAGAATGGTGGTGTTGTTTTTGATTTGGGACAAGTGAGCAAGATTTAACAAGAGCTCAAAGATGTTCAATGGTGGTGTTGGTGTGCTAGCCAAACCGTGAGAGAGAGCAAGAAGGGAGGGAGAGAGAGCAACCGTGTGAATGAAGAAAGGAAGGGAAATGAGAGAATGAGAATGAGAACTTATTTTTGAAGATATTTAAGCCTTAAAGCAAATAGTACCTATGAGTCACATTTATTTACTTAACAAGTTAACATACTTGGTGACTCCTCACTACAAAAACCGGCCCCCCTATATTAGTATGAGGGTTTATTTTAGTCTTTGTTGACCAATTTAATTACTTATACATTATATGTTACAAACTAGCTTATAAAAGTTACTATTCACAAACTAAGGCACATAGAAGTGAAATTTTTGATTTCCCACTAATATGGCCACCCAAATGTGATACTATATAGTACACATGTTAATTAAAGAGTAATGATGGACATTTAGCCATTCAAAACTCATTTACAAGACAATTTTTCAAAAACGTGCTTTAAGACTCCTTAAAGCACATTTTGTTTTAACTTGTTTCAAGCTTGGTTTTCTTTAGTAATTGATTTAATATGTTCATTAACATATAAATAAGGATAGGTATGACCATTAGGTCTTATACACATTCATCCCAAGCTTAGAGCACATTTTTGCTCATATTGACTTTAAGGTATTTTCTTATGTTTTAGTTGGTTTAACTGTCCACCAAAGTTTCTTAAGGACTTATTTAGCCTTATTAAATCATAATTAAATGTTATCAAGTCTTGGTAGGCTCTTTGAGTCCTAACCAAGTTCACTCATAGCTTAGAGCATGTTTTTGCTCAAACTGTGTCTTAATGCTTTATTGCATTTATTATGGTTTAATTGTTCACTGATGTTACTAAGGCACTTTTTAGCCTTTACATACCATAATTTGACATTTAAACCACATATCAAGGTTTGGGGTATTTCAATCTACCCCCCTTAAAAGAACTTCGTCCTCGAAGTTCACACTTTTCACACATCATTAGATTAGAACACAGGAATCACTTGGAAACAAACTTCCATAACCAAACACACTTTACATCACAACCTCGGACTTAATGGTCCGGGCAACACATTCACATCCACACATAACATAACATATCCACATGATAACCTCGGACTCTATGGTCCGGGTATCTTAACAACACTTACACATACATAACAACATTTGGACACATAGGTCCTGGTAACATAACAGTCTTTAGACACATAGGTCTATGTAACACCACACATTTAGACTCATAGGCCTTGATAGTATACACTTTAGGAAATCCAAGTCAAAACAACATTCATTACACATACCACACAACATGTCAGAGCATGTATAGCAATCAAAAATATCCTTGGTATACACTGTGATCCCGCAGAACACGGTCGCGATGGACACCTTCCGTCCCCGTGCCTTTAGGAGATTAAAACAATCACATAAGTTTAAAATTTCCTTGTGAGGTTAAGTAAGAAGACTTTAATTACGCAAAGTATCCATCAACGTTTTATAAATACCAATTTAAAATTCTTTTGAAAACACACACAACTCCAAGTCCAACTTAAGCTCTTTGCTTCTTTTATTAGTGTGGTTATTTGTGACCACTTATAGGGAGCTTCAAGAATCATCCAACCCTGATGTGATCAGCATCAGTGTTGAACTATCCTTCAACTCCAATTTGTGTTCGGCTTCCCTTGATCACATCAAATCAAGTTCCACCTCCCACTTCATTTTCAAGCATCAATTAAATCACTCATTTCCAATTTTCTATCTTTAAATCATTCAATCATGATCATAACATCTCCAAAGGATAGAACTCCGTCTATCAGTTACCTCCATTCGCTTTAATCATGTTGCCTAGGAATCTTATTCTCACTAGTTCTATGTCGGTATCATGCCCTTTCATGCATCACTATAAAGTATATTATATATACACATATATTTTATCAAAATACAACACCTGGTTTTTACATTTATACACTGTCGGGCTTTTGTTCCCCCGGGAGTTTCTCTACTCCCCACACACCTGTACTATCACACACAACTGTTAACAAACACACACTTATCACAATGGTTTCGCATCTTCTGTGCGCAATTACCACAATTAAACCATGAATGAATGTGATGTTTACGTAACACACACACCAATCATCAAACATAATATAATTTTGTGCTATGCACAATATAAATCACATACAACTTCGTACACTTGTACGGTAAATACACTAAGTGGTTTTGCGCTCTAACCCCCCTTAAAAGGGATTACGCCCACGTAATCAATCACTACACATTGGCTTAAATGTTCTGCCGTCGTGAAGTGTTTTAACTTCCACGCGGTCTATACACAATGGATTCTTATGATTAGAGGATCTTAACCATATTGGCGGTTAGTTCCTAAACCAAGAATTCCCATTGGAGTTGTTTAACTCTTAGTCGGTTTCGATTCTGGCCTGTTAGGCTTCTAGGCGTTAATAATTAGCCATTCACTCATGTTCATCATGTACATTCAACACTTGATCACTGGCTCACTAGTTTTCTGCTGCGAAACTCTAATAACTGTAAGCTTAATTGCTCCCTTTTGTTATTCTTACTGTATTGTACATCCCCCTTATATCACCTTTATCTTGGTAACAATGGTTTCTCAACCGACGCACGGTATCTTTTACCCTGAGCGGATTCGGTGAGTTTCACAATTTTCCATCCACGTCCATGATAATTTACTGTGTATACAGCTATGTATTTCACAATGATTGACTTGTTCCCTTCCGACTTACTGTCGGTTGAGATTGAGCTACTACCTAGTGTGTAGTGCTCTCTCAGCTATTTACAACATTTGGGGTATATTCCATACCGATATGGCAGTTAGTGCTACTGTAGTCACTTACTGTTAATCATGCCTCCACATTTGGTTTTATACAAGTACTTTTTTTTTATTGATGCGGCCTTGCATTTCCTATGCATCGGCCATTATAACATTATTACTCCATAATTAACATGTTTCCAATTCCTAGCTATCCCACTCGATCATTACTGCGCAAGTGCAATACCAAAACTGTAACACCCCTCATAAACAAATACGTAATAATCACTCACGTGACAGGAAGTAAAGGCGTCTCACAGCGGAAGGAATTATAATATAACTCACATGGGTGTTACTTGCCACCACTCGCCCATACGAGTGGTGTAGCATTACAACATCCTAACAAAATTAAACATAAAAATACAATCCGCAGTGACAACGAGATACCACCTACATTTCTATTTAAGTATCAAAAGCACAACTACTGTGAGCATCTAAACATAATCCAAATCTTACAATGTCCTAACTACCCAATCCCGCACTTCGGCTTCGGCGTGTTCAGCAAACCTGCACAATAGTGTAGTATCAGCGATAGACGCTGAGTATGCCGGATCTGGACCCTATTGGTCACTTGTCGTTTTTAACCGTCTTGATTTTAGATTGATTTCATGCTTTGTCATTTTACAGATATAGTAAATACTGTAACATGCATGATTATATAATCATTCATCCAATCCCAACAGACATATATGGATATACATTTTACTGTCATACATCATACAATACAATGACATTGAGAACTCATTCAACGTATGTTAACCTCATCACATAGTGCATCGCTCGGCCCTCCGGGCCTTCACATATCATTAGTTTTAGTTAGCATTGTACAACATCCGGCCCCCGGGCCCTCACATATTATTAGTTTAGTTAGCACTGTCGGGCGTCAGTTAGGACGACCCGAAATATACTCACTTGGACAGTAGTCCCACGTACACACAAGGTGCTCACTGCCCTGATCATCCGAAGACTCTGGGCTAATTCACTTTGCCTTCGTAAAGGCGTCCATTTAGGTGGCCAAGGGCCTGGTGCCAACGGTAGCACACTCCGCCTGTCGATCTATCTAGGCTCGAACAGGATTCACTAGGGTAAAACCCGATACGGGATAACCCAAGAGATCTCTACGCGCGACCAGCAGCCAGTGACTGTCTGGATTAAGGTACATCATCACATTCATTCACACTCCACTGTTAGCTTTGTTCGTTAGAGAGTCAGTTACAGTTTTTGTTATGGAGTACATCACTTAATTGTTGGCTGCCCTATGGGTCTTACGCATGCCTAGAATTATTCTAGGTAATATTCACGTTTGAGTCAAAGCTCTAGAGACCGACAATGTCGTGTCCCGTTCCTAAGTATTTTACTTAGGTTATAAATATATACTTGTAATACTTAGCGTATTAGGTCAGACAACAGTGGTCACAACACACATAACGCATATGTAGTTTTATATAAGCCGATCTATAGTCGACGTAATATTAGTCCCGTAGGACGTTCGTGCATAAATAAGTAATGCAATGAACATAACTACATATCATACACATACATCACATACATACATCACATACATATATTCACACAAGTTATTATCAAACAAATCCGAGCCCAAGGAATTCCTTAGGACAACCCGGATCAAATCCCTTTACATACCGTACACCGTTGACTAGATTCGTGCAGTGCAGACCACTAGAGTTTCCGAGCGCGTACATCGGGAATGCGATCTAGTAATACGAGGAACACTAAGCGTCAATCCATATGACAACACAATTCGGTATTTCCGAACAACGTTTGAAATACTAGTACTATGTCCCCAGACTTAGCATTTGTTGCTAGTTAAAAGTACCGTTGCTGATATTTTATAAACCCCATTACTCGTTGTGTGAGTTAATTCTCGGTTTACATTAGAGCATGAAACCTTATGTTATACACTTATGATACTTCACTAGGGTTTATTTATCAAACCAAAGTCTTATACTAACTTTGGTATTTCATGTCGTTTTAGATAGTGTATACTTTATTTCCTGGTACGTTTTTTATTATGTACGTATGCATTTAGCATAACAGCTTGAATAACTATACCCCTAGTCACATAATATTATTTGTGTTACATCTTTTCCATAATGTTATATGGTACGATATTTTATGTGTCACTAGACTTATAATCTATAGTTTCGGTAGCTTTAAATGTGTACCCGAAATGGTACACGCCTTTGTGGCATTAGAACTCTTGATTATCTAGTTCTCCTTAATTCTAATATCACCTACTAACTTATAACATGTTGTAAGTATTTAATGTTGTACATCAGAACTTGTAGTGACATACAATCCAAAGTTTGACAACGTGTTGTACTTGTTACCGGTAATATTTATATGTCAGATTGCACTTCCTTCACCTCACAACATCACCATCCCACCATAATTACTATAGGTTGTAGAACCTAGAGCTGTATTATAATTTAATCTCCCCCCGTAACCCACTACACACAAAGAACATGACATCCGAAACCTGGAAATCATGCTGCTGCAGTTCCTTTTGTTTCTGTTTGATCACTAAGTTGATTCCCAAGATTCCCATTGAACCTATCAACCGAGTTCATCCTCTTGTAAGCATTTTAGGTTCATTCACAACTCATTTCCACCCTTGGTATCCCTCTGTAACAGGTTTATACAGAAATTCATGTATTTCAGAAACAATTGGAAAACTGGTGCATTAAGTTGGATAAGTTATTCCACTTCGGTTCTGTTTGTTTCCTCAGTTTGCTTACAGTTTTTTTTTTTTCCACAGTGTTTACACGCTTTAGTTAAATTAGTTAGCAAGGTTTAAGGTCCTTGAATCACTCAGTTCCTCCTGCTTAGGTCCTCTGCAATATACTATACAGAAGATAGAAAATTCCCTGCAACTGTAACTGAAATTATAAACTGATATATGCTCTCATTTTGTTTTCTGCCCATTGTCTAAACTGACCTATCACTCTCTTCTGTATTCATGAGTCGACATTTGAATTTTCTTTCATTACAACTCTAGTAAGTTAGGGTGTGATATTTCTTTTAAGTACCCTCAGACCCAAAACTACACAGACCACTTCCAAACTGAAGTCTGAAATCTGAAACTATAACACTGCTATACTCTCCTCTGTCTCTTTTCTTTGTTAAGGAAATTGACTTCTAATCCTCCAGATGTACATATCCACTTAGTTCAGTATATTAGTAATGTATTGGATTCCTTTGTAAGTCACTACAATCTCTTTAACTCCTGTATGGTTCGATTATGCAGGAACTGAAATTTCTGAAACTACAACCGAAAACAGAAACTGATTTATACCCTTATTCTCACTTCTGTCTGTTTTCCAAACTGTTAAACCAGTTACTGAAGCATTTCCATCAAGCTTTTTAAACCCAAACGACTCAAGCAACTTGTTACAGATACAGGGATCCCAAACACTGAAACCTGGAGCTAGTCTCCAACACTAATGAACTGAGACATGTTTCAGTTTCTCTCTATTTCCCATTTCAGACTTTAATCTCAGTTCTTATTTCCCCAGTCTTCTATGCCCTTAAATAGGAGCCTTAGTGTAGTTCTAGTTTATTTGAACAATCCAAGACATTCAGCTAGAGCTACCAATATCACCTACACAACAGAAGTCCTGAAAATCTGGAACAGATAAACAACAGACAACAGAACTGCTACCTGTACCCCTTTCTGTTACATTTCATCTGATCCCTAGTGGGTTCTTAACCTCTCCAGCTTCCACACTAGTAGATGGTGGTGTTAGGAATGATTTAAAACTTCAAAAACCACTCACGACAATGAAATTAACATCTCTGATTCATCTAACAGAAACCAGGTAGAACTGTCAAAGAAAAATGTCAACACTGAAACTATAACCTGATAACTTCCCTAGAAATCTGCAGTTTACTCACGATTCAGATGTGAAGTTTCCCCTAGGTTGATTTGCTTTCAACATAATTACCTGAGTACAGTCCAAATCCTCAATACAGAATCACCACTAAGATGTTTAAACTCTTGATAGCTTAATAAACAGAAACGAAAGAACAAATAAAAAGAATTCTGCAACAGAAGTTGCAATTGTTGTAAGCATTTTCCTGTTGCTTGTCTTCTGTTATCTAACTTCTTCCTTAGTCTTCCCCACATGTTTAGGTAGTTTATTCAGTGTCTGACTCGAACTACACCCAAAGCCACAAGGCTTTGTTCCAGAAATTCCTTTATACAGAATTCGAAACTGAAACAAACTGAAGCATTTAAACTGCTGTTCTCTTTGTTCTTTTATTTCCTTTTCTTCTTGCTCAGTTAATGTAACAGGTTGGGTTCTCAAGTTCCAAGGATTCAAAATAAGTTTGCCATCCCGTTGTTTACGCTCTTGAGAGTTATTATACAGACAAGGTTAGTATGGCAGAAACTGAATTCTACATTGCTAGATCCTCTTATCTGTTAATTCACAGTGGTTTGCAGTTTCCTTTTTCCTTTCAGGATACTTACATACTTGGTTGAGTGGATTTGTAATGTTTTAGGTTCTTGAACTATTTAATGCATGCACCCTTTTTACTTCCCTGTAACGTTATTACACCAAAAACCAGGAATTTCTGAAACTGCTCACATCAAACAGAAATGCCATTTGTCCCTACAGTTTTCTTTTCTGTCAGTTTTCTAATCAACCTACACCTCCACCTCCTGCCAATTGCTTACCTATTCAGCTAATAATTCATTGAGATTCCAGACTCAAAACAACCCAACTAGCCAGTCGTACAGAAGCACAGAACCTTGGAACTAAACTGAAACATAAATCTGATGACTTCTTTCTGTTTTCTGCAAATCCTCAATTCTGTTTTGTTATCAGTTCCCCTTCATTGCTAATCTAGGTAGTTGTGTGTTTCACTGGGGTTTTTAGTTTCCATCCGACCCTTACTACCCTCACACTACCTCTGCAATGTAAGTACACACACACAAAGCTTCTCTGTAGTTGAAGATTCTCAGAAACAGAAACATAATCTGCTACATCCGTTTCCTGTTTCTTTTTTTTTTCTTTTTCCTAGTTATGGTCTGTTTTCATTTATTCTTCTTCAACACCTTCATGTTTAGAGGTTTAGTTAGTTGTACTCGTCAGATTACAATGGTATTAGCACTCAAGACTACCCGAGGACATTTAGCACACTGAGACCACTTGTTACATTTGAATACATATTATCAGTTTGACAAGTACTCTCCATCATTAGATTGTTTAGGTATCTTTTCTTTTTTCTTTCAGAGTTCTTTAGCTGTTAGCTAGTTAGTTTAATGTGGTTTCATTCTCAAAAGTAACCCACCAAAATATTGACTGCACTTTGAGAAGTTAATAAGCAGAAGTACAAAGCTTCAGAAACTGACATAAGTTTCAAGTTACACTTGACATTGGTTTATTTTTTTCGTTTCTGTTGGTGTATTAAGTTTACAGGATGCTCACCACTCAAGTATCCTAGCTGTTTTTCCTCAGGTTGATCCTTGGCGCCAGTGAGGCTTCCAGCACCTTGGTCACTCGACCTCAACTGGAATGGTTTTTTCAGGTGTTTACTTTTGCAAACCAGAAAGGAAAACAGACAGTGAATTTGAGTAACCGAGTTTTGTTCTGAAGGAGGTCTTACCTTCAGGCTACGTTCCAGCACAGGAGTTGAACAGCCTTTATCCAAGGGAATCTCGAGAAGCCTAGAGGACTGCATGTGCGGTTGAAGTATGACAGGAAAACAAGGGGAGTTGCTTGAGAAATCTCCAACTGTTTGTGTACAACAGAATAAAGGACAATTAAAGGAAGTGTCTGCCCTGGTTTACCTGATCACGTCTTTTTTTTTTTGACACAGGACTGAGCTGTTGTTAGTGGATCCTGTTACACCTCTTCCTGGGTTGAACCTCCAGGTGAAGTTAAGCAAGGGTTGAGAGCAACGAGTCAGACTGTGAGAAATCTCTCGACATAAAAATAGACGAGAATGAAGATATTGCTAGAAATAATTTCCCTCTGCACTCCCTATCTTACCTTAACAGTCTTTGGAGAGGATCTGGTTTCAGGATTCCTTCTTCCAGCACTCCATCCATGGTTGGCATGCACGGTACGTGTGTGGGGCAGGAAGAAGATCACAAGAACTTGGGCATAGAGTGTCGGATTCAGACAACCAGAGGACGATCCTCACAGGATCTGGGTTGTGCCTCGCTAGCTCTTTGAACAGGTACGAACTGGTGCTTACCAGGAGGGGAATGATGGTCTGTGTGTTCATGGCCCAACGACACAAGGCAAGGAACCAGTCGGGCGTGGAATTCAGAGGCGACCACTCCACATATAATGTGTTGGTCTACTGGTTAACTTCTTGGAACTGGGACATTGGCACAGGAGGGAAGCTTGTTAGACTCCCTTGTTATTCTCAACGGAACAGAGGGATGTATGGGCAATTGGAGAAAAATATGAGTTTGTCGTGTGGAGTGGATTCCCTGTCTGTTGATTCTGTTTTATTTTTGTTTGATCAATCTCACCGTATCAAGAGAGAGAGAAGCAGCCGACATGTTTGGCTTCCTTCCTTTTCTGTTAGCTTAATGAGCTCAGTATTAGTTTACATTTGCGTGGGTTATAGAACTGAATTCGAGCTCAGCTCTACGGTTAAGGTTTCGGGATAGGTGTGAGAGGTCTCGGGTCGAATCCCGGATAAGCATATTTGCTCTTTTATTTTTTTTTATTTTTTTTTTCCAGCTTATTATGCCCATTTATTGCATGTAAGTGACTTGTATTAACATGTCACGTTATTAGTTGTATGTACATACATATGTACGACTATTTTTATTTGTTACGTTTCGGTTATATGTACGACGTTATAATCTTGTAACGTTATGTACATTTACATATATATCCGTATGTACATAAATACGGCAATAATAAACTGTTCGTTATGTCACGTTTTTAATTACATCATTATACGGGTACAACTATTTATAGTAGTGTTCTAATTATATATACCACGTCATAATTTTGTAACGTTGTGAATATGTACGTAAATAACCGTTTTATGCTTTAATGTTGTAAGTTATATATTAAAATAACGTTTAATTATTTAGGGGTATTTCAGTCTACCCCCTTAAAGAGACTTCGTCCCGAAGTCGCTTTACTTAAATAGGTGTATTAATAACTACCCTTACAATCCCATAATGTATATCTATGTGATATATCATTTACGCATATCGTGTGTTGTGCTATATACCGCACATAGCCCTCAATTGTGGCGTTAATTCAAACACATATGGATATAGGTGATCCATCACCATCATCATTTCCTATCAGTTCTACCAATCTTGACGAACCTCCCCGAGGTGTCATACCATATCATCCTCACCCATTCCATATCTTAAGGATTTACTTGTATCCGGACTGTATCACATGTAATCAATCTACAAGGTACTATAAGTATGTATATCACACATATCATAAAGGACAGTACTACATTCATGTATGTAGACCCATTTCAACAAGTATTTCATAAGATACACACAACAAATCAACCACGTACGCCCCGCGTACCAAACAACATCAACAAAATGAACAAACACATCACAAACAACATCCAACAATCAACATCGTATGCCTCGCATACCCACAAACTATTGTATGACCCGCATACGAACTAACAGAATTCAGTGCAACCATGTGCACAGCCAAGAGGCTCTACCCCCCTTAAAAGGGGTTACGCCCGCGTACCCCACAAGTATTCAACAGCCGCTTCACAAGGAATACTTGGCTCTTTTAGAGTTCTCTAACTCTCATTGTGGTGTTTTCACCTTTGGAGTAGATTATTCTCATGTTAGAGAGACGGGTATGACTGTAGCCCCTTGGGCTTTTAAATATGTATAAAGGGTGAGGCACGTATTTGTGCTCTCTCCCAAGTTCGTTTTAATGGGCCCACTCGCTCTGTATGAGGTGCAGACCCATGAATATACCCTCGTTTCATTACTATGTAATCTTTTATTTGGATCACTAGCACACATTCGTGTGTCTTCTCCCACTGATATTCAGCTTGAGGTATAATATGACATTGGCTCTTGTTAGTACTTGGTGCTCTTTGCACTTGTTTTGGTAATACCAAGATGTATCAGCCTACATGTCCACTTAGATGATTATTGTCATCCGTGTCTCCTGGCGGTTTTGTTCTAGAGTAATACATTGTTGTAGTTCTTTGATACACACTCTTGTTGATATTCGTCGCATCTTTCTGTATTCCCACTAGATTAATAACTGCACAAGTGCAATACCAAAACACTCAGTCCTACAGAGTGCAGAGGCGTAAACTCTCAGCCGCTAATATCTAAAAGTTCAACAGATAAGATGGGTGAATCATCATGTGAGTGGTACATTCCAAGTCCATTATTCCTTCTTAAGGTATCTGCTAGCATTTAGCTTGTCTCTTATCATTGCGTATTCACGCGTTTATATTCACATCATTTGGTAGATACCTCTGGATTGCAAGAACTTGCATGATCCTTATGAGGGTTCTACGTATTATTCGTCCATATAGTGGTTTCTTGTGTCTTTCGTCTGCTTCGTCATCCTCGATGGTTCTCCTTGTCCCCACTGTGTACCGTCTGCTACTCTGTGTTGTAGGTTCTTGGTTTCTTTAGCCCGTTGGTTAACTGCGGTTCTTCTCGTCCATCTTCGAGGTAATCTGCATCACTGTCCGTAGTACGGAGTTGACTACTTCTCGTGTTCCTAACGCTACTTGTCTACATGCATGGGGTACCGTACTGATACATTACTACTTACCTGACTAACCTATAAATAAGTCTGTTAGGCCCACATGCTCCTATCGGAGTGCGGTCGTCCCATGTCACGTTTAGTAAACTGGTAGCGTCCGCCACACGACTATGGTGAAGTATTCTATTGTCAATCTCCCTTTCGATGGATGTCCTTGTTGTAGTCCGATGTTGTTGGTCCGCAATGTTGGTTATCTTGTTGTAGATTCTGATGTTCTAGCAGTATGGTGGTAAGGTGGTTGGAACATTATTTTTGCACCCTGGACTCATGTCCTTAGTAACATATTAGTGGTAGCACTTAGTCGCTAACCAGTTAAACGTTAAACGTTGATTCGTCTGTATGGTTGTAATCGGTTCACGTAATAGTATCCTATCTCGATCTTCATGAGTATATACATAATTATTTCCTCCAAGTTTAATCATTATTATATCCTATTTATGCTTCCCGACACGGCGTGGGGTAAGATTTCATACTTGGGTATTTATATGTGTTCACTCTTTCGTTTTATTGGGTGTATTGTAGATTGCATGCTTGCTTGAGCAATTTGGCTCTTCACTTCCCAACCATTCTCATTGATGGTATTGCATCCCCAAAGGGTATGCCACTTCTCATAAGGTTAGGTTTGTCCATTAGGACCAAACATTTATCACTATTAGTGATTAGCATTACATTCTGGTATATATCCCTGGTGTTCAGGTAGTAAGTAGTGTCTTTGTTGTTACTTATTGTTTAGTTCTAGTTATTTGTAACTGCAGTTATTTGTATTTCAAGTGCGCGGTTTGGCGCCTGTTAATAAGTCATGATTGTTATTCACATTGTTTACGGTGTTTACCGTAGCTCCATTGTTTCATTATATTAACTTAGACTTTGTTGTGTTAGTAATATACCTTGAAAGGTAACTGGAGTCGGTGTTTCCGGTCTCCTGAGTTTATGTCCCTTATTTGTGCATTAGGTACTTGCTTATTTACGCTGTTTAGCGTTTGGTTTGTGTGTTTCGTAATATCGATTTAGGTGGTTGTCATTGTTTCAACTTACACGTTCATTCATCACTGACAGTTATCACAGTAGTAAACGACATGTCTTTAACATAAATTGATACTGGTCATTTTCTTTACATGGCGGGACGCCAATGGCGGTAGCCATTTTTCTACTTAGGACTTGTTTCACAATCGGTATGATATTGATAATACATATAGAACTTAAGCTTGACGTTGATCACTATTAATTGTACATAATCATACATGGCACTCCTTGGTAAAGGTAGTGCTCAGAGGTGGTAATTATTCATGTGTTCAGTGTTGATTCGCGTTCATTGTTGCGAAGGTATTGGTAATGTCCGTATTACGGTAGAATTGTTCTTTTCACTCTTTGTCCATCTGTGGACTGATATATTTTTCTAATTCTTTGTGTCCATCACGTGTTGGCGTATGCATGAGTATAGTTGGTAAACTATAAGTTACATTTATTACAAGGTTAGAATGTTATAACGTATGATGTGTATAACATCTGTTAAATATATGGCAATACTGAAATAGTGGAAAAGTATTAGGAGTTAGTGGAAGTAAGAATTTTGATGTACATGCCTTTTGGCAATAATACAGTTTTTATTAAAGTATGGGTTATAGTATATATAATGAGAAAATGGAATTTATAACCTAAGGTTAGTATAAAATGAAACCTTAGGAATTTTAAATTTTGTCCCGAAATGTGGTAAGATATTAAGATAAAGTTCTTAATATATATTGCATAATATAATGCATTAATCAGATAGTCAGCGTACATCAAGATGATGATGAAAATGTGATATAAAATATGAGAAAATAAATCATGAGATATAGATGTAATTGAATAATTATAAGTACTGCGCATACGATATAGTTGGGAACTGTATGGCAGCGATCGTTATACGATCGTATTCTCTTCATAGTTTAATTTGTATGATTTAATATATATACAACGTAAACTTTTAATCGTAAGTTTCTTTTGCTAGTTGTTTGTAACTAGGATGCTGTAGATTTGTTTATCTTTACTATAATTAATGTTGGCAACTTGTGAAGAGTTTCAGGAGTCATACGACTCTGGTGTGATCAGCACCAGTGTTGCACTAACCTTTCACCCCAATTTGTGGTTGGTTTTCCCTTGATCCCCGGGAATCAGGTTTCACCGTCCACTTCCAATTCAGCCATTTAATGGTTTGTTAATTACATTATGTTATCTTGGCTCTCAGCCTGTGTCAATTGACTCGTCTCGCTTAATAGTTATCATTGTAATGGGCTGGTGTGCCATTTCCATTGCGTTATTCGGACTCGCCGGGTCCTTCAAAGGTTGTAGGCCCCGTATCTTAGAGGTTTATTGTAACAATTGTAGTTATGTAGTCTATATTAGAGGTGTACAATTGTTTGGTGATTATTGGTAGCCATGGTGTCCTACCATAGGTCTACGCAGTTTACAGTATTCGTTTGTACGATATTAGCAGTGGTAGCTGCAGTAGTGATGATTTGCAGCACTTGCAGTGGCAAGTGCGCGGGGTAGACGAAATTATTATTATATTGTTCAAATCAGCGCTTGCAGTTGCAAGCGCACCATGCAAGTAGAGTTGTCGGTTTCCGACTTGTTTGCCTCACTGTTGCCTTGGTTATTTAAGTACTGTTAGAAAGATTGTTCATGAATGAGAAGATATTTGGATTTGGGAAATTTTCCCGACCACATTGTCATTAGGATAATCAAGTCCTCCATCACATTAGATTTATAATAGCGTAAACGTTTGGACTTCGTCTCCCTACAGGTACCGCCACGAACGGGACGGTATTCTCACAAAGTTCCTCCACGTTCCCAAGATTATTTCTTTTACAGTCTAGTGGTTAAAAGTCCCTTTACGGGTGACGGTCTCGCGGAGTTCCTGGGTGATCCTTTCCACGACGTCGTAGTAGTGGCGCTCGCCTCTGGCAATGCCTATTGATACGGTGCTTGGTCGTCAATGGGGGTATGACATTGAGGTTGTATTAATGTTACGGGAGCAGGAATTATTCATTCGCTGCGAGAGTGTGTAAACAGTCGGTTGGGCTTGGAAGCCCTTTTTCCTATATTCGGGGGTTATACTTCTTGGTTATATTATTCTCACTGGGTTGTGGCGGGAGGGGTACTGTCGGCGGTAGTTCGTACTGGACTTCCACATGAAGTGGACTGTCGCCAATGTACTCATGACGATTGTGTCTCCTCCTGGCTGAGCTCTCAGCTGGACCTTAACAGGGGTAATATTCCCGGGCATTTATGCCCTTGGTCAGCTTCCTGGCTCACACCACCACTAGATGTCGGTATTACCGCTCGTTTTCTCAATAACACACCATAATACAATTATCTCATTTACGTGCCCCATGGGCTAACACTTGCAGGCCAATGGCTCTGCCAACACATAATTTCATTAAGACATGGACGTTTCGTACCCCACAAACGTTTCCCCAAATCCTAAGCTCACTGTCTTAACCTAGTATCTCGTCATCAGAGCGGTACTCCGCTCTGATACCACTTTTGTAACACCCCTCATAACAAATACGTAATAATCACTCACGTGAACAGGAATTAAAGGCGTCTCACAGCGGAAGGAATTACAATAATATAACTCACATGGGTGTTACTTGCCACCACTCGCCCATACGAGTGGTGTAGCATTACAACATCCTAACAAAATTAAACATAAAAATACAATCCGCAGTGACAACGAGATACCACCTACATTTCTATTTAAGTATCAAAATCACAACTACTGTGAGCATCTAAACATAATCCAAATCTTACAATGTCCTAACTACCCAATCCCGCACTTCGGCTTCGGCGTGTTCAGCAAACCTGCACAATAGTGTAGTATCAGCGATAGACGCTGAGTATGCCGGATCTGGACCCTATTGGTCACTTGTCGTTTTTAACCGTCTTGATTTTAGATTGATTTCATGCTTTGTCATTTTACAGATATAGTAAATACTGTAACATGCATGATTATATAATCATTCATCCAATCCCAACAGACATATATGGATATACATTTTACTGTCATACATCATACAATACAATGACATTGAGAACTCATTCAACGTATGTTAACATCATCACATAGTGCATCGCTCGGCCCTCCGGGCCTTCACATATCATTAGTTTTAGTTAGCATTGTACAACATCCGGCCCCCCGGGCCCTCACATATTATTAGTTTAGTTAGCACTGTCGGGCGTCAGTTAGGACGACCCGAAATATACTCACTTGGACAGTAGTCCCACGTACACACAAGGTGCTCACTGCCCTGATCATCCGAAGACTCTGGGCTAATTCACTTTGCCTTCGTAAAGGCGTCCATTTAGGTGGCCAAGGGCCTGGTGCCAACGGTAGCACACTCCGCCTGTCGATCTATCTAGGCTCGAACAGGATTCACTAGGGTAAAACCCGATACGGGATAACCCAAGAGATCTCTACGCGCGACCAGCAGCCAGTGACTGTCTGGATTAAGGTACATCATCACATTCATTCACACTCCACTGTTAGCTTTGTTCGTTAGAGAGTCAGTTACAGTTTTTGTTATGGAGTACATCACTTAATTTGTTGGCTGCCCTATGGGTCTTACGCATGCCTAGAATTATTCTAGGTAATATTCACGTTTGAGTCAAAGCTCTAGAGACCGACAATGTCGTGTCCCGTTCCTAAGTATTTTACTTAGGTTATAAATATATACTTGTAATACTTAGCGTATTAGGTCAGACAACAGTGGTCACAACACACATAACGCATATGTAGTTTTATATAAGCCGATCTATAGTCGACGTAATATTAGTCCCGTAGGACGTTCGTGCATAAATAAGTAATGCAATGAACATAACTACATATCATACACATACATCACATACATACATCACATACATATATTCACACAAGTTATTATCAAACAAATCCGAGCCCAAGGAATTCCTTAGGACAACCCGGATCAAATCCCTTTACATACCGTACACCGTTGACTAGATTCGTGCAGTGCAGACCACTAGAGTTTCCGAGCGCGTACATCGGGAATGCGATCTAGTAATACGAGGAACACTAAGCGTCAATCCATATGACAACACAATTCGGTATTTCCGAACAACGTTTGAAATACTAGTACTATGTCCCCAGACTTAGCATTTGTTGCTAGTTAAAGTACCGTTGCTGATATTTTATAAACCCCATTACTCGTTGTGTGAGTTAATTCTCGGTTTACATTAGAGCATGAAACCTTATGTTATACACTTATGATACTTCACTAGGGTTTATTTATCAAACCAAAGTCTTATACTAACTTTGGTATTTCATGTCGTTTTAGATAGTGTATAACTTTATTTCCTGGTACGTTTTTATTTATGTACGTATGCATTTAGCATAACAGCTTGAATAACTATACCCCTAGTCACATAATATTATTTGTGTTACATCTTTTCCATAATGTTATATGGTACGATATTTTATGTGTCACTAGACTTATAATCTATAGTTTCGGTAGCTTTAAATGTGTACCCGAAATGGTACACGCCTTTGTGGCATTAGAACTCTTGATTATCTAGTTCTCCTTAATTCTAATATCACCTACTAACTTATAACATGTTGTAAGTATTTAATGTTGTACATCAGAACTTGTAGTGACATACAATCCAAAGTTTGACAACGTGTTGTACTTGTTACCGGTAATATTTATATGTCAGATTGCACTTCCTTCACCTCACAACATCACCATCCCACCATAATTACTATAGGTTGTAGAACCTAGAGCTGTATTATAATTTAATCTCCCCACCGTAACCCAACTACACAGAAGAACATGACATCCGAAACCTGGAAATCATGCTGCTGCAGTTCCTTTTGTTTCTGTTTGATCACTAAGTTGATTCCCAAGATTCCCATTGAACCTATCAACCGAGTTCATCCTCTTGTAAGCATTTTAGGTTCATTCACAACTCATTTCCACCCTTGGTATCCCTCTGTAACAGGTTTATACAGAAATTCATGTATTTCAGAAACAATTGGAAAACTGGTGCATTAAGTTGGATAAGTTATTCCACTTCGGTTCTGTTTGTTTCCTCAGTTTGCTTACAGTTTTTTTTTTTTCCACAGTGTTTACACGCTTAGTTAAATTAGTTAGCAAGGTTTAAGGTCCTTGAATCACTCAGTTCCTCCTGCTTAGGTCCTCTGCAATATACTATACAGAAGATAGAAAATTCCCTGCAACTGTAACTGAAATTATAAACTGATATATGCTCTCATTTTGTTTTCTGCCCATTGTCTAAACTGACCTATCACTCTCTTCTGTATTCATGAGTCGACATTTGAATTTTCTTTCATTACAACTCTAGTAAGTTAGGGTGTGATATTTCTTTTAAGTACCCTCAGACCCAAAACTACACAGACCACTTCCAAACTGAAGTCTGAAATCTGAAACTATAACACTGCTATACTCTCCTCTGTCTCTTTTCTTTGTTAAGGAAATTGACTTCTAATCCTCCAGATGTACATATCCACTTAGTTCAGTATATTAGTAATGTATTGGATTCCTTTGTAAGTCACTACAATCTCTTTAACTCCTGTATGGTTCGATTATGCAGGAACTGAAATTTCTGAAACTACAACCGAAAACAGAAACTGATTTATACCCTTATTCTCACTTCTGTCTGTTTTCCAAACTGTTAAACCAGTTACTGAAGCATTTCCATCAAGCTTTTTAAACCCAAACGACTCAAGCAACTTGTTACAGATACAGGGATCCCAAACACTGAAACCTGGAGCTAGTCTCCAACACTAATGAACTGAGACATGTTTCAGTTTCTCTCTATTTCCCATTTCAGACTTTAATCTCAGTTCTTATTTCCCCAGTCTTCTATGCCCTTAAATAGGAGCCTTAGTGTAGTTCTAGTTTATTTGAACAATCCAAGACATTCAGCTAGAGCTACCAATATCACCTACACAACAGAAGTCCTGAAAATCTGGAACAGATAAACAAACAGACAACAGAACTGCTACCTGTACCCCTTTCTGTTACATTTCATCTGATCCCTAGTGGGTTCTTAACCTCTCCAGCTTCCACACTAGTAGATGGTGGTGTTAGGAATGATTTAAACTTCAAAAACCACTCACGACAATGAAATTAACATCTCTGATTCATCTAACAGAAACCAGGTAGAACTGTCAAAGAAAAATGTCAACACTGAAACTATAACCTGATAACTTCCCTAGAAATCTGCAGTTTACTCACGATTCAGATGTGAAGTTTCCCCTAGGTTGATTTGCTTTCAACATAATTACCTGAGTACAGTCCAAATCCTCAATACAGAATCACCACTAAGATGTTTAAACTCTTGATAGCTTAATAAACAGAAACGAAAGAACAAATAAAAAGAATTCTGCAACAGAAGTTGCAATTGTTGTAAGCATTTTCCTGTTGCTTGTCTTCTGTTATCTAACTTCTTCCTTAGTCTTCCCCACATGTTTAGGTAGTTTATTCAGTGTCTGACTCGAACTACACCCAAAGCCACAAGGCTTTGTTCCAGAAATTCCTTTATACAGAATTCGAAACTGAAACAAACTGAAGCATTTAAACTGCTGTTCTCTTTGTTCTTTTATTTCCTTTTCTTTGCTCAGTTAATGTAACAGGTTGGGTTCTCAAGTTCCAAGGATTCAAAATAAGTTTGCCATCCCGTTGTTTACGCTCTTGAGAGTTATTATACAGACAAGGTTAGTATGGCAGAAACTGAATTCTACATTGCTAGATCCTCTTATCTGTTAATTCACAGTGGTTTGCAGTTTCCTTTTTCCTTTCCAGGATACTTACATACTTGGTTGAGTGGATTTGTAATGTTTTAGGTTCTTGAACTATTTAATGCCACCCTTTTTACTTCCCTGTAACGTTATTACACAAAAACCAGGAATTTCTGAAACTGCACTCAAACAGAAATGCCATTTGTCCCTACAGTTTTCTTTTCTGTCAGTTTTCTAAATCAACCTACACCTCCTGCCAATTGCTTACCTATTCAGCTAATAATTCATTGAGATTCCAGACTCAAAACAACCCAACTAGCCAGTCGTACAGAAGCACAGAACCTTGGAACTAAACTGAAACATAAATCTGATGACTTCTTTCTGTTTTCTGCAAATCCTCAATTCTGTTTTTGTTATCAGTTCCCCTTCATTGCTAATCTAGGTAGTTGTGTGTTTCACTGGGGTTTTTAGTTTCCATCCGACCCTTACTACCCTCACACTACCTCTGCAATGTAAGTACACACACACAAGCTTCTCTGTAGTTGAAGATTTCTCAGAAACAGAAACATAATCTGCTACATCCGTTTCCTGTTTCTTTTTTTTTTTTTTTTCCTAGTTATGGTCTGTTTTCATTTATTCTTCTTCAACACCTTCATGTTTAGAGGTTTAGTTAGTTGTACTCGTCAGATTACAATGGTATTAGCAACTCAAGACTACCCGAGGACATTTAGCACACTGAGACCACTTGTTACAGATTTGACATATTTATCAGTTTGACAAGTACTCTCCATCATTAGATTGTTTAGGTATCTTTTCTTTTCTTTCAGAGTTCTTTAGCTGTTTAGCTAGTTAGTTTAATGTGGTTTCATTCTCAAAAGTAACCCACCAAAATATTGACTGCACTTTGAGAAGTTAATAAGCAGAAGTACAAAGCTTCAGAAACTGACATAAGTTATCAAGTTACACTTGACAGATTGGTTTATTTTTCGTTTCTGTTGGTGTATTAAGTTTAAGGATGCTCACCACTCAAGTATCCTAGCTGTTTTTCCTCAGGTTGATCCTTGGCGCCAGTGAGGCTTCCAGCACCTTGGTCACTCGACCTCAACTGGAATGGTTTTTCAGGTGTTATACTTTTGCAAACCAGAAAGGAAAACAGACAGTGAATTTGAGTAACCGAGTTTTGTTCTGAAGGAGGTCTTACCTTCAGGCTACGTTCCAGCACAGGAGTTGAACAGCCTTTATCCAAGGGAATCTCGAGAAGCCTAGAGGACTGCATGTGCGGTTGAAGTATGACAGGAAAAACAAGGGGAGTTGCTTGAGAAATCTCCAACTGTTTTGTACAACAGAAGAGTAGAAGGACAATTAAAGGAAGTGTCTGCCCTGGTTTACCTGATCACGTCTTTTTTTTTTTGACACAGGACTGAGCTGTTGTTAGTGGATCCTGTTACACTCTTCCTGGGTTGAACCTCCAGGTGAAGTTAAGCAAGGGTTGAGGAGCAACGAGTCAGACTGTGAGAAATCTCTCGACATAAAAATAGACGAGAATGAAGAGATTGCTAGAACATAATTTCCCTCTGCACTCCCTATCTTACCTTAACAGTCTTTGGAGAGGATCTGGTTTCAGGATTCCTTCTTCCAGCACTCCATCCATGGTTGGCATGCACGGTACGTGTGTGGGGCAGGAAGAAGATCACAAGAACTTGGGCATAGAGTGTCGGATTCAGACAACCAGAGGACGATCCTCACAGGATCTGGGTTGTGCCTCGCTAGCTCTTTGAACAGGTACGAACTGGTGCTTACCAGGAGGGGGAATGATGGTCTGTGTGTTCATGGCCCAACGACACAAGGCAAGGAACCAGTCGGGCGTGGAATTCAGAGGCGACCACTCCACATATAATGTGTTGGTCTACTGGTTAACTTCTTGGAACTGGGACATTGGCACAGGAGGGAAGCTTGTTAGACTCCCTTGTTATTCTCAACGGAACAGAGGGATGTATGGGCAATTGGAGAAAAATATGAGTTTGTCGTGTGAGTGGATTCCCTGTCTGTTGATTCTGTTTTATTTTTGTTTGATCAATCTCACCGTATCAAGAGAGAATGAGAAGCAGCCGACATGTTTGGCTTCCTTCCTTTTCTGTTAGCTTAATGAGCTCAGTATTAGTTTACATTTGCGTGGGTTATAGACTGAATTCGAGCTCAGCTCAGACGGTTAAGGTTTCGGGATAGGTGTGAGAGGTCTCGGGTTCGAATCCCGGATAGAGCATATTTGCTCTTTTATTTTTTTATTTTTTTTTTCCAGCTTATTATGCCCATTTATTGCATGTAAGTGACTTGTATTAACATGTCACGTTATTAGTTGTATGTACATACATATGTACGACTATTTTTATTTGTTACGTTTCGGTTATATGTACGACGTTATAATCTTGTAACGTTATGTACATTTACATATATATCCGTATGTACATAAATACGGCAATAATAAACTGTTCGTTATGTCACGTTTTTAATTACATCATTATACGGGTACAACTATTTATAGTAGTGTTCTAATTATATATACCACGTCATAATTTTGTAACGTTGTGAATATGTACGTAAATAACCGTTTTATGCTTTAATGTTGTAAGTTATATATTAAAATAACGTTTAATTATTTAGGGGTATTTCAAAACACTCAGTCATACAGAGTGCAGAGGCGTAAACTCTTGACAGTAAATCCCTTATGCGATTCGCCATGGAATTCACACTGAGTTCCTCATCACACAATACCTACCACTGGCTTATTGCTCAGTTTGTGTATCATCACTCGCTTGCATGTCCACTGAGTTTAACTCTTAACTGATCTTACCTGTTACGTTTTCGTTTAACAACATTTATACAACGGTCGCTTGTTGCGCACCGTGCTCCTACTCCCTGTATAACATCAGCTTATATCGTATCTACTGTCACCTCAACTTCCACACATAAACTTACATTATTCACATTATGGTTCATCCCTCCTTTGGATGACAACTGAATGCTCCTTGAGCATCGATCATTCGAGTCACAAGCCGACATTATTCAGCTCGGTGTTTCACTTTATACACGCATACTATTAAGCTAACTGCTCTTTTTCAATAATAACATCGTCCATCCTTAACATATTTCTTGAACTTGATTCACATAACTACCGTACCTTGCGGTTGTCACAATGTCGAGAGGTATCCCCACTCTTAATGCAGTGGTTCGTTTACCACTCTATTCGCTTATACAACCTAAACTTCTACCATCAATCGAATTTATATGATATATCCTGCTTTTGGATTATAAGCCTTATTTGCCTTGAGCTGGGCTCATTATAGGCTGTCCACACACATGTACTTCTCTGTACAATATTACAAGGTCGTTGCATCACGTTTCCTTTCACGGGATGCCCCTTAGGTTTGTCAGTCCGTCTCCTAACAACTTATGTCTAAACTGGGTGTTAATTTCAACCCTTGTGCTTCTGTCATGCATTTCGTTCAACAATTGTTAATGTGAACACCCTTCAAGGATTGCTCCTGGGTGTTGTTAAGTTATGCCTTTACATTTGGCTCACACTCATTGGTACATTCCGTTAGCTACGCCTTTCGCGTTCTTTACTGGTTATTATCTTCTTCTGTGAAGATTAACATTTCCTGGTAGTGTAGGTACTCATTCTGGGAATTTATCCGTTCATTGCACATTAATGTGTCCACATTAGGCATCTGCTTGCCATGTACAGGCTGGGTCACCATTCCAGCTATAACGTTTATCCCTAAGGATCCTTAAGACATATGTGGTGTCTTTACATAACAGTTTGTGCCCATCGCACTTCCTAACTCTATACATTTCCTTAAAATAAACTCACTGGTTCCTTTAGTCCTTTTTAACTTAACTGAGTTCTGACTTCAAGCATTCCTTATATTCTCTAGCTCCTGTTTGATTTATACTGCTGACCGTAGACGGAGTCGACTACTTCCGTGTTTGGGACTCTACTCGTATATATGGGGTATCATACTGATACATTGCTACTTACCCAACTAACCCATAAGTAGGTCTGTCAGGCCACATGCTCTCCTATCGGAGTGCGGTCGTCCACAACACAGTTGGTACACTCGTAGTGTCCGTCACACGCCTAGGTGAAGTATTCTGTTGTCAACTCCCTTATATTGTCCCGTGACAATTTCATTCCTTACTTCCCGAACTTAATCAAGGGAAAGTTTATCCATTGTTGTATCCTTGTCAACTGTCCTTGGTTTTACTGGTTTGGTTTAAAAGAAGGCTGGAAAGAAGTGTTGGTTTGAAAGAAAATCTGGTTTTGAAAAGAAAAGGGTTTGTATAAATCTGGGTTGAAAGAAAAATTTTCATGGTTTCACAAACATCTTCTTACCTTAACCAAGTCTAGCTTCTTGCTGACTGTGTACTTACAATTACAGAGGTTAGGCTAACAGGCCCTTCCACTGTTATGACAATCACATTTAACTTTATTGTACTTTTCCAAGTACTTCGTAGTGGTTATAAATTTCCCGAACAGCCCTGTTATAGCAGCACTTGCTATGGCAAGTGCGCCATGCTAACTGGCAATCGGTTTAACACATACTGGTTATGGTATTGTCTTTACCCATACTGTCAATAGTGGCCTTGTTGGCCCTCACTGATCTTACTGCCTTGATAATAACTCTCTTAGGTGACTTCTCACTGTCTTCACATGACAATCAACAACTAGGGTGTTTCCCATTCTGGGAGACCCCTTTTTCTTAGTATTGTATTCACTTTGTAGCCCGTTCCACGTACTTGTCGTGGTTACTGAGACTTGTCCCTTGTTTGGGCACTACATTGTAGTTCCTTTGTCGGTTGGTATACCGTTGGTGTATTATTTATCAACTGTGGTCCCGTAGACACTTGTCTCGGTTTCACTAATCCACTTCTTGCCTGTTGCACGGTTGGTGCGTTGCAAGCTGGTTATTCTCGACTGCTCTGCATGTCGACCCAGGTTGCCGGAATTTCTATTCTCTTATACACAAAATTCTTCATTCTTCGCTATTCATGCGGTTAACATTGTTCAGATGGAGACCGTCTCCGGGATTCCCAGTTTTCGGGATCTACCGTGTGACAGGTTCTCCGTACCCTAAAGGTGTTTAATAACAGCCAGATCGGGTATTCCCGAGTAAGAGAGGACTTCCATCTCTCTGGCGTTCTTTCCCAAGCTACAAAACAGGGACTGTGGAGGGTGGGATGGATATTGTAGGTTTCCAGTAGCCACTGGTAGTTCCTAACTAGCGTATCTCTCACGCTATCACTCAACCTTAACCCAAAGTACTTAAATCCTAACTCGGCACTTCTAAGCTCGGTAATTCAGTCATCAGAGCGATACTTCGCTCTGATACCACTTTTTGTAACACCCCATCCAACATTAACATACTTACAACAACTGCAGCGGAAGAACAACCTCATCACATTACTTAACTTGTTGGTGTTACACGCCGTTAGCCACCCACGTGGCTAAAAGGCTAATACATACACAATGTACCGGTCCTGATGGGCTAAATTCCCGAGCAACTATACATTAGTATCCTTTCCATTAACAACAACGACACATACACCTTATCAACTATACCGAGTATTTATAAACTGGTGCCGACACAATATCGGTCTTACTTACACCTACTGTATATATACGCTTAAATGTACCCATGTACAATGACTACCCGTCCTACTCTCGAACGGCTTCAGCACTTCGTACCTGAAATAGGAAAAGAAGAGAAAGGGGTGGCCCAAGGGGCTCCACCTTTGCTGGTATGTAATCCCGCAGCCCACATGCTACCGGGCCACGCACAACATTGTCGTCTTAACATGCAGTTGATTATATTTAAATCATGCATGTGTAACAATAAACACACAACACTTAACATTTCGCCTCAATGGGCTTAACAATCGGATAGTACATCCTACTTAACCAAGTCACCCATGGTATTCATCATCCCTAGAGTGTTTCTCCTCCAACGGAGCTACTTCCTTAATAGACGACACATACCCTTAAATCGGTTATCCTTAAACGCCTCTTATCACAACTGGGAATATATCCATGATCCACACACTCCACATTTTTACAACATATAACATACACTACATACAACACTTAACAACACTTTGCACGTTTCCACGTGCACAACATAACACGCAATAGATTTGCATCACAACCAAGATACATAACATAACGGAATGGTCCTCTTAGGTACCGACCCAAACATCACTAACACACTGGTGAGCCTAGAGATTGTTGCCAGTCTCATGATAAGCTCGTTACATAACTCGTTACCGTCTCGTTAAATGATACGTTTAACTAACACAAGGTGTCTCGGATATAGTGATCCAAGCACACCGAAACAAACATAACAATAGTATGCCCCTGTGGCCCGACGTGAGTCAGTAATAGCCTTGGTTAGCTAAAGGGAAGGTTGGGAACCAAATTGGAAAACAACCATAACATACAGAGAGGATCGAACCTGCTATGACAACGACCCCCATACTCACGCGTGGCCGGAACAGACCGGACTCCTCACTCCCCCCGTAGCACTTATTAGAAGTTCAACTTTGAACTTTATTAAACAATCACAAACATTGGGTTAAGTCTTGTTAGACATACAAGGGAAGAGAGAGTCAACTTTCACATACAAACATCACACACAACATCACATAACCAACCACGTAAGCCGTGGTTAGAACGTTCCTTAGGTCGGAAACGTTATTACCGGATACCGTTCTCTTACGTTTACCTAATAGTGGTTAACTAGCCCTTCAAGCGCATTTGAGGTTACCGGTATCGGCACGTAAACATACAATAACAATAACAACTGTAAACTCGTTTCATGATTTATCTCATAACGTGGCAAACATACAGAAAAACACATTGGCATACAAGCCGGTGTAATCCGGTAGGACGCAGGTTGCAAGAAAACCATACCTGTCACCGGAGTCCACTTATCCTGTCCATTTATGTTCCTCGAGCAATTCTCGAACAACTGTTAACATCACACATGTTTTCATTAACATCGGGGTTTGCTTGATCGTTTAATGTCAATGCTTAATTTTTCCCCGTTAACTTAGTTACATAACTTAACATTTTTAACTTGTTTTACTCTCACATTTTAATACAACTTTTAACCCACTTAGGTGTCATTAAAACTCACCTACATGTCCTAACATCCTTATAACATCATTACCTACCAATCCCCATCATCACATATCATTTCATAACCTTAAACCATCTTTTTTGGTCCGACCGACCCACCGTCCGACCCACCTTCTGGGTCGGTCCATTACAGAACCCTTTTACTTCCTTATAAACATGACCGTCCGACCCACGTCCGACCCACCATTCTGGGTCGGTCCATGTGCGAACATTTTCCTTCCTTTGAAACTTGACCGAACCGACCCATGTCCGACCCACCCTTTTGGGTCGGACCTTCACCGAACACTTCCCTAACATCTAACAGAGGCTCGACGACCCAAAACTGGGTCGGCCCCTGGGTCGGTCGCCTTCTAATCTTACCCAAACTTTGCCAAATCTTCACCAAACTTCTCCTAAGACCCCTTAATGGGTTCTAACATCATTTGGCACTTCAAACACACCCTTAAGATATTCTTAAACACTCACAAAACTATTTTTCCTAATTCCTTAAACCTTTACTTATATCTCCACAAAATTCCTAACACTTACAATGTTTTCTCCTTATGATTTCTAGGTGGCATTTCACCTATAATGACCAATACCAAGGTGTTTCCTCTACACCTTAACATCATCTCTCAACTTCTTTTCTTACTAACTAATCTCCTTTTCACAACTTCTTAAAACTCCTTACTCAAAACCTTACCTAAACCTCATTTATCCTTGAATATCAACATTACCTAAACCTTAAACAAACTCCTCCAAAACTTTAATACATCACAAAACACAATTGGATTCCTAGAACTTCCAAGACAACACCTAAATCCTTGCATCAATCTAAATCACCTTAATACATGTTTCTTCTCAAGTAAACATTCATTCACCTTTAACCCTTCCTAGTTCACCAAAACTCACTTACAACACTTAGAACTTCTTACAACTTTCCCAAATTTGGCCATAGCTCTCTAGTATATACCACCATCCAACACTTAGGTTTCTACCTTATTTCATCCAAGAACACCTAAAATCCATCAAACACATTTATACACAAACTTCACACATTAAGCACTACATCACAATATAGTGCATAACTTAAATTGCTTGGCACTTAGGCCCTTAAATAACATGGCTCTTAGGCCTTAAGTTGCATAACCTTAAACACTGAATTTCCCAATAAATAATGCCTTTGACCTGCAAATACATACACCAAAACATATGTTTTTACTAGTCTCCTTGAGAACATTTTACTAGGTCACTCACCATTGGCTCCTTAGGTATTTTCTCAAGCAAATCAAGCTCATTTTCCTAAGGCATTTAAACTAATTGAGATAGCTTGTTACCTCTTTTCCTCACAAATTTCTTTCTTGTTTCCTTGTAAAACCGGTAGGGCATTTGGTCCCTTTTCAACTATTAAACATTATACAAACAATAGAATGAGTATTCAAGCATTATGCTTCTCCTCATTGTAAACCCTAGTTACACATATTGTTTTAACACATTAAGGTAATTGTTTTACCTTGGAATTGGAAGAGAACTTGAATAAGTATCAAGAGAGGACTCCTCCTAGCCCTTGGAAGATTCAAATGAAGCTAAAACAAGCAAGATAAATACACCATGGTGAGGTGAATTTTCGGACAACATACAAACATGAAGGAAATGTCATTTTTCTTTGAGATTCCTTACCTAGAAGCAAAGGAGAGTGATATATGTAAAAATACAAGCTCAAGCTCCTTCAATGGTGGAACTCCATGGCACCGAAATGGTGGTCTTGGAATTTTAAGAAGATAGAAATGAAGAGCTTGATGAGACAAAGAGAATGGTGGTGTTTGTTTTTGATTTGGACAAGTGAGCAAGATTTAACAAGAGCTCAAAGATTGGTTTCAATGGTGGTGTTGGTGTGCTAGCCAAACCGTGAGAAGAGCAAGAAGGGAGGGAGAGAGAGCAACCGTGTGAATGAAGAAAGGAAGGGAAATGAGAGAATGAGATAGAACTTACTTTTTGAAGATATTTAAGCCTTAAAGCAATAGTACCTATAGTCACATTTATTTACTTAACAAGTTAACATACTTGGTGACTCCTCACTACAAAACCGCCCCCCCTATATTAGTATGAGGGTATTTTAGTCTTTGTTGACCAATTTTTAATTACTTAAATTATATGTTACAAACTAGCTTATAAAAGTTACTATTCACAAACTAAGGCACATAGAAGTGAAATTTTTGATTTCCCACTAATATGGCCACCCAAATGTGATACTATATAGTACACATGTTAATTAAAGAGTAATGATGGACATTTAGCCATTCAAAACTCATTTACAAGACAATTTTTCAAAACGTGCTTTAAGACTCCTTAAAGCACATTTTGTGTTTTAACTTGTTTTCAAGCTTGGTTTTCTTTAGTAATTGATTTAATATTTCATTAACATATAAATAAGGTATAGGTATGACATTAGGTCTTATACACATTCTCCCAAGCTTAGAGCACATTTTTGCTCATATTGACTTTAAGGTATTTTCTTATGTTTTAGTTGGTTTAACTGTCCACCAAAGTTTCTTAAGGACTTATTTAGCCTTATTAAATCATAATTAAATGTTATCAAGTCTTGGTAGGCTCTTTGAGTCCTAACCAAGTTCACTCATAGCTTAGAGCATGTTTTTGCTCAAACTGTGTCTTAATGCTTTATTGCATTTATTATGGTTTAATTGTTCACTGATGTTACTAAGGCACTTTTTAGCCTTTACATACCATAATTTGACATTTAAACCACATATCAAGGTTTGGGGTATTTCACTACTTCAATTACCTACAATTACTACAAGCTCCATTTCATACAATGCTCCATAAGTTCAATACAATATACTACACCGAGTTTACTAAGATCCTTATACAGGTACAATACCTCCTTCAATTTCATACATACTCATTAAGCGTCTAACGTCTACCCATTCCTCACAACTACATACTTGCAACTTACATAAGGTGTACCCCTTAGTACATTTCTACATTCAAGGCTACAAGCCTTATACCAATCTCTACTATCTACATTCTGATTCTAGCTATCTGAGTGTAGCCACTGGTCTCTTACCTCGACCACATCCGCTTCGGGTACCTGCACACTAAAAATGGTGCCCCAAGGGGCTCAACTTACGCTGAATATGATAACCGCATACCCCGCGTACTAGCGAGGGTACGCCGACCACTTGGTCGTATACATGTAATTCATTTTACAATCACATACATACATGCATACTGCTTTCATACACAACACTACAATACTACACATGTAATACATACATACATTTCAATACATACAAGGTAGTCTATACAAGCCAATTGATACCTACTTACCTTTCCTGAAATGCGCATACACAATACATACTCAATACATACACAATACATATTCCATACATACACAATACTTGTTAGCTCCTTTTTGTCCACCCAGGTTAATCGGGTGGAGATTACTCTTTTACTCGGGGTCAATGACTTACACCAGCCAAGACCGTTACTCATACATACCATACTTACTTACTTACTCAAGTCAAGTCGTTGGGACCTCCGGCCCGGGGACTACTCTGTCCCACCACCGGGATTTACTTGGTTCACTAATCCAGGATGCTACCCATTTAAGGGGTTTGGGCCGTGGACCAGCTTAAGAACCAGGAATCGGATCCAACCTCTTGTGTCTCCTCATCCTCACGCGTGACCGAAGCTATATCAGACTTCTACTCATTCCAATTTACTCAATACTTACGTTAGAAGTTAGGTAGCTAGGAATTAGTAAAAGTCATTCACATTCAAGCCACATACACAAATACATTTCTCATATACAAATCCATACGAAATACAATACAATACATAAGTACACTACAAGGTGCAAATACATTTCATCTTCATCCATATATTTCATGAATTATACAAACTAGTGTTCAAGACAATAAATATCAAGAAAATTTAAACAAGCACAAGTAGGTGCAAGATAGTCCGATTCATGCATTTATCTTATTTAGGTGATCAAATAAGCACACAAATCGGGGTAACCAGGTTAGGATACAGGGCATGAAGAAATCATACCTTTCCCCGTTGACTTAGACTCACCGACTCCTCTTCGGTGTTCAACTATTCGAATATCACATACATACAGTTGGGTGGTTAATTATCCATAATTAACCTTACTCATTACTTTACTAGAGTTTCCTAGTTTATACTTACTAATTCTTCATTGTTCAAATACCTTTACTTATGTTACTTACTTAAAATTATTTCCTAAGCTTGTTTATAGCCTTAATGACCTATAAACATCATTAATCATGTCTTAATTACCTTATACTATCATTACCATTCAATTCCCCATCATTAGAATGCATTAAAACACTATCTGGGCAAGTTTTGGGGTGGTCCGGGTTTGTGTCCGGGGATACAAACCCGGACCAATACTGGAATTCAGTCTCGGGTGCATTTTCACTATGGTCCGGGTTTGTGTACCGGGATACAAACCCGGACCACTCTCAGATTCAAGTTTCTGGTGTGTTTTTGGGGTGGTCCGGGTTTGTGTACCGGTTTGTATACCCGGACCATCCCTGTTATGCATTAAAATGTAGTTTTTAAGCCTCCTTTCAACCCCTAATTCATACTTAATCCTTTCCCAATCTTTCCTCATGTAATCCAACATGTTTTTACACCATTTAGGCACACTTAACTTCCTTAATTCATTTCTTAAACTCATTTGTCAACCTCTGTTAACTTACACATTCTCACTGCTAGTTTTTCCCCCTCTGTTACTGATTTCCTTCTTCACTAATGCTACAGATTTCTCCTTTCCTCTTCCCCCGTAGCTACATGGTTCTTCACCTAGCACACCTTAGTTAAACATTTTACATTGCTCCATTCTAGTTATACTCAACTACATTTCTTCCTCCTAAATACAATCCAAAGTGAAAATCACATATTTTCTTCTCTGAACATATCCATGTTCCTCTCTGTCAAACAGCACTTAAGTCCACTAGATTCCTAACCAAAATTTGCCAGAGTATCCCTACATTTCTAAGTATGTTCACCACATTAATTTTTCCATTCAAGACAGTTTACAACCTGCTCAACATATACATTATTCACACAAGTTCTAAATACTTACTGCACATCTAATACTCCCACTTAGCATTTTATTCACTTGTTTCAAAAGCTTCTACCAATACCATCAATACTAGCATACTTCTTTCTTTCCTACTGTTACGGTAGTTAAACCATTATTAAGCCAATATGCTCATCTTTACATATACATTAAGATCTGTACAGAGGCACCCATTACCTTAAGTTCTTGTGTCCTCTTCTTTTCTTTCTTTCTTCCTCCTTCCTTGCTCCTCTTTCCCTCTTTGTTTTCTTGATTTATTTAGGCTAAGCTACAACCACGTACATGACACACACAAATACACGAAAGCTAGTAAATTTCTAACTTACGTATTAAACCCTAGCTTGTGAGGAACCACTTTAAACCCTTAAGAAGTCTTACCTTGAGTTTCTAATGGAGTTTTGAGTGGGAAAATGACAATGCTTCAGCTCCTCCTTGAAATGCCAAACCGGCTGAACAATGGAATAGTGGTGTTCCCGTGAGTTTTTGATTTTACAAGGGAAAACTGAAAAAGAGAGGAGCTTTGGTTCCTTTCTCACCTTAAAACATGAAGAAGAAGATGGAGCTTCAAATGGTGTTCCTTAGCCTCCAAAAACGATTACACCCATGAAAATGAAGTTGTATATTTTTGGTTTTTGAAAGGTGTAAAACGATCTCCTTGACAAGAGGATTCCAACGGTACAATTTTTGTGGCTTTTGGACAAGGAATGAATGCTCAAGATAAGGAAGAAGGTGGGCTGCTGTGAGAGTTTCTCAAATCGCCATACCAGAGAGGGAGGAAGAAGAAGAAGTCTGGAGCAGAGAAGAAAAAACGTGAGAATAGAGAGGAGTGGGAGGAGAGAGAATCCTTTTACTTTTTACTACTTTATTTGTTTGTCTTGTAGTGAGTTAGGATAATTTAAGAGGGGGAGTGTGGGGTTGAACCAACAAAATGAGCCCAGTATCAACATAAGGGCCGGCTGCCTATATTAAAGGGGAGGATTAATTTTTGCTTTATTACATTTTACACCCCCATAACTTCACGTTTTTGCACTATTCACACACCGGAACCCGTTTTCCGGAATTTTCTCGTTCATTTAATTTTATTGGTTATTAAGCTTCCATAAATGCTTAATCATTGTTATTTAATGATTTATAATTTTTACGGGTTCGTTTGACCACTTAAAGTCACATTTTTGGGTTTTCTCGAAAAATGTGCGCTAAAGCTCTAGTAACGTTTCAATACATTATTTGGATCCGTTTTCTTCAGGAGTTGTTCCCATATATTATTTTGGTCTTATTAAGCCCTAGGAATCCATATAATTCGCTAACCGAGGTCTCATACCTCCTATGGTTATTTAACGCTTATTTAGCGTTTTTTGCTTTTTAAGCGTTTCTTTATTTCTTTTGGATTTATTTTTCCTCACCAATATTACTTAAGCATTATTAGGCTCTTAAATACGTATTAGGATAATCTTAATCCCTATATTTAATTTAGGGGTATTTCAAATGTTGTTATACGGGGTACTAATTTGTAGTGTTATACGTATTATTAGACTGTTAGAGGCGTCTCGAGGATCACCAGAAGATCTAGCTGATTCATACTCCACTGTTCTATAGTCCCGGTGCACGGTATGTTATTATGTGGCTTGATTGTCTCTAAGGATTTCCTTAGTTCTGATATTTTGTGACAATCTGTGATAAGATTGAATGTCTGCTTGTTTGAATTAATATGCATAACTTGTGTGCTAACACTGCTTATTATTATTACTGTTGTGCGATAATAGTACCGTTCGTATATATGAACATATTTATAAAATGAACTAGCGGCTATGATGCTATCTTATATGTGTAATATATGGAACGTAAGAAAAACGTTGTAGCATTAGGATAATAAGATATATATATATATATATTATCCGAGACTTATATAAGAGCATTGGCCTTTTAACGCCGCTCTCGTATCTAACACTGGATCCCGAGTCGACATACTCAGGATTGGACTAACGACCTTAGTCTGCTGTGTTAGGAAAATGGTAATTCGATGCGATGGTATAGATGAGTTAATCAAGAGGATGTGGCTCTTGGTGTGAATTGTGATCAATTAACGATACTAGGATGTCGTGTGGGTATCTGTAAGTATCAAGATAAATTCCAACGGACCACAGATGGTTCGTCGGTCGGAGACTCTACCGCTGGAGTGGCTACTACCGTGGGTGACCCGCCATAAGAGATGGGTAACTTAGAGACACGTCGTCTTAACGAGACGTTGTCATTAGGTATGACTGAACAGTTACGAACAGCTATATTAGCTCGTACAGTAGGCGAACACTATTTGGGCTCGTATGCCAAAGACAAGTTCAATACTTGTTTGTAATTCTTGTCGTTTCACCTTGTTGTTCATCGGTTATGCTATATGGTTATATGATGTATGTGAATTATTGTGGATTGATTGGTTGAATTGAGTCGCTTTACTCGTATGTATATTTGTGGATTGGTTGAATTAAGTCGCTGTACTCATATGTATGTTGTGAATTGGTTGAGTCGAGTCGCTGTACTCGTGTGTGGATTATTGTGTAGTTGGTCGAGTTGAGTCGCTGTACTCGAATGTGAATTATTAAGTGTTTGGTGGAGTGGAGTCTTCGTACTCATATATGCGTTGTGACGCTTTCAGTTGGTTTATTGTGGTGTGATGTGTGAAGTCGGGGGCTTGTTTGTTATTTGAGTTTACTGCAATATATTTATTGCTTTACAGTTTTTATATTAAACAACATGCATGAAAATGAACTGCATGCTCTCGACCAATTAACTGAGGGTTTGAGGGGGCATGATAGTCATGTAGTAGCATACTCTGCAGGGGCTGATTCCATACCACAAACAAACATTTTGCAGGTATGCAACTTCCGGTGTCGACAGAGAGCGGGACGCGCTGGGTAATGTAGTCACAGTTGTTTAGGCTTGTACTGTCATATTTTGATACGAACATAGAAACGTGTATAGGACTGGAATACTTAGAATGCTCACTAGGGTTGTATTTATGTTGGAACGGAAAATTAAGTCTATCTCTTGTATCATCAAAAGTTGTTCGTATTATGAATGTTTGAGTAAATGCGTTATCACTCATTTGGGAGAGTGAGAACAGTAACACCAGTAGTTTGATTAATGTTTAGATTACCGCTGCGATTATCTGTTAAGTGCGATGTTTGGACGACGATTAGGAGCCGATTGTTACAAAAGTGGTAGCAGAGCGGAGTACCGCTCTGATGACAAGAGATAGTAGGATTTAGACAGTAAGCATAGGTTTTAGGTATACGGGAAACGTAGTGAGGATACGTGACCTTGCGAGGTCAATGCAATGCTTAATGCTTGCACACAATAGCCGTAGAGGCACTTTGATATTAAACGACCGAGACTGCGGTATGAGACCGAGTAAGCGTCTAACCCGTCCTCTTGACATACTGCGGTATGGTACCCCACCCGCCGCATCCCATACCTCGAGTACTACCTAGTGAGGAAATGAAATGAGAAGCACCACGAAGAAGGATTATTCCTCCGGATCGGGAAGACCCGATGTGGTTGCTATGAGAATTATGATAATTGTAGAAAATAAGAACTTGTGTTGTGATGAATTGTTTAGGACCGTGAAATACCCCAAACCTAGCTATGGTGTTTAGATATTAAACTAAGATATAAGAAGGCTAAAATATGCCTTAGAAACATTGGTAAACAATTTAAACCATAGAAAACATAAGAAAACACCATAAAGGCAATTTAAGCAAAAACATGCTCTAAGCTTGGAGTAACTTAGGCTAGGACCCAAATATCATTCTTAAACCTTATTAACATGCTAATGGACATGTCAATTACCAAAGAAAACCAAGCTCAAAAACAAGTTACAACACAAATTGTGCTTTAAGGACTCTTAAAGCACATTTTTGAAACATTGTCTTAGAAATGGGTTTTGAGTGGCTAAATGCCCATGATTACACCTTAATCAACATGTGTACTACTTAGTATCACATTAGGAAGCCTAAATCAATGAGAAACCAAAAATTTCACAAATTTGTTCACTAATTATGAATAGTGCCCAAATAGTGCTTAATTTAGACCTTAGTCAACCTTGCTTAATTAATTGTTCAACAATCCCATAAATATCTCCATTAAGAGAGGGTAGGGGCCGGTTTTGAGGGTGATGACTCACCATAAGACTTCAGCCAACTAAAGAAAGAAGAAGCAACTAAAGTAGAAGTACTATTTGCTTTATAAGATAAATATCTCACAAATAAAACCTCTCTCCTCACTTTATTCATTTCCCTTCCTTCTCCACCGGTTTCTTCTTCATCCTCTCTTCTTCATTCACGTAAGAACCAGCTCCATCCTTCCTCCATCTTCACTTGCTCACCAAATACTGAATATTGCTCCAAATCAAAAACAAACCTTAGATTATTGTTAGTTGGAGCAAGGCCTTCATTTCTATCTTTTCAAATCCTTCAAAGCTCAAGTTTGATTTGATGGAGAAACTCCATTGAAGGGGGAAAATTCAATTTGAAGAGCTCCTTTGCTTCTCCTTCCATTCAAGGTAAGAAAAGTGAAAGAAAAATCAAGTTTCCTTCACTTTTGTTCATTACCGAAAATTGTCTTCTCATGGAGTCTTGTTTTTACTCCTTGAACTAGCTTGTTTTAATCTCCAAGGACTAGTGGAGGTCCTCTTTGATTCATTGCCCAAGTATATCTTGAGACTTCAAAGGTAATCATCCTTTTTTAAGGCTCAAAGCACTCTTTTTAACCTAGGAATGATTCCTTACGTTTAGGTGCATTCCTTAGCACTCATTAGATTATTTTAATGTTGAATTGAAGATTGGCAAGAGAATTAAAGTCCTTGGCCGAGAATAAATCAAGAAAACCTAAGGATGAAGTTGAGAGAAAAGCTTGAAAAACAAGGTAAACTACTTACCTTAAGTTGGTTTCATGTTTTAAGGGACGAAATTTAGATAGATGATAAATGTGGCATAGAGCTTACATTATGTAATGGGCTATAAAACCTAGGAGAATCAACATGATCATATTTGAGAACTTGTGACAAAGGAGCAAATGGTAATTGAGATAGTTAAACAATCATAAGGTGAATTACAAGAACACTTATATTGCTATGGGAGCATTGATGTGTGTATTTGCAGGTTGAAAGCTTTTATATGTAGGAAATTTAGTGTTTAAGTTTATGTCATTTAAGGGCCTAAGAGCCATGTCATTTAAGGGCCTAAGTGCCAAGCAAATTAAGTTTATACACTATATTATGATGTAGTGTAGTTTGGGTGTAGCATTTTGTGTAACAAATGTTTATAGAAGATTTGAGCGTTCTTGGTTGTTTAAGGATGAAAAACCTAAGTGTTTGGGTATAAGAATATATGAGGGAATCCATGTCAAAATTTGGTGAAGAAACTAAGTGTTTAAAGTATTTTGAGGAGATTTTATGACCAAAGATGTACTAGTAAACATTAACGGTAATTTTGGTGAAAATAAATAAGTTAAGGTGTTCTTGATTATTAGGATGACCTAGGAATGTCTAGGAGGAACTAGAGGTTACAATGGTGAATCTAAGGTACCAAAACCATGATAAGAGAAGTTGTAAGACTTGTGCAAAGTTTGAAGGAAAAAAAGGTATAGTCTTGTAAGGATATAAGCATGAACTAGAGTATATAACCTTGAGGAAGTTTGAGAAGTTTGAGTAAAGGAAATGGGAATGAGTAATAATGCTTGAGGAGTGGTTATATTGGTTGGAAGGAAACACTTTGGTTAGTTGAAGTCTTAGGCAAAATTTACAAGTTGGAAATGTAAGGAATTAAGTTCTAAGTGTTACAGATTTAGTAAGAATTTGAGTAAATGATTAAGGTGCTTGATTGTGGGTGGATTAAGGAGTTTGGTGGATGGTTTAAGAGTGTATTAAAGTGCCAAAAGAATGTTAGAACATACTAGGAGTGTTATGGAAAGGTTTGAGTGAAATAAGCATTTAGAAACAAGGGTCTGGAGTCGACCTCCCTTAGGAACGACCTTGGCAAGGTCGGTCGGGCTAGAATTATCCATCCAGGAAGCTTTCTGACTTCGACCTCCCTGAGGACCGACCTTGGCAAGGTCGGTCGGGCTAGAATTTTCAAGCGGAAATGTCTTCTGACTTGGACCGACCTTAGGACCGACCTTGGCAAGGTCGGACGGGTTGAAATTTTCAAACGGGGAAGTGTTCTGGTTCCGACCGACCTTGGGACCTCCCTTACAAGGTCGGTCAGCCCATATAAAAAAAATATTTTAAAAATTTAAGAATGATAAGAGGTATTAGTAGTAAGCCATTAAGAGGGTATTGATGATTAGAAATATAAGCATAAGGAGTTAAGAGATTAAGTTAATTAAAATGATTTAAGTGTTTAAGGTTAAGTTTATAAGGACTTAGTGGTTATTAGTTGGGGATCATTAGTGGCTAAGTAAGCTAAGTAAATTGGAAGTAATTAACAACCTAAATTGGATTAATGTTTTAGGACTTGAGAATTGGGACTCAGAAGGAGATTAGACAAACAACAACCGATGGTGAACGGTATGGTTTTCTTGTAGCCTGCTTGCTAACGAGGTGTCCCTCGGCTTGTGTGCTAATTGTTTAATTGTTTTGACTAAAACAAGATAAAGCATGCAACTGGAATATTGAGTTTCTTGTGTGTTTGCATTGTACTAACACAGTTGACTTTGAGGTTAGTTACTAACTATGTTTAGTAAGCAATGGTATCAGATAAGAATACACCCTCTCTTATATTGGTTGGTTAATACCCGTGAAAGGTTTAACTAACACTTTAATCTTTGAGACTTTACTAACTGGAACTTGGGGGTGTGAGGAATCCGGGACTGACTCCGGTTATGCATGTTAAGGAAAGGGGGTCGGTATCTGAATCATATCCGATTTCTGTTTGGGACTCGTCTTTGACTTGTTGCCTAGAGTTGACATATAGACTCGACCACCTTGGATTACCGTTCAAGGTGGGAGTCCAGATTAAGATGGTACGGTGGGATCACCGAAATCTCAAATTTAAGATAAGTTGTTTATTTAACCAATGGAGTTAATAGCTCATTGGCCAGGGTTACTTTTGACCCGACAAAAAAATAAACATTGAAATAAGAAACAACCAATTCTAACTAAAGAATGGTTGATACGTTGAGATAAGAGTGGATATGAGAATAAGAGAAGTATTAGCTTAAGGAGTTAAAAATCTAACTCACTTACTTAAGGAACACTTTTAAGTTGTTCATTGTGTTTGAACTATGAATGTTCATATGTGGTGTTTATTGTAATTCTTATTTATGTTGTATTAATAATCAACCGCATGCTATCGACAAGTAGTCGTCGTAGCCCTGTTAGCTTGGGGGTTATAAGAGAATCGTACCAGCGAAGGTGTTGAGCCCCTCAGGGCATCCATATTTATTTTGCAGGAAAGAGGCTTCAGAAGACCCACCTCGAGAGTAGGAGTTGGTAGACTTAGGATGAGGTATTATTTTGGGTACGGGTTGTGCATGTACACCCGTCTGTTGATATTTAAGATTGTGGAAACTTGTTAGACTTGAGGTACTTGAACTCGGATGGTACTTTTGGATAAATTGTTGTAAATATTTAAGTTCGGTGTATTTTGTATGTCAGACCGTAGGAAGGTGCTGGGTAATGTAAAGAATTCCGCTGCGATTTTGTTATATATGTTAGATGGTTTATGCGATGAACACGACTGTTAGAGACGGGGTGTTACAAAAAGTGGTATCAGAGAGTAGTTACGCTTGAATACAAAATACTGAACTTAGGTAGCCACCGAGTTAAGACATGGGTTAAGACATAAGTTATGGGTTAAGGGTGTGATATGTTAGAGTGAGAAGAGTCAGATGACCACTATTAAGTGTGGATCGTCTTTACCGTCTATGGACGTTATAAATTCGTGAATCGAGACCGTTGTAAATACAAGCCTAATGTGCATTGTACTTGTTCAGATGTCAGGAAGGAGAGGAGGCCGAGGCTGTGGCCGAGGTGATCAGGCTACCGAGATACCAGGAGGGTAGGCGATCGCTGAAATCGTGGCTGCCAAATTGGGACATATGGGCTATCAGCCCGGTGCGCCGCCACCACCACAGCCCCGGGAACCGAACTGGGTGAAGAGTCTTGCTGACCTTCGACCCCCACCGTTCAAAGGGGAGACAGACCCCGCCAAGCTCGAGGCATACATCTACGAGATGGAGAATGCCTTCGAGACCCTTGACGCTCCTGCTGGAGCCAAGGTGCGACTTGCTGCTTTCTACTTGAAAGGGGCGGCAGGCGATTTGTGGAAGTTGGTAAAGGCCGAGCACATGGCCAACCCCGACTTCGGCTGGGAGCAGTACACGGCGCTACTGCGAGCCAAGTACTACCCCACCCATGTCCAGACGAAGAAGCGCTTACAGTTGGATGCGCTAAAGCAGACGGACAAGATGACGGTGGAAGAGTACTACTCTGAGTTCACCGCCTTGTTACGTCTTCTGCCGGGACTGGGATATTCAGACCACATCTTGGTGGACCGCATCTATGGCGGGCTGATCCATCGACTCCGCTATGGCATGGGGCCGACGAGTTATACGACCTTGCAGGTAATGGAAGAGTTTGAGCCGTTAGTAAGTAACTTAAGTTTTATACCATAAGAATGAGAGAACTAATACCTTGAAAGCAGGAGTGCTATCATGCTGCTGCTAAGGTTGAGATCACCGTCCAGCTAAGGGACGAGGACAATGCTGCTTAGAGAAAGTCTGCTGGTAAAGGTGCTGAGAACCAAGGGCAAGGTGGGTACAAGAAACAAAAGTACCAGCCTCAGTCCCAGAAAGGTCAGAAGGGAAAGGTGGAGAATGAGAAGGCCACTGAAGAGCCTCTTAAGCTGGCATACGCTATTGCTGCTAAGCCCCTGCGCTCGAAAGCGCCAAAGGGTAAGGAAATACACTTTAATGTGAATTAACAATGATTCAGTAACCTTGAGAACCTATTACTAATGTCGAGAACGATCAGGATCTGAGTCTGGGAAGGGAGCCGGTGGTGGCTACCAACGTCGATACATCTGCTCGTGGTGCCACAAGGACCGCCCTGGACTCGACTGCAAGGGCAACAAGGTGGAATGCAACTTCTGTGGAGTACTCGGACACCGAGCTTACGAGTGTTTCCGAAACCCCGAGTGGAAGGGCAAGGGTAAGACCTATCAAAATGTTGGATCCGACGGTCAGAAGGCGACACAGCCTGCAGCCAACAAAGGACCCCAGATTGCCCAGAATACAGGGCCTACTCTCCATATGGTGGACCGGGAAGATGAGGCTTAACCCTCATCGAGACCAAGTACCGCTATAACCCATTAAGTGATAAAATTGCCTGCTTATCGCATTTCATGCATGCTTGACTGAATGGATGAGTTAGATAAGATTTTAGTACATGATTAGAACTTAAGTATGACATAACCTACCATTACCTTAGGGAACTAGCATATTTGCTATCCAATACCTACAACACTTACCTGGAAGTGACTGACATCGAAACCCGAGAGATCACACAAGATCAGTGTCAGGTTATCCGCCCAGGTATGATTTTATTAAGGGGATACCTGACACCCGAAACACAGATAGCCATCATCAGGAGATGCAGTCAGTTAGGAGTGGGACCGGGAGGTTCTATACACCAGAGTACCCAGGAGGAGCTAAGATGAAGTTAAAGATGATGAGCTTAGGCAAGGATTGAAATCCGTATGCCAAGACATACCAAACCATGAGGGCACAAGATGGAGCTTCACCACCCGAAATACCCAAAGAATTCCATCCGGTTGTTAATAAAGCCATGGAGATCGCTCAACAACTTGAAGCTGACCCAATCCCAGACATACAAGCAGATATGTGCATCATCAACTTCTACGAAAAAGTGGGACGACTCGGATTACACCAAGATAAGGACGAGACAGCGGAGTCTCTCGAAAGAGGGATACCCGTAGTGTCTTGGTCCATTGGAGATGACGCTGAATTCCTTTATGGCGAGCAGAAGCGTGTAGACCGTGCCAGGAAGTTAATACTTAAATCTGGAGATGTGTTAATCATAAGTGGAGAATCAAGAATGTTATACCATAGGATTAAGAAGATCAAGCTGAACACAGCACCGTCAGCAGTAATCAATGCGACACATATAAAACCAGGACGGTTAAACCTAACCTTTAGACAGTACTAGCCATGTAATACTTTAAGTATGATGTAAGAGAGGTAGAGTAAAAAAGAAGCACATGATGTAAAAAGGATGGTTATTAATAAAATAACAGTGTTGTTCATATTATTTGTTACGACTCGTGTTATACCATCAATACTCATTAAAGCTTGTGAAATACATTAGGTCATGGACTCGGTACGGAAGGTGCGCTAAGCATTCTTACATAGGCATAGGCCGGCGAAAGCGGCACCTTTCCGATCAATGGCGTTGATGCATCACTTCTCTTCGACTCAGGGGCCTCGCATACCTTAATCTCATCATCATTTGCGAGGAGGTTGGGGCTAGACGCTGACGAGCTACCCGACTTCTCGGTTACGCTCCCGTCTAAGGAGAAGGTTCGATGCACTCGCTACTACCGAGTAGCCACCATCAGAATCAAGGGTGAAGACTTTCCAGTCACCTTCATTGAGTTCAGAGATCTGGGGTTTGATGTGATTTTCGGGATGAACTGGTTGGAGCGGCACAAGGGTCGTATCCTCTGCGCCGAGCATCGACTGCTACTCAGGAGTCCATCTAGGGTCACAATATCATACCGCCAGAGGCCCAAAGAGCCTTCGACCAAGATCATCTCCACCATGGAGATGTATAAGGAATTGAGGAGGAAGTAAGAAGTATACCTCTGCTATGTTCAGGACATAGAGAGGGACCCCGAGTTCGACCCCGACTTACCGGTAGTGTCGGAGTTCCCCGATCTCTTTCCTCGGGAACTGCCCAGCATGCCACCCACTCGGGAGGTAGAGTTCACCATTGAGCTGCTACCTAGAACCGGACCGATAGCCAAGGCGCCTTATCGCATGGCTCCGGCTGAGATGAACGAATTAAAAGAACAACTGAGAGACCTGCTTGACAAAGGGTTTGTGCGACCTAGCGTTTCACCATGGGGAGCGCCAGTTCTCTTCGTGAAGAAGAAGGACGGCAGTCTCCGCCTCTGTATCGACTACAGAGAGTTGAACGCAGTAACAGTGAAGAACAAGTACCCGCTACCACACATAGATGATTTGTTTGATCAGTTGAAGGGGGCATCCGTGTTCTCCAAGATTGATCTCAGATCAGGGTACCATCAGATAGCCATCAAAGAGGGAGACATTGAGAATACTGCATTCTGAACACAATATGGCCACTACGAATTTACAGTTATGCCATTCGGTTTGTCGAACGCACCGGCAAAATTTATGGATCTGATGAACCGATTGTTCAGGGAGCAGCTGGACAATTCGGTAGTTGTCTTCATCGACGATATCTTGATACATTCAAGTCGAAAGAGGAGCATGAGAAACACTTGAGGAGAGTTTTGGAGATACTAAGGGAGAATCAGCTTTATGCTAAGTTCTCCAAAGGCGAGTTTTGGCTTGACCAGGTCTCTTTCCTTGGTCATGTCATCTCGGATGCTGGGATCTCTGTAGATCCAGCAAAGATCGATGCCGTATGTACTTGGCCAAGACCAAAGACAGTTACCGATATCAGGAGCTTTCTCGGTTTGGCAGGTTACTACTGCAGATTCGTGAAGAATTTCTCTAAGGTCGCAAAGCTGATGACCAGTCTGATGAAGAAAGATGCACCGTTTGTATGGACGGCTGACTGTGAGAGTTCATTCCAGAGCTTGAAGGACTCATTGACCACTGCACCGGTTCTGACCATTCCACACGGTACGGAGGGTTTTGAGGTATACTGTGATGCATCCGGCAGAGGATTGGGTTGTGTACTCATGCAGCACGACAAGGTGGTTGCATATGCCTCTCGCCAACTGAAGAAACATGAGGTGAACTACCCCACGCATGATTTCGAGTTGGGAGCTGTAGTCTTCGCCATGAAGATATGGCGCCACTACTTATACGGGGTTAGTGTGACGATCTATACCGATCATAAGAGTTTGAAATACATATTCACTCAGAAGGAGCTGAATCTTTGACAGAGAAGATGGTTAGAATTCTTGAAAGACTGTGATATTGACCTCCAGTACAAAGAAGGGAAGGCCAATGTTGTAGCTGACACCCTGAGCCGTCGAGCACACTCACTCCATTCGCTACTCGCTTCTTATAGCTTGGTTGATGAGGTGTGAGAGGCTCAGAGGAGGGATGACTATATGAGAGAAGTCAGACAGAAGCTAACAGAGGGTACCTTTGAGAGTCAGAAATACAACTTCAGACTTCATGACGATGATCTGATCAGACTTAAGGGTCGGTTATGCATACCACGAAGCAGCTCTAATCTGAAAGAGCGCATACTATGAGAATCACACTATTCTTCAGTTTCCATCCATCTGGGAGCCTCTAAGATGTACAAAGACATGAAGAGGTACTTCTGGTGGTCGGGGATGAAGGCAGATGTTACCGAGTTCGTTTTGAGGTGTCTCACATGCCAGAAGGTAAAATTCGAGCACCGATGACCGGACGGAATGGTACAATCGATGCCGGTTCCGGAGTGGAAGTTTCGTGACATCTCCATGGACTTCGTGGTCGGACTCCCGCCTACCAGGGGATGTCTGAACATGATATGGGTTGTAGTGGATTGCCTAACCAAGGTAGCCCGATTCATACCGATGAAGGATACTTGGAAGGTAACTAAGCTTGTAGAGTTATTTGATAAGGAGATCATGAGACACCATGGGGTACCGAAGACCATTGTATCTGACAGAGATACCAGATTCCTTTCGAGGTACTGGAGAGCTACAAGAGAAGCGATGGGTACAAAATTGAAGTTGAGTACCGTGTTCCATCCTCAAACAGATGGTCAGACTGAGCGTACAATTCAGACAGTCGAGGACATGCTGAGAGCATGTTCCTTGGACTTCCAGAGCAGTTGGATTGACAAGTTACATCTGATCGAGTTCTCTTATAACAATAGCTATCATACTTCAATCAAGATAGCATCTTTCCAAGCGTTGTACGGTAGACCATGTCGTACACCGCTCTGCTGGGATGAGTCGAGTGAGGCGGTCATTATAGGACCGGAATACTTAGAGCAAGTTCAGGCTGAGGTTCAGCAGATCAGAGGGAACATGAAAGCTGCTCAAGATAGGCAGAAGTCGTATGATGATGTACGACGACGAGACCTGGAGTTCGCAATGGGTGACCAGGTATTTCTACGAGTCTCACCGATGAAGGGTGTGTTCAGATTTGGGCAAAAGGGCAAACTGAGCCCGACATTTGTGGGTCCATATGAGATTACGGAGCGGGTGGGCCCAGTTGCTTACAGGTTGAACGTACCTGCTGAGCTGGGTAAAGTGCATGATGTCTTTCATGTTTCACAGCTGAAGAAGTACATGCACCACCCCTCCCATGTTTTAGAGCCTGAGAAATTGACTTTAGAGCCAAATATGAGATCAGTGGAGACTCCTCAGAGAATCTTGGATACTAAGACTAGGGACACTCGCCATAAGTCAGTGCGACTAGTGAAGGTTCTCTGGTCTAACCAGGATGTCGAGGAGGCCACTTGGGAGTTAGAGGATAAGATGAGATCAAAGTACCCTTCGCTGTTTACCAACTAGATCGTCTATATAGGGTACGGGGCGTACCCCTTTTTAATGGGGGTTGAGCTTCCTTGTTTTTGAGTTAGTAAACGAACAATGTTTGACGTTTGCTTGGTTGGTGTAAGATATGGTTTTGTGTAAGATATTACACTTTGTGGTAAGTTTGAGATATGTATAGTACTTAGGTATTGTACTTTTAGCAAACCATTTGAGTCTTGGGATGTGTGAATGTGAATATAAGATATGGTATTAAGAAATTTGTGTATTGTAAATGATTAAGTATACATATGAACTTTGGGGACAAAGTTCTTTTAAGGGGAGTAGATTGAAATACCCCAAACCTAGATATGGTGTTTATATGTTAAACTAAGATATAAGAAAGCTAAAATATGCCTTAGAAACATTGGTAAACAATTTAAACCATATAAAGCATAAGAAAACACCATAAAGGCAATTTAAGCAAAAACATGCTCTAAGCTTGGAGTAACTTGGGCTAGGACCCAAATATCATTCTTAGACCTTAGTAACATGCTAATGGACATGTTATTTCAATTACAAAAGAAAACCAAGCTCAAAAACAAGTTAAAACACAAATTATGCTTTAAGGACTCTTAAAGCACATTTTTGAAACATTGTCTTAGAAATGGGTTTTGAGTGGCTAAATGCCCATGATTACACCTTAATCAACATGTGTACTACTTAGTATCACATTAGGAAGCCTAAATCAATGAGAAACCAAAAATTTCACAAATTTGTGCACTAATTATGAATAGTGTCCAAATAGTGCCTAATTTAGACCACAGTCAACCTTACATAATTAATTGGTCAACTAGCCCATAAATATCTCCATTAAGAGAGGGTGTGGGGCCGGTTTTGAGGGTGATGACTCACCATAAGACTTCAGCCAACTAAAGAAAGAAGAAGAAACTAAAGTAGAAGTACTATTTGCTTTATAAGATAAATATCTCACAAATAAAACCTCTCTCCTTACTTTCTTCCTTTCCCTCCCTTCTCCACCAGTTTTTTCTTCATCATCTCTTATTCATTCATGTAAGAACCAGCTCCATCCTTCCTCCATCTTCACTTGCTCACCAAATACTCAATATTGCTCCAAATCAAAAACAAACCTTAGATTATTGTTAGTTGGAGCAAGGCCTTCATTTCTATCTTTTCAAATCCTTCAAAGCTCAAGTTTGATTCCATGGAGAAACTCCATTGAAGGGGGAAAATTCAGTTTGAAGAGCTCATTTGCTTCTCCTTCCGTTCAACGTAAGAAAAGTGAAAGAAAAATCAAGTTTCCTTCACTTTTGTTCATTACCGAAAATTGTCTTCTCATGGAGTCTTGTTTTTACTCCTTGAACTAGCTTGTTTTAATCTCCAAGGACTATTGGAGGTCCTCTTTGATTCATTGCCCAAGTCTATCTTGAGACTTCAAAGGTAATCATCCATTTTTAAGGCTTAAAGCACTCTTTTAACCTAGGAATGATTCCTTACGTTTAGGTGCATTCCTTAGCACTCATTAGATTATTTTAATGTTGAATTGAAGATTAGCAAGAGAATTAAAGTCCTTGGCCGAGAATCAATCAAGAAAACCTAAGGAGGAAGTTGAGAGAAAAGCTTGAAAAACAAGGTAAACTACTTACCTTAAGTTGGTTTAATGTTTTAAGGGATGGGATTTAGATAGATGATAAATGTGGCTAAGAGCTTACATTATGTAATGGGCTATAAAACATAGGAGAATCAACATGATCATATTTGAGAACTTGTGACTAAGGAGCAAATGGGAATTGAGATAGTTAAACAATCATAAGGTGAATTACAAGAACACTTATATTGCTATGGGAGCATTGATGTGTGTATTTTCAGGTTGAAAGCTTTTATATGTGGGAAATTCAGTGTTTAAGTTTATGTCATTTAAGGGCCTAAGAGCCATATCATTTAATGGCCTAAGTGCCAAGCAAATAAAGTTTATACACTATATTATGATGTAGTGTAGTTTGGGTGTAGCATTGTGTGTAACAAATGTTTATACAAGATTTGAGTGTTCTTGGTTGTTTAAGGATGAAAAACCTAAGTGTTTGGGTATAAGAATATATTAGGGAAGCCATGTCCAAATTTGGTGAAGTAACTAAGTGATTAAAGTATTTTGAGGAGATTTTATGACCAAAGTTGTATTAGTAAACATTAAGGGTTATTTTGGTGAAAATAAATAAGTTAAGGTGTTCTTGAGCATTAGGCTTACCTAGGAATGTCTAGGAGGAACTAGAGGTTACAATGGTGAATCTAAGGTACCAAAACCATGATAAGAGAAGTAGTAAGACTTGTGCAAAGTTTGAAGGAAAATAAGGAATTAAGTCTTGTAAGGATATAAGCATGAACTAGAGTATATAACCTTGAGGAAGTTTGAGAAGTTTGAGTAAAGAAAATGGGAATGATTAATAATGTTTGAGGAGTGGTTATATTGGTTGGAAGGAAACACTTTGGTTAGTTGAAGTCTTAGGCAAGGTTTACAAGTTGGAAGTGTAAGGAATTAAGTTCTAAGTGTTAAGGATTTAGTAAGAATTTGAGTAAATGATTAAGGAGTTTGATTGTGGGTAGGGATGGCAATGGGTCGGGTTTGGGTCGGGTGGACCATCACCCGCACCCGTCACCCGACTTCACCCGCTCCACCCGTACCCGACCCGTCACCCGTTATGTATCACCCATCACCCGTTTCTCCCGTCACCCGCGGGTGAAGCGGGTGAACCCGTTTATTTTTAATTTTCCTTGTTCACCAGTTAGGTTTGTAAATTACTGTGAGTGGAGAGAAAATAGAGACGCAGAGCATGTATGTTCTATGTTTGTCGGTTAGGGTTGCGAAATTTACTTCAGAGAAAATAATGAAATATTGCACAGAGCATGTACGTTCCATTTTTCGCCAATTATGGTTGCAAATTTACCATGAGTGACGATAGAAAGTAGAGGCGCAGAGCATGTATGCTCAATGTTCGCCTGTTGGGATTGCGAAATTACCTTCTGTGAAGAGAATGAAAAACTTCGCAGAGCATGTAAGTTATTTGTTTTTCAGTTAGGGTTTCAAAATTACCGAGAGTGAAGAAAGAAAATAGAGGCACAGAGCATCGTTGTTCCATGCTTGCCAATTAGGGTTGCAATTACCTTCAGTGAAGAGAATTAAAAACTGCGTAGAGCAAGAATGTTAGGGCTGTAAATTACCGAGAGTGGTGAAAATAGAGAATGGCGTAGTCACCCAGAGCATGAATGTTCCTTGTTCACTAGTTAGGGTTACAAATATTGTGAGTGAAGGACAATGAATACTAAGTAACAATTTAACATAATATATATATATATATATACATATATATAATCTATGCGGGTGAGCGGGTCGGGTGATGGGTGAAAAATGTTCACCCGTCACCCGACCTGCACCCGTTCCACCCGTCACCCGTTTTTCACCCGTTTTATGCGGGTTTTTCACCCGGTTTAGCGGGTCGGGTGACCGGGTGAAATGGGTACCTACAGACCCATTGCCATCCCTAATTGTGGGTGGATTAAGGAGTTTGGTGGATGGTTTAAGAGTGTATTAAAGTGCCAAAAGGATGTTAGAACATACTAGGACACTTATGGAAAGGTTTGGAGTGAAATAAGCATTTAAACAAGGGTCTGAAGTCGACCTCCCTTAGGACCGACCTTGGCAAGGTCGGTCGGGCTAGAATTACCTATCCAGGAAGCTTTTTGACTTCGACCTCCTTAGGACCGACCTTGGCAAGGTCGGTCGGGCTATAATTTTCAAGCGGAAATGTCTTCTAACTTGGACCGACCTTGGCAAGGTCGGTCGGGTTGAAATTTTCAAACGGGGAAGTGTTCTGGTTCCGACCGACCTTGGGACCTCCCTTGCAAGGTCGGTCGGCCCTTATAAAAAAATATTTTAAAAATTTAAGAATGATAAGAGGTATTAGTAGTAAGCTATTAAGAGGGTATTGATGATTAAAAAGATAAGCATATAAGGACTTAAGAGATTAAGTTAATTAAAATGATTTAAGTGTTTAAGGTTAAGTTTATAAGGACTTAGTGGTTATTAGTTGGGGATCATTAGTGGCTAAGTAAGCTAAGTAAATTGGAAGTAATTAACAACATAAATTGTATGAATGTTTTAGGACTTGAGAATTAGGACTCGGAAGGAGATAAGACAAACAACAACCGACGGTGAACGGTATGGTTTTCTTGTAGCCTGCTTGCTAACGAGGTGTCACTCGGCTTGTGTGCTAATTGTTTAATTGTTTTGACTAAAACAAGATAAAGCATGCAACCGGAATATTGAGTTTCTTGTGTGTTTGCATTGTACTAACACACTTGAATTTGAGGTTAGTTACTAAATATGTTTAGTAAGCAATGGTATGAGATAAGAATACACCCTCTCTTATATTGGTTGGTTAATACCCGTGAAAGGTTTAACTAACACTTTCTTCTTTGAGACCTTACCAACTGGAACTTGGGGGGTGTGAGGAATCCGGGACTAACTTCAGTCTTGCATGTTAAGGAAAGGGGGTCGGTATCTGAATCAGATCCGACTTCCGTTTGGGACTCATCTTTGACTTGTCGCCTAGAGTCGACATATAGACTCGACCACCTTGGATTACAGTTCAAGGTGGGAGGCCAGATTAAGATGGTGCGGTGGGATCACCTAAATCCCAAATTTAAGATAAGTTATTTATTTAACCGATGGAGTTAATAGCTCATTGGCTAGGGTTACTTTTGACCCGACAAAAAAATAAACATTGAGATAAGAAACAACCAATTCTAACTAAAGAAAGGTTGGTACATTGAGATAAGAGTGGATATGAGAATAAGAGAAGTATTGGCTTAAGGAGTTAAAAATCTAACTCACTTACTTAAGGAACGCTTTTAAGTTGTTCATTGTGTTTAAACTATGAATGTTCATATATGGTGTTTATTGTACTTCTTATTTATGTTGTATTAATAATCAACCGCATGCTATCGACAAGTAGTCGTCATAGCCCGTTAGCTTGGGGGCTATAAGAGAATCGTACCAGCGAAGGTGCTAAGCCCCTCGGGGCATCCATATTTATTTTGCAAGAAAGAGGCCTCAGAAGACCACCTCAAGAGTAGGAGCGGGTAGACTTAGGATGGGGTATTATTTTGGGTACGGGTTGTGCATGTACACCCGTCTGTTGATATTTAAGATTGTGGAAACTTGTTAGACTTGAGGTACTTGAACTCGGATGGTACTTTTGAATAAATGGTTGTTAATATTTAAGTTCGGTGTATTTTGTATGTCAGACCGTAGCAAGGTGCTGGGTAATGTAAAGAATTCCACAGCGATTTTGTTATATATGTTAGATGGTTTATGCGATGAACACGACTGTTAGAGGTGGGGTGTTACAGACCGGGGGTCCTGGTAAGGACGTAATGTCTACCATACCAAGTATGAGATGAATATTAAACCGAGGTTGAGGAGATAATTCCCGTAGGACTAATGGGGCCAGCTTGCCATAAGCGAAGCAACCCTGCCTTACATCCAGGAAAGCACTGTTAAGTGCGCCTGGGGGAAAGAAGGTGGAATAACGAGTTTAGATTAATTTATGAGATTTGGTACAGATGGAATTAATGACCTCTCTGAAGTCTCACCAGAAGCGAGTGACTCTAAACCCATGCAACACTGAAGGTTCAAGATGGCCCGACGTGCATGTGGAGAGATCACGAGAGCCGTAGAAATAAGAACTCGCTAAATTGCTACCATGCAACAGCTCGGAAGGGAAGTAAGACCTTACTACCACAGTAAACTTGTAGAAACGAGTGCGGGGATGAGACTATATTAATCTGAACAAGAGCCTCCTCAACTGTAACACCCCAACTCAATCCAGATGTGGTCTCGCAACTTAACAGTATATATATAAACATGTCACAGCGGAATTCCTTACAATCCAGGACCTTGCCACGGTCTGACTACAGAATATACCGAACATTAGTATAACAATCTTAACCATTTACATATTCTTCTTACAACCCCCTCACATCCTATACATCTTACTAACTCAATTTGCCATACCAGTGTACATGCACAACTCGTAGGCCACACTTAACCCGTAACACTTGTACCCCTTCTTACTCTCGCGACAGCCGCTTCCTGATGTACACCTGTGTAGTAAAAATAGCTCCCAAAGGGGGTCAGCACGAATGCTGGTACGATCCCCTCATGGCCCCCAAGCTAACATGGCTACGACGACTAATTGTCGATAGCATGGAGGTTGATTGGATGCACAACATAATAGTAAATGCTGTAAACAACAATCCATATATGAACAATCAAAGTTCACACACAATGAACGACTTAAACGCGTTCCCTTAATTGGAGAGTTAGTTATTTAACTCCTTAAGTAATGTTCCCTCTTAACCTTAGTCCATCCTTATCTCACCTTAATCTTAGTCTTATCTTGACCTTAGAAACAACCATCCTTTAATAAGGAGTGGATGTCGCTTATCTTAATCTTAATTATACAAACCATCCTTTAAAGAGGAATGGTTGCAACTTATCTTAATCTTAACTTAATCTTAATCTTAACGATACAAATCATCCTTTAAAAAGGAATGATTGTAACTTATCTTAATCTTAACTTATTCTCAGAATACAAACCGTTCCTGGAGGGGAATGGTTGTAGCCTAAGTCCAAACCTGGGATTTAGGTGATCCCACCGCACCATCTTAATGCCACCTACCCTGGACGGGAATCCAGCGTAGCTGAGCCGGCAACCGGCCCTAGGCTACAAGTCCGAAGACAAGTCCTTAAGCGGAGGGCGGATCTGATTCAGATACCGTCCCCCTTTTTCCTTAGCATGCATGACCGGAGATCGGTCCCGGGTTTCCTCACTCAAGTTCCAGTTAGTAATAGTCTCAAGACCATGTTCGTTGGTTAACCTCTTTCGGTTCATATCGTCCCTTATTAGGGGGCGTTCCTTAGTCTCACTCAATTCCTTACTAAACATTGGTTAGTAAGTTCTCACGGTATGTTGTGTTAGTTTTCAAACATCACACAACAATACAAGAAATATAATATATTCCGATTGCATGCTTTATCTTGTTTAGTGAGCACACAAAAACAAATAGCACACAAGCCGAGGGACACCTCGTTAGCAAGCAGGTCACAAGAGAACTGTACCGTTCACTTGGTCGTTTGGCTGCTTACTCTCTTCCGGAGTCCAAACTCCCAAGTCCTAAAACATTCATTCAGTTTTAGGTTGTTAATCACTTAACTTAATATGACCTACTTAACTTGTTTAATTTACTTAATTCCTTAATGATCCCCCACCTAACACCTCTTAAGTCTTACAACTTAATCTTACAAACTTAATCTTAAACTTTTAAGTTTATACTTAGCTTAACTTAATCCCTTAAGTTCCTAGGGTCCTAATCATTACCACCCCACCAAAGGTATACCTTATTACCTATCACCATTCTTAGAATTTAAATTTTTTTTTTTTAAGTGTTAAGGGCCGTCCGACCCACCGTCCGACCCACCCTCTGGGTCGGACCATTCCAGTAACTTTCGGGTTTGAAAAACCCTACATGTCCGACCCATGTCCGACCCAACCAACTGGGTCGGACCATTCCAGAAACTTTCCGTCTTCTAAAACCTCACATGTCCGACCCACGTCCGACCCAACCAACTGGGTCGGACCATTCCAGAAACTTATTTGCCCTCTAAAACTCACCCGTCCGACCCATGTCCGACCCAAGACCTTTGGGTCGGACCATTCCAGAACCTTTCCCTGGCGTTAAACAGAGGCCGTCCGACCCAAACTTGGGTCGGACCCCTGGGTCGGACGCCACTAAAACATGCCCAAACTTTGCCAAATCTTCACTAAACCTTTCCTCAAGCCATCCAATGTGTTCTAACATCATTTAGACCCTTAAACCCACCTTAGAGCATCCTCCAAACACATTAAATCATTCACCAAGATTCACCTTAATCATTATACATTTTCCTTGTAATAATGCTAACACTTGTAATGCTTTCCTCTAGGTTTCTAGGTGGTGGTTCATACCTAATGTAACCACTATGCCAAATGTTTTCCTCACCACTATAACATCATCTCCCAAGCATCTTTCACCACCGAAAATTCTTTTATGCATTTACTTAAAGTTCCTTCACAAGCTTAAGCTTCCCTCCATCAACACCTTATTTCCTTCCTAGTTGTTTACCAACATTTACCTAAGTCCTAAATACTCAATTACATTCTCTTGATTCCTAAATCCTTCAAAGTAATGCCTAAGTCATTATAACTCGTTATAACACTTTATCTCACCCCTTTTTCATCAAGACACCTCTAAGACTTCCTAGTACTTCCTTAGTCATTATATTCCCTTAGGACATATCTTAATCACCTTAAGCATTATACCTTCTCCTTAAACTTATGCACAAGTCTTACATTCCTCATCTCATGATTTTGGTGTGTTCAAAAACACTCACCAATCCTCTAATTCCTCCTAGACATCTCTAGATCATTCTAAACCTCAAGAACTCCTTAGTTAACTCATTCCCACTCAAATTCCTCATAGTGATTCCTAGTAAATCCTAGGTCATATTAATTCACCACCATCACCTAAACACTTATTTTCTACTCAAATTTCGCCATGGCTTCTCTAGTATCTTATCATGCCCACACACATTGTTTTCCTCATTCAACCATCTCACACACATCAAGTTCTTTCTCATCATATCTCATCACCAAACCAACTCATTCACAACAAACTCAATATTGGCAATTAATCTTAAATTGCATAGCACTAAGGCTCTTAAATGACATGGCTCTTAGGCCCTTAAATGACTTAAACTTAAACACTGAATTTCCCCACATATATAAGCTTTCAACCTGCAAATACACTCATCAATCTCATAGTAGTTATAATGCTCTTAAAATCCACCTTAAACTTATATTACTAACTCATTCTCATTAGCTCCTTAATCACAAGTTCATAAGCTTGTTTAAGTTCTTTTTCTTAGGTTATATAACCCAATACACAATTTAAGCTCTAAGCTACATTGGTACTTATCTAAAACTCATTCCTTAATCTTAAACCACCATTAGGTAAGCATTTTACCTTGTTTTCTCAAGCTTATCTTAATCTCCTCCTTAGACCTTCTTCTTGCATAGATCTCGGCCACCACTTAAATTCCCCTTGCCAATGTTCTAATCAATATTCAATGACTCATATGAGTACTAAACAATGCACTAACCTCAAGGAATGAAAACCTAGGTTAGAAATGTGTTCTAAAGCATAAAAGTGGATGATTACCTTGAAGTCTCAAAGTAGACTTGGGCATTGAATGAAATAGGACCTCCACTAGTCCTTGGTGAATAAATCAAGCTAGAACAAGGCATAAAAACATAGCCCCATGAGAAGGAATTTTCGGCCAAGTACAAGAAATGATGGAAACATGGTTTTTCTTACATTTTCTTTACCTTAAGAGAATGGAGAAGCTAATGAGCTCTTCAAACTTGGTTTTCCTCCATCAATGGAGTTTCCTCTTGGCACCAAAATGGAGCTTTGAAGGATTTGAAAAGATAGAAGGATAGGTCTTGACCTAACTAAGAGAAATATGTGTTTGGTTTTTGATTTGGAGCAAAGATGAACACTTAGTGAGTGATTGAAGGTGGAGCACCCATGGATGGAGCTCTCTCGGTTTGGAGCAAAAGAAGAGAAGAAGAAATCGTGTGAAGAAAGAAATGAAGAGAAGAAGAAAAAAGGTGGCTTATAAGAGATATTTGCTTTAATAAAGCAAATAGTACTCTTTTACTTATCTCTTCTTTTCTTCCTTATTTGACTACTTATGGTGACTCACCCTCCTTTAGAAAACCGGCCCCCTACCTTAAATAAGGCTAGTCATGGTCTTTGTTGACCAACTAATTAGCTTATATTGATTAAAACTTAAACTAGTCCCTATTTGGCACTATTCACTAATCAGTGCACATATTTCTGAAATTTTTGATTTCCCATTGATTTAGACTTCCTAATGTGATACTAATTAGTACACATGTTGATTAAAGAGTAATGATGGACATTTAGCCACTCAAAACTCAATTCTAAGACAATTTCTCAAAAATGTGCTTTAAGACTTCTAAAGCATTTTGTGTTTTAACTTGTTTTCAAGCTTGGTTTTCTTTGCTAATTGATTTAAAATGACCATTAGAATATTACTAAGGTCTTATCATGATATTTGGGTACTCACGCAAGTCTCTCCAAGCTTAGAGCATGTTTTTGCCCTGATTGCCCTTAAGGCACTTTCTTGTGTTTTCCTTGGTTTAAATTGTCTACCAATCTTTCTAAGGCATATTCTAGCCTTACTACATCATAATTGATGTTTGCTTAGCATACTTAGGTTTGGGTATTTCATCAACAGGAGTGGAAACCCGATTAGAGAAAAGCACTGCAACTGACACGCACCGTACCGGTGGCTCAGTCTGCATGGCGCACTTGCAACAGCAAGTGCTATACTAACCAAAGTACTAAATTTCAACCTGCCTTGCGCACTTGCTACAGCAAGTGCAGTGACGGTAAACTATCCCCAAAGGTCCGAGTAGTCCAGGTGGTTACCAATAAACACTAAACTTCCATGTGAGTCCGTAATGCAATGAAGCAAGGACATAGCCTTTTAAAGGTAGGGTTACGAAACCCTTGGGTTAGAGGTCGATAAAACCTCGGAAAGACCTAGCCGGTCTGACCATTAAAACCTAAAATGAATACACCATTTAGTAGAGTATGAAGAGGAGTTAATGAAAACAACAGTAATTAGTGCCTATGAGCCTAACCCCAGTGCCGGTACGGACATTAAACGTCAAGTAATACCAGTGGCGAGTGTCGAGTCCTCAGGACCAGCACAACCATACTTATGGAGTGCGCGACACTTGTGGTTAAACCACTACCATTGAACATTGCCGAAGGGCAAGAAGTGAGCTATACAAGCCAAGATTTTAATTAAAATCCATTCAATTGAGAGGATGAAAATAATAGACAAGTGCCCTTAGGGCAAACTATTTTTGAGTTATAAAAGAAGAATAAACAGATGCGAACATGCAATGAAGGGGCCGATGTTATGCCCATACCGCACACACCGGGGGTGTTGTGAATCCATTATGCCGCTAGACTCCCGTACGGAGGGCAGTGGATATTAACTAAACAATGAAATTACCTAAGGACGGAAGATACCGTGACCTCGAAGAGGATGGAGGTGATACAAATCTAATAAGAGTTAGAACGACACAACGGAGAGTAATGGTCAGCAGAACCCACTATGTTTTGAGTACCCAATTGTAACCCTTAGGAGAAAGTATTAGAACCAACTAGGATTAAATTAAATACAGAGACCAGCAATTATTTAACTATCAGAATAGACACTGAGCCTAAATACCGTATGGCATAGGCCTACGGAAGGATACCTTCAATACCACCATAATGACCCAAATCTAGAAGAGCGAAGGTGATAAATCACAAACACTGATTAATGTCATACTAAAGAGGGACTACCAAAGGACGGGGAAAACACGATGTGTCAACCCTTATCATGGAGTCCAGACTACACCAGAAGGTGTAACCTAATGAATTGGGTGGAGTTCGAGAACCGAAAACTCCTATAAAAAAAGTGACGTCAATAGCCTAGGAGTGAACGGGAAAGAGATAGTAAACAAATACTAATCCCCACTCATAGATACCAGATAACAAGCATGTGAAACCCAATATTAGGGCGCTAGGTCGCAAACACCTATCTTAGAGAAGGTAATGAATATACATATTGAGAAAGGAACCCATAGAACCCTCTAGGGCCATTCTAACACTAAAGGTTAACAATTTGCAGCCTAGTTACTCCAATATAAATTACCGAGACTAAGAGTGTGATAACCACCGAGTACGAACACTACGAGTGCACTAAATGAGACATGGGACGACCACACTCCTAGGAGCTTGTGGGCCTGATGAAACTTACCTTAAGTTAGTTGGGTAGGTAGTAATGTATCAGTACGGTATCCCATGTATGTAAACGAGTAGTGTAAGAACCCTGGAGCTAATCAACTCTGTGTCTAAGTCGGAGATTGGAATCCTGACTAGGTAAACCATGAATTGACGAGAGAGATCTCAGTCAAACCAACAAGGTTGGGGAAATCAAGAATAGCTTGATAGTAAGACGATAGAAGGTCGTAACTCCACAGAGGAGAAGTTAGAACACAAGTTTCAGAGATTTTCGTAAACGAGGAAGCCAAAGGCCGATTTAATGGTAAAGGCAAGGAGAACCCATAATGAGAAGATGATTTATGGTACCTTATGAGGTTGTGAGAGTTGCTCATGATAGCACGATGTTAAGCACTTTGAGAGAAACCTTTGTAATGTTATAGATGCTACCCAGGAAGGGGGCTCAAGAGAGTTACATGATGCGCCGAGGGCGCGGCGATGATGTCGCATTGAGTAATAATAACCACATGCTGAAGCCATAAAATGTTAGTACGTTAGTACCAATTAGGGTTGAACAGAAAACGTATGCCAAGTTAAAACCCATAGTCATATTGTATGTTTACAATAGACGAAGGGAAAAGGTTAGCATTATAGGAGATACTCTAAGCTGGAGATTAAGTACTCCATGCAAACAGCAATAGCGGATAACCGTCTAATCGACCGGGACATGGTGCGTAAAAAGACGACCATTATAAACGACTATTAACCAAATTAGGTTGGTGAGAAGTAGAACGAGGAAGATTAGATAAACCAATGGATTCCCCTAATTGAGAGTAGGGATGAACCATATGTGTGTAGTAAAATACCAGCACACGAGGGATACGAGCTCACACTAATAAAAGAATACCTACAAGGTACCTAATGAACGAACTCATCCCGGAGAAATAACTTGGAGTCTGGAGGCGCCAGTTAGTTGCGCATATCAGAATCATCTGGAGAATTTAGAGACAACTACTGCGAGCACTAGGTGCTAGAGCATAGCTCGATAACCCTTACACCGAAGGTTAGTTCGGTAGGGTAGCACGAACTCTTGGGAGCATACCATGAGCATGTATAGAATTCAGAAAGGCTAAATAAAAGACCTAGTCAACATAATTAGCGTGTGTGACAATGATACCACACAACGATATAATTTCCTCCATTTCCCACAATTATGGAAGACCGTGTAGAAAACACAGTCACGTCGAGTTGAAACCAGCATGTAACTACCACTTAAAGTAGTTGGGTCATACCGCTTGCGGAGCGAGTGGGCCCATATTGCCTAACAGGTTGGGAAAACAAATGATGTGTTTACATCTCCCGATCAAACCGTATATGAATATACATACACCTAACCAAGATAGGTAGTATAGCCAGAATGGCTAGAGCCCGACCCTAGAGAAAAGGGGGTAATGTAATATGTAGCACATTAGTGCACGAATATTCCACATGAGTGGAACATCTTGAACTTATTACTTCAAGATGATATAGTCGTAGATTACATGGGCGTAATCCCTTTTAAGGGGGGTGTGGAGGGTGATTTTTTCGGTATGAGGGGGGGTCTATCTAATTCGGGTCCTGACTAAGAAGCCTAGATCCTAAATATTTGTCATTCCGTGGAGGGTGAAAACCTGCCACCTCGGCATCCCTCAAATACCTACTCTACCGTCCGTCTTTCCCAGAAAGCATAAGGGGGGTGCAAGTGAACACTACACCCGCTCTCAATGGGCCCCACGCGGACTTATGCCCTAAGGGCGGAAATTGACTAGAGTCGCCACCTAGTTTGACCTAAGGAACTAGGAAGGGAGGAGAAGGGTTCTAAGAACCGTTAATTGACTCCGTGATTTGCATATGGATTGGACTTATCTGGTCATACCAAAGATTTTGTGTGGGTTCGCACTGGGTTGCACCCCTTAGAAGTGGCAACGACCACGACTTCGGATTGGTGCTCGAGGAAACCTCGGTCTCCAATTGTCAGGATTTCCTTCTTTCAAAACCTTATTAGAGAGATTCAGTTAAAGCCGAATGATAGGATTAGGACAGGAGGAGAGAAAGAGAGTGGATGAGACGAGCTTTTCTGCCAAGTTAACGCCAAGGGGAGGAGTTGGTGAACTCAGATAAGTAGAGAATGAAGATTTGGGAAGAGTCTGAGGTTGAGTGAATAGACAAGACTTAGAGTCTGATGGTTTGAAGTTTGTGGGAACCCGAAGAAGGTTTAAATGTTTTGAGAGGTATAAGAGCCACCTCAGAGGGGGAAAAGGGTTTTTGGTTGGAATGGGGTCGCACCCTGGATGGGCTGCCTACGTACTCAACTCCCTGTTGAGATCAGACCTTACGTAGTTCACGTTTTTGGGTTTTGGAAGTTTTGAAGGGTTTGAAGTTTTGGGTGTGAGAGATTAGTCTGTGAGACACTCGGGTCTATGAGACATTTGGGGTTGTTCATGTAGTGGGAAGGGGGATATCAAGGTCTGTGAGACACTCGGGTCTGTGAGACGTTTGAATCTCAAAATGATGGAGGGATTGAGACTATAGAAGTTATAGAGAAATCGGGATTAGGGAGATGATTCGAGTTTGAGGTGAGTTGGAGTTTGAATAATGATTTGAGTGTGTGAGGCAATTGAAGTTTGGGTAGAGATCCCGAGTTTTCGGGTTAGAGGTTTAAAATTGGTTGAGAAAAATCATTATGTTACGAAAGGGCGGATACCCAAGGGATCACCCTATGTACCCCCTCGAGTGCGACACTTAATGAATGGTAAGTGCCGAGGCTCGAAAGATGGGACAATGAATTTATGTCGAAAAATAAGATTTAGAGAGAAACACCATGAATGAGATGCTCTCGGTCAAACCCTAATAACGTCTCTAACTCCCAGGTTTTAAAACATTAAAAACCGAAAACATTGAAATCGAGTGGAAGGGAGTTAGAAGATTCTAAAATCCCGGCTGTAACTAGGAAGGCAGTTGCATCCCTAGCACCCCGCCTTGTAAAAATCTAGGCTGCAATTAAGGGAGGTTTGTCACCCTAATGCCCCGCCTAAAGAGATCCAGACTGCGACAAGGGAGGTTACGACCCCAGTGCCCTGCCTCGGATTTTTGTTTGGAAAGGGAGACAAGTGATGCCTAACTGGGAGGAAAGTATTTTGGAAGTGTTAGACATTTCTTGTTCCCCGAAAACAGTTTATTTTTAAGTTTGAAAATTGAGTTGGAAATGTTTGAAGTTGTTCGAATTCTCGATAAAGAAACACTGATTTTGAGAAATGTTTTTAGGAGAAAACTTTCTGTATATGTGAGAAGAACTTTCTGCATTTGAGAAGAGTTTTCTGTGATGTGAGAAGAGTTTTTCCTTTAAAATTCCACAAAATGGTTTCTTTTGAAAACTTGATGAAATTCAAATAAAGTGATTGTTGAAATTTGAGAAGAGAGATTTTTCAGTTTGAAATTTGAACAGGATTTACAAGTTGAGTTTGAATTGGATGAATTGAATTTGAGCTGAATGGAATTAGACTGAATTGAAATGAGTTGGGTTTGAATTGGGTTGATTTGAATTCGGGTTAGGGTCGAAAAATGAATCGGGTCAAAGTTAGACCGGGTCAAAGTTGGATTAGGTCAAAGTTGAGATTGGTCAAAGTCAAAGTTCAGATTGGTCCAAGTTCGGATTGGTCAAAGTTGGACCAAGTCAAAGCTGGGTGAAGGTCAAAGTTGGACCTGGTTAAAAATTAGGTCAAGGTCAAAGTTGGACCAGGTCAAAAATTAGGTCAAGGTCAAAATGGGGTGAATCAAGGTTGGACCGAGTCAAAGTCAAAGGTCAGGTTGGTCAAAGTTGGATCGAGTCAAAGTTTGGGTTGGCAAAGTTAAGCCAAGTCAAAGTGCGGATTGGTCAAAGTTGGACCGAATGGGCCTGATGAGCTTAGTAGGCCGAATGGGCTTAGTGGGCCGAATGGGCTTAGTGGACCAAATGGGCTTAGTGGGCCAAATGGGCTTAGTGGGCCAAATGGGTTAGTGGGCCGAATGGGCTTAGTGGGCTGAATGGGCTTAATGGGCCGAATGGGCTTAATGGGCCGAATGGGCTTTTGAATTCGAGTGTTGGGCTTGACTTGATTTTTGGGCCTAATCTTGGCCTTGGGCTTTTGGCCTAATGGGCCTTGGAATTAGATTTGAAACGGTTTGGGCTTTTGGTTTGAGGTGGTTTGAATGGTCATTTTAGAAATGGGTCAAGATGGGCCTCATTTGATTTGAGCCAAACTTGAGTTCTAATTTGGGTCCAATTGGGCCTTATTGATTTTTGCTTCGAATTGGGCCTTGAAATGGGCTTTGAATTGAAATTGGACTTTGGAATCCGATTTGATTTTGGATTTGAATTCTCTTCTTTTTTTTGGGTAAAGTTTTTTAAGTAAAATTAGGGGGTGGTTTGGGATAGGCTTTAAGTGTTTGGAGGGTATTATTCCCCACAAAGCAAATAGAAATGAGCTAGCTGTGGGGTACCCTCCAAGACACATCATAAATAATAAATGGGTGACCTAATGGGCTGTCTAGGGCCATCAGTTCTATCAAAACAGAAAGAACAATAGATAATAAATCGTACAGTATAAATAGCAAGGCAATAAACCACCAAACAATAAAGTGAATCTTTCAAACTTCAAGCATTGAAGAAACGAAAACTAACAAATCTCAAAATTGATTACGAAAAATCATGACAAGGGTTAAAACAGCTAAAAGCAAGATAATGTCAAAATCCACATCAGTGTGCAAAGGGGACGATTAATATTACAAATATTCCAGTTCCACACCAAACAACCATACGTAGAGGGCAGATATCTAGCTAGGCACAGAAGCAGATTATCAAAATATAATCACTAATAAACCGACCAAATGAGTTTCTGAACCCATGAGATGGCGAGCCCAAAGCACATCAATACAGTCCGTCTACATAACCCAAGCGAATGCAGGCCCAAATCAGACGTTTGCTGCCTGTAGCCCATCAATTACGTGTATAAGAAGCATCAATGGTGCCCAAGAGTCCACAAGCCCAATCGGTGAGCACAGCCAAATCCAAATCTTGTAGCAAAGTGTACCTCATTCAAGTCGTGAGAACAGAAACGAGAGATAGTGAGAGTAGTCTTAAAGAAGTAATAATATAAACACTAGCCCAAATATTCAAACACACCACGGAACCAGACTGAAACAATGATCCATGTATCTGAAGATGAATTAATAGGACCGTGGACCTGAAAGTCTCAAACCCATACCCGACACGAATGTGGCTACACAAAAAACACGGTCCGCTACATAAGCATCGGTCATCACAAGGGCCAACATGTTCATGAATGATGTCAAATTGATTGCAAACACGGTGAACTGACCAAGCCAGCACCAGATTTATTGAACCCACTATTTGTTCCACAATATCAAACCTAATCGTCCAAACGCAAAGCAAGGTCAAGGTAAGACCAATCCCAGAACAACAGCAACTTGTGAAAACAAGGCAAAACTGGAATCAAACTACCGCAAGCACGTTCATGGGAATCAGGAATATCCACAACAAAAACCTAAACATCTAGCTTCTCAAACGCATTCGACGGATAAATAGGTTAGGACTAAATACCGCAAAGGAGATACAACAAAGATTCCTTGTGAAGCCCGAAGATCAAACAAAACAAAGTAAACGTTAAACCATATCAGTCCAAACCAAACTTAAGAGTGTTCAGATAGAGGGACTATAGATAGAGGGTGGCATCCACGCCTGTCAGGGCCAACTGCTAGTGGTGAGGAAACCCAGCGTTAATGGAAATCGGCTCCACCTCCAAATACTCAACCATAATAAACTTCGACAGAGACAACGATTCGATGAAGAAGAATCAAACAGAACAGAAATTAGCATTTGACAAACTAATGATCAGACGTTAGTAAACAAAAATCCTAAACGAACAGATGAGAAGACCTTCAAATCAGAGTAGAGCTAAACGAATAAACCACCTGGGTTGAACTTGTGGCGAGCATCGGCGTCGGACTCGATGAGACTGAGAGCTAACTCCCAAAGAAGAAGATTCGACATGGGGAGGTGGTCACTGGAGCTTGGCGGCTGGGTTTTGAGCGGTGGAACGGATATGCTTCACAATCGCAGACGATTCGAATAGAAAGAGAGGGGTAGAGCAGGTGTGCTCCTGGTTTTTCGATGAAGAGAATGAAGATGGGTGGTGCTCCTGGGTTGCCAGTCGTGTCGAAGATAATGAAGAAAGCCAAGTGCAGGAATGCTCCTTATCGCCAGGTAGGTTGTAATAACACTGTGAAGAGAATGAAGAAGGAGCAGAGCTTGAGCTCTTAATTCATCAGTGAGGTCTAGGCTGCAGATGGTGATGGTGGTCCGTTCAAGTTCGCCAGTTGGGTTGCAAAAGCTCCAGCGATGAAGAGAATGAGCGAGGGTGAAGCTTTGCTGGTGTTTATGGTGGTTTCCGGTAGGAATGGTATTCAGGCGTGGTGTATGTTTCTGGATTCTTCGGTTTGAAGGTGGGGGAGGGGGAAGAAAAGGGTCGATTTCGAAGATGAACAAGATATATCGGAGAAGGGAGTGAATAAAACCATGAGGAAAAAATATATATCAGACGCGGCTACTGTAGACCAGTATTGGGGTTGGTTTGATGTTTTTTATAAGAAGGGATTAGGGTTTTATTTAGTTTCAGGGTCGGGTTTGACCCGGGTCAACAAAACTGGGGCGTGTTTGGGTAGGGCTTTGACACAAAAGAAATAAAAAAAACCAATCTTGCTTCTTCTCATATTCTAAACCGGGTTGTTGTTCTCTAACTTTCATGTACTAACCAACTGTGCTACGAAATCATTCGATATGTTAATTCGGGAAATAAAAAATATGATCTCTTGCGAGTTAAAGAAACAAACAAAAACTCACTCAAGCCTTTTACAGGATTCGAACCGGGCTTTATAGGTTCCTAGTGAACACTCTAACCAGTTATGCTAACTCAGGATCCAGTATACAAACGACGGAAATAGTACCAAAGCTCTAATTGAAATTGGGTGCCCTCTCCAAAATGCTATTATCCTTAAGAGAAAGTGAACCATAAAATGATGGAATAAATCTAATGGCATGAAATTATGGATTATAACTAAAGATAAGATTCAAAACATAACGAGGTATAAATAAATCGAGTAGCATATGCACATGAAATAATATAAATAATACCCGTGTAATGGAGATAAAACGCTGGTGACCGTGAACAAATCAAATATGTACTAGTGGCGAAATAAAAACGGAAAATAGTAGTAAGAGATACATAAAATAAGAGAAACAAAACTACAAATAATGATGATAAAATAAGAAGTAAATACTAGAAGATAATAAAAAGTAGCAATAAATATGAAAATAAAACAAAAGGAACGGGTTTAAAACCATACGGTCGTTGGAAATTCATTTTCGAAGAATTGTGTTTTTCTGAAATGCTTTAAAAAATGACTTAAGAATTTTGCCATGAAATGATGGTTTCATTTTGACACGCACGTTAATACATTTTGAAAAGAAAGGTGACGACCCCCCTTATTTTATTCATTATCTCAAAATTGTTTTATGGGGTGAGAATTTTTGGTGTCTACAGATGGCTCCCATTGATTCAATTTTGCAAGCCCTTGTAGAATTGGATCAAGGTTGACGAGGCGCCAAAAATTCTCACAACGGTTTTGGGTGCCTTAGGATGCGACTGTGAGTGTACGAAGGTGTATGAAAGTATGAGGACTTATAACGAGCCTCAGTTAGACCTCTTGACATCTAACCCTAGGAATTATGAAAAGCCTAGGATACTAACAATAGGGTTGGTTTAAGGTGCACGAGGACTTAGGAGTGCCTCAACTGGACCTCTTGATATCCAGTCCTAGGGCTTATGATGGGCTTAGAATGCGATTGAAAGTACGAGGACTTAGGAATGCCTCAACTAGACCTCTTGATATCTAGCTATAGGACTTATGACGAGCCTATAATACCTACAATCCGAATGGTTTAAGGTGCATGAGGGCTTAGGAGTGCCTCAACTGGACCTCTTGATATCCAGTCCTAGGGCTTATGACAGGCCTAGAATGCGATTGAGAGTACGAGGACTTAGGAGTGCCTCAACTAGACCTCTTGATATCTAGCTATAGGACTTATGACGAGCCTATAATACTAACAACCCGATTTGGTTTAAAGTGCACGAGGGCTTAGGAGTGCCTCAACTGGACCTCTTGATATCCAGTCCTAGGGCTTATGACGGGCCTAGAATATGATTGAGAGTACGAGGACTTAGGAGTGCCTCAACTAGACCTCTTGATATCTAGCTATAGGACTTATGACGAGCCTATAATACTAACAACATGATTTGGTTTAGAGTGCACGAGGGCTTAGGAGTGCCTCAACTGGACCTCTTGATATCCAGTCCTAGGGCTTATGATGGGCTTAGAATGCGATTGAAAGTACGAGGACTTAGGAATGCCTCAACTAGACCTCTTGATATCTAGCTATAGGACTTATGACGAGCCTATAATACCAACAATCCGAATGGTTTAAGGTGCACGAGGGCTTAGGAGTGCCTCAACTGGACCTCTTGATATCCAGTCCTAGGGCTTATGACAGGCCTAGAATGCGATTGAGAGTACGAGGACTTAGGAGTGCCTCAACTAGACCTCTTGATATCTAGCTATAGGACTTATGACGAGCCTATAATACTAACAACCCGATTTGGTTTAAAGTGCACGAGGGCTTAGGAGTGCCTCAACTGGACCTCTTGATATCCAGTCCTAGGGCTTATGACGGGCCTAGAATGTGATTGAGAGTACGAGGACTTAGGAGTGCCTCAACTAGACCTCTTGATATCTAGCTATAGGACTTATGACGAGCCTATAATACTAACAACACGATTTGGTTTAGAGTGCACGAGGGCTTAGGAGTGCCTCAACTGGACCTCTTGATATCCAGTCCTAGGGCTTATGACGGGCCTAGAATGCGATTGAGAGTACGGGGACTTAGGAGTGCCTCAACTAGACCTCTTGATATATAGCTATAGGACTTATGATGAGCCTATAATACTTTGATGGAGTTGTACGAAACTCGCTTCTTTTGGTGGTTGATTTGAGGATGATTTTGATTGTGGGTTGATTCGGGATTGGATGTTTTTCGGTTGTCTCCGTGAGGGATGTGATAGTCGAATGTTTTTATGTTGATGTAGCCCTTGACTTTGTCAGTGTGGGAGTTGTGTTTTGGTTTTTTGATAGTCTCGCCCGATGTGCACTATAGTTTTGGGATTTGGTATGGCTCTTGGCTCCAGAGTTTCGAGATGGCTCCGGTATGGCTCCTGAGTTTTCGTTTTTGTGATTTTGTGATTGGTCTTTGAATGGATGTTTTTTTTATGAATGAGTGACTTTGAGAACTCGGTGGTTTTGATATGGCCGAATGGCTTCGATATGATCAGACGGCTCTGATGTGATCAGATGGCTCCGGTACGGTCAGATGGCTCCGGTGTAGTCGGATGGCTCGGACATGATTCATGACCCCATCATGAGCAACGACTTTGGGATGGTTGGTGGGTTTTGATTTGCATTGAGATTTTCGGGATGGTTGGTGGGTTTCGATTTAGTTTGGATTTCGAGTCGAGTGGTGGGTCGATGTGATTTATGGATTGTGTTGTGTTTGACGTATTTTGATGTGGTAGATTTTTTTGTTGTGGTTGATAACTTATTGGTCATGGATGGATGGCTTCGGTCCGGATGACTTCAGGATTATCTCATGATGGCTCCGGGATAGCTCGGGATGGCTCCGGGGAGGCTACAAGATGACTCCATTGGATGATAGTGGGGAACCAAAGAGAAATTTTCCTTTAAGATGGTCGCACCCTTGGCGGGCTGCCTACGTACTCAATTCCGTATTGAGATCAGACCTGACGTAGTTCGAAACTCTGTGAGCAAGGTCTTAGTGACGAAATGGCTCCGACATGGATTTGAGGTGGATCCCGTATTGTTCTCAGACAGTTGGGATGGCCCCTGTGTAGCTCTATGGATGGTCTCAATGTTGGAGGATGGCTCCCGCATGGCTCCAACTTAATTCGAGATGGCCTTGATGTTGCTCCTCGTGAACGACACTGGACGGCTCCGGGATGATCTTCAAATGGTTTCGGGTGGTTTTAGTTTGGTTCGATGTAGCTCGAGGATAGCTCCGGATGGCTCGATGTAACTTGAAGATGGCATGGGGTGGCTCCAGTTGACATATTTTGATCAAAAGTTATGCTTCAACAACTGCAACTGAAGTCGACTTTCAGCGAGACTAGGTAGAGTTCTTACTCGTCGGATGTTTGGAGATGAAATGGTTATGATGCATGCAAATACTAAATGCTAGAGATGCAAGATGCATGTTTAATTTTTGGGGAGAAGGTACGGCCCTATCTCTATTACTATGAGGTTTATGAATATAAGACATCTTCGGTTCGATCTTGAATGATTGTTGAACTGGAATGCGTGAATCACTTTTCTCTCATGGAGGGATATGGGTCAATCTCTCGTGAGTATAGTTGTGTGTGCTAATGGTGTAATGATACTCTCAGTGCTCGGAGCAGTATTTTCCTTAGAATTATTTTTGAGGTTATGGACTTTCCATTCCTCACAAATTCCTCACCTGCAATAGGGTAGGCTGATTATGATTTGGTGATTTAGTCGAAGAGTCACTCGCACTCTAAAGACCTTGTGAGATAAGGTCACACTCATTCGCTCATGGTCCCTTTAGTATGACGGGACATGTTGATAACAAGTACGAAGCTTACGATTCATGTTTCAGATCCGATACTTTCGGTCAACGCTCATCAACTAACGAGTCAGAGGTCTTTTATCGGGTTATAACGGGGCTGAGGGGTATGATGTATGTCACATGGGACTGGAGGATTTTTTGAAAGTTGTGGAGCTTTTGTGCAATAGAGGATATGTTTCGCCTTTACCATGGGTGGAATGATTAGACGGGTTTTGATAACCCCTTATCGGTTTCTTTGGGACATCATTGGTCCTTTTGGTTTGGATTTCTCCTGCTTGCCTCTTCTGACGTATGATTTGAATTGTCTTCTCATTTTTGTGTTTTTGAAATTGCACTTGGCTCATCAACTTTCTCGAGCATTCTCTGCTTTGTATTTTGGCCTTCAGCTTTGGAGTTGTGTTGACTCATTGATTTTCTTGAACATCTTTGGTGTTCTTTTTCAGTGTTTGACTTTGGAGTTGCATTGACTCACTGATCTCTTTGGACATTTTTGGTATTCTTTTTTGGTGTTTGGCTTTGGAGTTGCATTGACTCATTGATTTCTTCAAACATTTCATTTGTTGTTTTTGAAAAGATGGTGAGGAGAGGCCATGGCTCCGGCTCTTTCGAGATCCTCTACTGCAAGGGCAAGTAAGTATATGTGGGGTGGCATGTTGTGGAGTTTCTTTTTTGAAGAAAAAGTTTTTCATGAAAGGTTCAGCGCGGCTCACTAAAGGATTATGTACATGGTAGTCAAAGCTTTTTGGTTTTGTGGGAATTTTTATTCCTAAGTGCCTCGTCATTCTCATTAGTTAATGATTGCTTTCCTACTACTTCTCGGATCTTTGCATGAATCACAGTTCTTATCTCGTTATCAACACTGATCTCACTATTTATTATGCCTCTCCATGTGCTGAAGGAATGCACATGTCGCTCATGGTTTTACCTCGATTGGCTCTCTCTACCTTCCCTCGTCGCTCAATGGATTGTCCAAAACGCTCACTTGAAATTCAAGAGAAAATACCGCTCTTCGCACACTACTCACTTGGTCTGTGGTTCTGATTTTGATTAGACCCTGGCGTTCATTGACGGGTCGAGAGTTTAGTGATTCAAACATTCGATTCAACCAATCTCTTAATATTTTTCCAAAGATGTCATTCCGATATGGAAGTATGCAAATGCAACTATCTACCATGCAATATGTTGTGGTAATATGGAATTACTACGTATATGATGCATGAAGTATTGACAACGAAAATGACTCATCTTGGATTTTGATTGAATGTTTTTGTTTTTTGTTTTTTTGATGCAATGCATGAGTGGTAAGACTGCACCTAGTCTTGCTTGAATCTGTTCTAGTTGATGGTCCATGAAGCTCATCCTGTTAATATCATCCCTGCAGATGGTCTGGCTGTTGGGTGTTGGGTGTGATGTTACTCTCAAGTGAGGTCGGGTTGGTGATTGGCTCCTGGATTTTGGGATTTTAGGGAGTGACAACTCCCGCATGGCAGCCCCATGATATGACACACTCTTTCTCTTTTGGTCACTAGCGTGCATGGTGATTCTGATTGGAAGAGGTTTGAACTCGGTTTTCTTTTTTGTCCCTGTGAGATCGGGTTTTGGCAGTTGGGATATTAGGATGAAAGCTGGTGTGTGGTTTGGTGACAATGAAACACATGATTATGAATTTTTTTCAGAGGTGGACAAGACTTGTACATGTTTGATGAATTTGGACAGACCGAGAATGCATGGGACTTTTTGTAATAAATGTAATGCATGTGGTTTGCTTTGTACTCGGTTGTATTTGTTGGTGTGCTTATTCAGGGGATGCCTTCTGTAGATACCATGAATTTTCACCCCCATAAAGCAAGATTTATGAATGATATATAACCGTGAGGGGTCGTTCCTTATTCGTTCTTTTCATTATACGTGCATGCCAAAAGAAACCAAGTTTTGGAAAAACAATTTGAAAACGCGTGTTTTCTAAGTGGTGGATTCTCTCAATATGGATTCTGACGCTTGGTCATTCGCAAATAAAATAGGGAGTGGGGAACCCTATACACGTTTATCTAAATAAACTCGAAGGGGATGTATAAACCTATACATGTAATCTATTCAGAAATGGACAAGCGAGAAAAGAATCATAGGGAAAAACCTATACATCATCAATCCTAAAAGTCATTAAAGGGGGGAATTTTGAGCTAAACATCTTCTAAACTCTTCTGGCCCGTCTTCGGAATTCTGGCAGACTACTCACGCTCATCTTCGGACTCTTGACCGGCTGCTCGCTCGTCTTTGGGCTCTTGATCGGCTGCTTGCTCGTCTTCGGGCTCTTGATCGGCTGCTCGCTCGTCTTCGGACTCTTGACCGGCTGCTCGCTCGTCTTCGGGCTCTTGCAGTGAAGCGGTACTATGATCAAACAAAACGGGCTGGTGTTCCTCTGATTTTCAACAGTTTGAACTTGAATCGGTGTTGCTAATCTTCATGTCGCTTGACCCAGGTTGGTACATCTTTGATTTGGTATTTGAACGGTTGGTGTTGACCTTCCCGTTGCTCTGCTAACTCCACGGGCTGGTGCGCCGTCGGCTTTCGGCTTGAACCGCGCATTCGAACTTCGTGCTGCTCCACTTGCTCCAAAGATAAGAATGAGGGATATTTTTTGAGTAAGGAGAAGTGAATGATCGAGCATAAAATCTTTGTGAAAATCCACCACTTGTATGAAAACACGAAATGATTAGTACGCTCCATGGTGAAGACTGCTGCTCTTGAAGGTGGATTGAACTTCAAAAATAGCAGATCACAACGTGGGGACTAAATCATTTATTTTGAGATATGTTTGTGAAAATCAACTTTGAAAACAGTTTTCGAAAACTATTTTGAAATGATGTTGGTGAACAATGTTGTTTGAAGTCCGTTTGTAGAAAATAGGTTTTTCGAAATCTATTTATGAAAATCATTTTGGAAATAATAAAGTTTTTTTTTAAAAGATGAAGTAACGGGTTTTAAAACCTCAAATGTTTAGGAGCAAAACTAAGGTGAGACACTAAATCGAACGAGCTTGTAAAACATCTTTAAAAGATATGTGAAAGAGAATTCCGAACATTTTAAAACAGATTGGTTTGAAAAAGTGGTTTGCACACATGTATAGCAAATAGTAAATTGTGGCTATATTTCATGTGGAGTTGTAAGTGTTAATGTTGGGATAATCACTTTCCAGGTCAATTATGTTTTCGTCTCACCGGGGGAACCATCGTCCCTTCACTATCATCTCTCGGGGTTTTTTCTCTGCTATGCCTTTTTGGGGCACGTTATCAAGAAAGTCCAGAGTGCTTAAGTTCGAAAGGTCAGGACACCCGAGATGATAAGGAAACATACGCCACGGCCAGTGATGATCCGACTACACCCCACTTTTCGGGAAACTCGGGGAAGTATTGCATGGGAACGGGTCTCTCGTCACCTGCACGGTCAGGTGTGTCTAAAGTCCAAATTATTCACTGACTACGTTGTGCCATGTATGGGTATCCGGTAAATACGGGATCCTCTATGGACGTATAGCGTGACATCGGGCTTTAGAGATCCGTGGTGCAGAGGAAAAATGGAGAACTGAGCCCATGCAATCTTTAAGGTAAGGCAAAAGGGTGGTCAGACAGGCGGCATACAAGGGGGTGACTTCCATAAACCCATCTTAGACACCAGACCAGGTAGCTGGACACTGAAGGCTCAGAGTTCACTATATGCTGGCTTTGGACTCGGATAATGGATTCTTGGATCATGAGCTCAAAGCGTTGGTCGGAGACCGTACCGCCTCGTGGGTTTGTTCACTGAGAGAGTGGTCCTAGCTCATGGGGAATCAACCGTGGACCGGTTGGGGATCCCGTGACATCGTGGGTAAATCGGGTGACACAGAGGAATGCATGTCCTAAGATACCCACCCCATGCACCCCACAATCGCAATATAAAGTAGTAAATAAACCAAATGAAGTTAGCACCAACCTATGTACTAAGTGTTTTATCTTGGGATTAGTGATTCCAAATTGGTTGTTTATTACCATAAAGGGAAGTTAGCTTCATTCACACCTATGTGTCTCTTTCTAATCGTGAGCTAATTATTAACCCAATTGTTGTAATGTTTGTTGAGGATCTAACAAATCTTATTTGTCCTCATCAGATACACACTCAAAGTGTGGAGTAGAATAATCCTAGAGGCTTGGAATGAATCTCTGGATGGTTTTGAAAGAAGTGGGGAAATCCCGACAATTGTGAATGGAGTTCAGTCTTCCTTGAGTTTGAGAAAAACTTACTCAAGTTTTCCCCAGCAGAGTCGCCATTCTGTGGAGGGTGATTTTTTCGGTATGAGGGGGGGTCTATCTAATTCGGGTCCTGACTAAGAAGCCTAGATCCTAAATATTTGCCATTCTATGGAGGGTGAAAACCTGTTACCTCGGCATCCCTCAAATACCTACTTTACCGTCCGTCTTTCCCAGAAAGCATAAGGGGGAGTGCAAGTGAACACTACACCCGCTCTCAATGGGCCCCACGCGGACTTATACCCTTAGGGCGGAAATTGACTAGAGTCGCCACCTAGTTTGACCGAAGGAACTAGGAAGGGAGGAGAAGGGTTCTAAGAACCGTTAATTGACTCCGTGGTTTGCATATGGATTGGACTTATCTGGTCATACCAAAGATTTTGTGTGGGTTCACACTGGGTTGCACCCCTTAGAAGTGGCAACGACCACAACTTCGGATTGGTGCCCGAGGAAACCTGTTGGAGAAATATGTGACTACTTCTACCACTTAGGCAGTGTACATAATCGTTTTGCGGAATAGTGGAATTATGGGGTGTCGAACTCTTGGGGACCTTGCTGTGGTTTAACTGATAGTGTAAATTAACTGAGAATTCTAATTAGACTGTTGAATAGAAACTCATCATTTTTTAGGAAGGTCGTGGTTTAACACTTAATGTAAATAAAAACAGTAAAAGAACAATTAATTAGAACAGAATAATAATAGTGGTATATAAAACTCTTTTGTTTTAAGAAGCACCCTGGGTTGTTCTGCTCACCTATTTTATCCAATTATATTACTATAAACTTCTACCATTTTAACAATAAACTCAGGAATTTTAATTAGTTTGTTGACTGGTCCTTGTGCAATAAACCCTGATTAATTTAAATAACAAGCTGCAATCCTTGCCCAAGTTATTATAAATTAATCGCTTTATTAACAATTCCTGTTGGAGACAGATTAACCTATAGGCGAACCTCGCTTCTAGTCATTAACCCGTTTTGACTTCTTCTGTCTAGAACCTTGTCTCAGCACCGCATTTTAACAAGAGAACTACAAATATCACTTTAATAATTGGCCTGAATATTAAAGCGCATTAAGAACGAGAATCAAAATATTGCTTGAACAGATTATAGTGAAAATATACGTAACACGATTGTATAAAATAAGCTTGCTTTCCAACCCGGGAGGCTAAAGTTATTACTCACACATAATTATAAAAACAAACAGCGTAAGTACGGCAGACATTAAAACTGAATAGATTTAACTGATAATATTGGACGGAGGTTGGACAGAACAACGGTATGGAAAATGGAATGTTTTTATGGGATGAGATGAAGTGAGGATTTATGTGGAGATTATGTAGATGAGATGTATTATTTTTGGAGAGAAAATGGAGATTTTATGGAGGAAAAATGGTATAAGTTTGGAGGTGGAATGAGATATCATTTAATGAAGGGTTATAGGTGTATTTATAGTGAAAATGGGGTAGAAATGAAGGGGTGTCGGTGTGAAAAGATAAAATATAATTTATCTTTTCACACCCATGTCGATATGCCCTGTGTGCTGTCAAAATAGACAGTCCGGACCACTGTCCGGATCATACTGGTCCGGACATGTCGACGCTGTGAGAAAATGCTTCGTCGACATGTGTCCGGACGCAAGGTCGGACATGTGTTTCGTCCGGACCTGCATGTCCGGACACAGGTCCGGACGTGTGTATTTTTTTTTGCTTTCTTTGCAAACTTCGACAGGCTCCAGATTCTTCGTTTGAGCTCCGATTTGATCCCCGTTTTCGCCTACGCGTTCGTCTCTTCGTGTACTTTGCTCCTAGCTTGGTTTTCCTCATGTTTAACCAATAAATTTGTGAGATAATCAATAAAACATAACTAGAGGAAAAACATACGACAAGTGAGTAATATTATCCTGAAAGTAAGTAAGTACAAGGTAAATTAAACCCTTAAATGTCTATGTATTTCTCACTTATCAAACTCCCCCACACTTATCTTTTGCTTGTCCTCAAGCAAATCTTTCTGACATAATGTTTAAACAAGTTAAACAGACAATAATCAAGTAAGGAGAGCACAAAAGAGGTAATTGCCAATCTTTTCAGATTTTAAAAGGGTACTAATAACATTAAATTTATTTAGATATATTTCTCTATTTCTGAGAATAACTCTGAAATCCTACAAAAGAAAGAGAAGTAGTACCATGAGAATTCTGCTTTTAACCCTGAGCCAATCCACCATTTTCTTTCACATTTCCTTTGAACGACAAGGGGCATGAAGTAAAATCCTATTCCATTATACCTTTCAATGCCACATACTCATGATCCATGAAGAAGTTTCTATCATTTTGGTACAGAATGCACATATACTTCAATTTTGAAGTTCATTTTTCTTTTACCTCAGACTTTTCTCTCCACTCTTGTAGCGGTTTTGGGTCTACTATCCCAGATACCGAGTACCTTAGGTAGCCGGGTGATGAAGCACCCCTAAGAACTTAATAACCAAGTGGACGAGGCCTGTTTAGGATCTGAATATGCCTGTTTGGATCAGAGGAGTACCTTGCCTTGTTCTTTTTCCACCATTTCTTTACAAATCAAATCCAGGCTCAAAGTCAAAACAAAATTCAAATGATAATTTCCTCAGATTTTTTTAGCATTGAGTAAGGAGCAGAGTTTTTTTTAGTACGTACCCTTTAAACCTGTTAACACCGGCATTACTACCTATATGGCTCCTTCTTTGATTATTAATCACTTAACAAATTTAAACACAGTGTCGAAAAAGAGACCAACTTAAGAGCAAGCTTTTGATTATTATATCTCCCCCACACTTGAACCAAAGCAATGCCCTCATTGCAGAGAAAGAATTAAAATAACAGGGCATGCAAACTACCTGGGTAATGATCAAAAAGCATGGCAATAGGAGATATTGAAAATTTAAAGAGCAAGGTAAAGATAGTGTACTCCCCAGATTTATGCAGAATATGTAGTGTAGCTCCCCCACACTTGAGTTCAGTTGTCGAAATGTGCAAGATGTTCCTGGAATAAATATTCTAAACAGCCAGAACAACTCAAGTTAATTCTCCTCGTTCTCTCTCCTTTCTTTTTTATTTCACTATTTTTTTCTATTTTATCATAAAATAAGATTGAAATAGTACAAACCCCGGGATCCTCACACCGTCCTCTCTCGTGGTCTAACGATTGGGATTCCAATCTACTGATGAATTCTACCGAGTTACCTTGTTACCGAAAGGGGGAGCGCAAGAACAGGGGTGGGGAGAGAGATTCGCAACAACACAATGCAATAGTGAAAATTCTCAAGTATTGTTCACGTGCCTTTTATTAAGGGGTGAACCCCTATTTATAGTGTTTCCCATCTGCCTTCTGGCCTATCCCGTTGTGCCAGGCTAGCACAGAAATATCTCGGCGGACTTACAAAATATCTGACAAATATCTTATCCTAATCTCCCTACCGACCGGTCACAGACGACCGGTCGCTATCTATGCCTTACTAGGCGACTGGTCACAGATGACCGCTCGCTTCTCGTACCACCCTTTGTATCTCAGGTGACCGGTCGTAACCGACCGGTCGTAGCGATGCTTTTGGAAGGCGATCGGTTGTTCCGCACACTGTGTTCTTGGATTCTTGGCGACCGGCCGAGCACGTCCGGTCACCGCTTGAGGCCTGTTTGGATTTGGCCAGGGACGCCCGGTCGTTGTCCTAGCCTTATTAGGCTGTTGCTCTTTCTTTAGGGCCTCTGGACACATTTTCCCCTTTCATCAGTCCCACAAGTTCTACTTTTGGCGCTTTATGGAAAAAGTAGAACTTAGAACTTGACCTTGTGGCCCGGTTTTGAGGGAAAAATTTTTTCTTTCGCGCGGCCTTGCCTTCTTGTTTCCTATCTCCCAGTCCCACAAGTTCCACCGTTTTCTTTTAGACAAAGGGGTGGGACTTCTTTGGTCCGTGCGATGCGCGTGCTACGCCCGTGCCACACACGCGTCTGTACTCGTACGGAGTGACCGTTGCAGAATTCCTATCGTTTCGCGCACGCCAGCCGTCACTGCAGAATACGCAGAGTCCCTGCAATTTTCCTGCAAAAAGCGTGTTTTTTTTTGTGCTTTTATCTTTTAAATTTTTCCGAAATTATTCTACCGCCTTTAAAAGGTTTTCAGGAGGGCGACGCTTTCTCTTTCCTCCGATTTTTTACTCTTCTCAAGTTTTCGAACTCTCTCTCTTCTTTTCGCCTTGCGCTTCCGCTTTCCCTCTTTCTTCCTTCTCTTTGCTCCTTTCCTGTCTTTGGTGCTTCAATGGCGTCCTCCAGCTCCAAGTCGTCTCGTGTCTCTGCTAAAAGCGCCATCGTGGGCTTTAAATCTGACGGGAAATTCCGTCCAACACTCCTGAAGCCTAAGTCCGCTTATTCCAGCAATCGGGAACCGTTGCCCAGCATTCTGGATGTGAAGGCTCTTGATTTGCTTCTTGCGACGGTAGACGTTCCCACGGGGACCCAGATTTTCCTTCCCTCCGAAGATTCGCACCCGCTGGACGACTTCGGGCGTGGGTACGCCGTGTATTCCGATTTCTTTTTGCGTGGGATGACGGTTCCTCCCCACCCGTTCGTGATGGGGTTTCTAATCCGCCGCTGCTGCACGCTCGCTCAGCTTCACCCGAAGGCGGTGTGCCACCTTCACGCCTACATTGCTCTTTGCGCCGAGAAGGGGGTTGCGCTTTCCGCTACGGAGTTCGTCCAGTTCTTCACCAGCAGGGTCGACTCCAATAATTTGACCATATCCGGTCGGTCCGGATATTCGCTTTTTGAGTACAAGAAGCTCGCCCAACGCTGGAACGCTCGGTGGTTTGTCATCGTCCCCCCCACCGGGAGGTATCTCGGGGTTGCCTATTGCCCCTCGATTATCAGGGGCTCTCTGCACAGTCCTGTAGTACCGAAGTCGGAGCTTACCATGTCTCGAGCCCTGAAGGCGGTTGCCGACCTTCATCCGAGCGTGGAGGATTTTTTCACCGGTCCGCGCCTGGCCTCGCTCGTACACTCTGAGAGTAAGAGTTTTCCCCTCCCCTTCTTGCTCTTTTTTTTTATCGTTTTTTGCCTTGTCCCAAGCTTACCTATCTCTTTTTCGTCGCAGATTTTCCTCAGCTTGGGGCGAAGGTTGGCCCCTTTCACAGCTGGCAACTGGTGTCCTTCAAGACCGGGGACGGAAAGGTGGACTACTACGCCACCTTGGAAGCTGTGGAGGAGTCGGCCCTTCGTGAGGAAGAGGCGGTTGTTGTTGGACGGAAGCGGTCCGGGGGCGAAGCTGATCGTCCGGCAAAGAAGCCGAGACCGGCAAAGGATGGGGAAGGGGGTTCCCCTCGGACTCCGGAGGCCCGGTCATCTGACACTTCTAACCAACCAGGTACTTGGTACATTAGTCCAGGTTCCGGTCGTCGGGTATTTCTTCCTCTTACGCCCGGGTCAGATCTCAATCTTAGTCCGTGGGACGAGAGAGGCTGTGCATGTGCGGTCTTATCCTTCGTGTTCCACCTGTTCTGGTCTTTTTGTTGATTTATTCTTTCGTTGCCTTGGCCGCTACCTGCTGCTAACGTCCGGTTCTTTTTGTGCTTACCTGTTTTTGTGCGCTCCTCTGCCGTGCAGCTCCCGAGGCTGAGAAGGCCAAGGCCAGGGAGGGAGCCGGGCAACCTGGCGCGGGCGAGACGCGCGGCCAGCCGTCCGCTACTCAGCACCGCCAGACGTCCCTTGCTTCGAAGGGCAGAGTGAAACATATGGCCAAAAGGACGAGGGCCGCTGATATAGTGCACCTCGACGAGCCAGATGCTCCAGAGGCGGCACCACAACGGGAGTCTTTGGAGAAGGCTGCTCCCTCCGGGTCCGGGACTTCTCTCCCGGGGGGAGGCATCTGCGGGGCGAGTGCTATGCCGAGCGCGGCCGAGGAGGCGCCCCCGGGCCCTGAGGCTATGAAGGATGCTGAAACCGCCGCACCGTCTTCACCTCCTCCGCCCGCCAGTGACTCTTTCTGCGGACCTTCCGGAAAGGAGGGGTGGTTCTACCACCGCGGCCAGCCTCTCCCTTTATTGCCGGTCACCGAGTCGTCTTCCTACTCTAACCTGTGGAAGGAAGCAATTCACCGGTCTGACTCCCCGGACGGCCTCTTTGCTCCGCTGAAGACTATTACCGCGGCCAAGGAGCGGTTGAAGATTGGAGGGGCGGAGCGGATGCTATCATGCGCCACTCCTTCCCCCTAGATGACTCGCTTAACTACTTGTGGCAGGGCATCTACCGGGTGCGTGATTTGTTTTAACGTCGGTCTTGTATGTCTCTTTTGGATTTTCTTACTCCCACTGTTTCGTTTTGTACAGACTGTAGCTTTTGCCCAAAGCGTGGACGTGCACACCCGGGCCCTCCGCTCGAAGCTCTACCTCGAGGAATGCCGGGCCCGCAATGCCCAAGAGGAGTTGAGGGTAGAGCGGTCCTCCAACAGCATCTTCGTTGACACTGTTCAGGAGGAGATCTCCCGGCGGGTGCATGAGCAGACCGCGACCATAAAGAAAGAGCTGGGCGATGCTCGCCGGGCGTGTACCGAGCAAAGCGACGAGTATGAGGAGCAGTTGAAGAGGCTGCGTGGGGAGATTTTCTCCCTCAAGGGTCAGGTCCAGACGTTGGAGACGGAAGCCGCGTCTTCTAAAAAGGTACGAGGTGAATTTGCTGACGCCCAGTTGCATGCCTTATCTGACTTGGAGTCCTTGGTGGGGCAGGCCCGAGCTTCCCACGATCAAGAGGTTGAGGGGCTTCGCGTCGAGAAGGCCGCTTTGGCGCGGGAGAAGGCATTGCTTGCTGAGGCGAACGCTCTCCTGAAAGAGGAGTTGTCGTCTTCAGAGGCGAAGACGGTGGAGGTGGCCCGGGCGGGCGAGGTCTTGTCCTCCGAGAAAGAGAAACTGTCGGCCGAGCTTCTCAAGCTATCCGGAGAGCTTGCGGCCTCTAGGGAGCAACGGCTGTCCTCCGAGGAGAGAGTAAAAATGCTGGAGGAGGAGATTGCTAAGCTGCGGCTAGAAAACTCTGAGCTGGTCATGAAAGGTGATTCTTTACGTTCTCGATCATCTCCTGTTGCCCTTCTCGCCTTCCCCTTTTTTTATATAAAGTTTTTCCTCTTTTCTTTACTTAGGCCCGAAGCCTGGGAACCCCATTGAAGGACTGGAGAAATTGAACCTGCGGATCGACGACCTCGAGGAGGAGTTGATTGCCGCAAATGCTAACCGCGACCGGTACCGGGCTTATGGTCATACCTTGGAACAGCAGGTGGCCAACCTCGAGACTTACTCCCGGAAGGTGCGAGAAGACCTGCGGCAGCAGAGCACGAAACTTGCCCACCTGAAGGAATCCTTCACCTCTCAATGCGGGAGGATGGTGAAGTCGTGCCGCCAGACTGTGTCGAAGTTTTTCACGGGCAAGGGAGAGGTTATGGATGACGGCCTCTACCGGGAGTTGTCCTTCAAAGAGGTCGCGCAAAGGACCTCCTTCTATGAGGTGCTTGAGAAGTTCGGGCGCCTTCCGGGGGAGACGTGCCTCGTCCCTGGTCAGGCGTCTTTTCTTCCTCCCGGGAGTACCGCGCATCAGGGTGGTGTAGGTCTCCGGTCGTCGCCCGGGAGGTCCGGGTCTTCTGAGAGCGTACAAGGGGCGACGCCCGGGAATGCCAACACTGTACAGGAGACTTAGACCAAGGAAAATTTAGATTAGTCTTAGTTCTTCTTAGTTTCTTTTTTTTTGTTTTGATGTTGTACATACTTTTAATGATTAATGGAAAGTCTCGCCCGCTATTTTGCTAATTAACGCCATTCTTTGCTTCGCGACCGGTTGCTTCCCTAGACCGGTCACTTTCGACTGCACGCATTTCCGATTGCCTTTAATTGATTCATTTTGCGGGCAAGACCGGTCACGCTCGAGCGACCGGTCGCCTCGTTTTTATCTTAAGGACGCGACTTGGTCGTTTTTGACAACTGGTCGTTCCCGCTCTCGCCCGGTCGTTTTTAGTGACCGGGCGCTTTTGTTTATTCTTTCCCTATCCTTGCTTTTGGTAGCCAAGCGATGGTACTTACGGTTGTTCCCCCCTTTCTCTTTTTCCCCGCAAGAGGGAGAAAGAACCTGCAAGGGGGGATCCAGCCGAGATACGGTGTGGCGTCCCACACCTAGTGATTCACCCATTACAGGCGACCAGAGCTCCCAGAGTTTCCAGAGATGGGTTTTCCGCTTTTGCTCTTGTTTGAGTGCGACAACTCATAGCAAGATTTTCCAGGGCATTGCATCCTGTAGGGCTTGGCCCGGGTATTTCTTTTCCAGGGCATTACATCCTGTAGGGCTTGGCCCGGGTGTTTCTTTTCCAGGGCATTACATCCTGTAGGGCTTGGCCCGGGTGTTTCTTTTCCAGGGCATTACATCCTGTAGGGCTTGGCCCGGGTGTTTCTTTTCCAGGGCATTACATCCTGTTGTTTTGGGTCCGAATTTTTTTTACATAAAAAATAATTCCTTTATTGATGTCATCAACGCTTTACATCGATTTTTATACATAAAATTTCTTGAGGCACTCCGCGTGCCAAGAATGGGGCAACTCGTATCCCTCGACGTTCTTCAGGTGATACGAAGCTCGTCCAACCTTCTGATGGATAATGTACGGACCTTCCCACTGGGGGTCGAGCTTTTTGGGCTGCTTAACCTCTCTTAGGACAAGCTCGCCAGGGACAAAGCTTCGTTCCCTGACTTTGCGGTTGAAGTACCTCTCAACTTTCCTCTTGTCTTTCACCATCCGGGCGGCCGCGAGGGCTCTTTTCTCTTCAAGAAGGTCTAGGCCGTCTTTTACTCCTTCATCGTTAAGCTGCTCGTCGTAAGATTCGCAATGAATTGATGGGATCATAACTTCGGCCGGGACGACTGCCTCTAGACCGTAAGTCAACCTGAAAGGTGTTTCTCCAGTTGGCCCCTTTTCCGTCGTTCGGTAGGACCACAAGACTTGGTGTTATACCCAAAATTTCAACCCCCCCCCCGGAGTAGTCTCTAAGGCATACGTGTTACAAAGGGTGAAGTGGTCAAAATGCACCAATGTAGGATTTTCCAAGGACATTCTCGGGATTTTCTATTTTTCATATGACTTGTTCATTATCTCCAAACACTTCCAAACATCATGGTCATTATGAAAGGTATTTCATGATTCTCTGATAATATTTATTCTGGAAATTTAGCTTTTAATTCATTATAAGCTAATTTCTTTAATAATTAACACATGAAATAGCCTCAAAATAGAAATTAAAGGTTTCCAAAATTAAAATAAAAGTGTCACATGGTTACCATGACTACATACAGTCATAAACCTGAAATTTTTATTGGGAACCTTATCCCAAAATTTAAAAGAGAAATTCAATCATTTTGCAATTTTCTCTCCTCTGGAAAATACCGAAATGAAAAAAAATGTCATGAAATTTTAACACAAGATAGAGGATGATTTTTAGAGACTAATGCCGTTGGAATTTCGTTATTTCGACTTTCCAATAATTAGTTATGAATTATGGGAGATTCCATATTGTGCGATTTTTATCTAATCGACTATTTATCAAAATAATCCGATTCCAACTCTCAAAATTCCTAAAAATCATTATTTACCTTCAGTTTAAATTTTCATAATTTTTATCGGCTTGAAACACATTCTAAAAAATCAGATTCCCTTAGAGCACAAAATCAGTCTTTTAGATAAAGATCTTGCTCTATCAATTTGACCATGCTCTTTCTATAAAAGGACCCCCAAGAACGAAACTAGGGCAGGGGAGAACACTTCCAAAGTCAGAGAACACAGCCCAAACCTTCTCCCCAGTTTTTACACTTCAATCCTCAAATCAATACGAAACTCTGCAGAAATCACCCCGAATCACCAAAAAACTCATCCTTTCTTCCCCATTGAACTTCCAAGCACCAAAAACACACAAAACACACCACAAAAACAGAAGAAAACACGTCCTTAACAGCATAAATAAGGAGGAGTCAGAAGCTCAATCGAAGTTAATCCAGAACCGGCATCAACAAAGCCCAAAAGACCCCGACGTGAAGAGCCTCATTAAACCCGAAGGTAAAACAGGTTGAAATCAAATTTTTCTGACTTTGCTCGGATTTAACTATTCTGTGTTAAATTTTGGAGTCGAATTGACTTTTTAGCTTCTGAATTAACGTTTGCTTTCGCTTCTGCCCAATAACTTGCTTGCTAAGTTTCGTGTTTAATTCGTACTCAAATGCAAACTTTGATCACTAACGTGCTTTAATCTTTCAGGCTACCTACCCATAACTTTTGAGCCAAAAAACACCACCGGGAACAGCCTCAACGCCGCCGTCCGAGGTCGGTCCGCACCCACGGACGCTATGTCCGGGGTCCCGGACGCTCTGTCCGAAAGCCGGACGCCCCCGGACGGTGGCGGGATATTTTATTTTCAAAAGTTAGGGTTTTATAAAACATGTCCGGGCCCACGGGTCCTGTCCGTGGCCCCGGATTTTCAAAATATCGCTTCTGTTTAAATTTGACCTTTTTGTGTAATTAGGTTAACTGGGGTCCGTGGGTTCGGACATTAGGTCCGTGGCCACGGACAGAATAAAATTTGACCTAATTCTGCCTTCGAAACCCTAGTTTAGGTAACTTTCAATTTCACTTTAATTTCTGTCAAAAACGTTTAAAAAAATAAAAAAAAATAGAAGCGCGCACCTAGGTTAAAACAACTTTGTAGAAAGCCGTAAACGAATCAAGTAGAGGAAAAAACGACCTAGGCGGGTAATGAAAGTAATTTGAACCCTAATTAAGTCGAATATCAAGCCCCCGAACCCGAACTCTCCTTTCCTAATTTGATCTAGGTAAAAATTAGTGGCGACTCATAATAGGTTCAGTGGGCTAGCTTAGGTTTTAATAATTATTGTTTATGACATAGTTATTAATCTTAGGTTATAAGTGGACCTAAAACCCGACTAGATCCCAATCAATTTAATCAACAGAGGATAGGGTTTAAAATCGAGGCTCACACTTGGTGTAATAGTTCGGCCCATCCCCCTTTCTTGCCTCCTAATTTTCTCTTCAACGCTTTTATGATCTGCCCGTTGCGTTCTCGACCTGCCCGTTGGCCTGTGGGTGCGCCACTGACGCGAATCTATACCTCGATTTTCCATTGTTCACAAAACTCCCGGAAACTGTCGCATTGAACTACGTCCCATTGTCAGTTATTATGATCCTTGGCAACCCGAATCTGCACACAATGTGCTTCCATACGAATTCTTGCGACCTCTTGGCTGTGATGGACACGGTTGGCATCGCTTCCACCCATTTTGTGAAGTAATCAATGGCCACATACATGAACCTGAACCTCCCGGGGGATGCTTCCGGAAAAGGGCCTATAATATCCAACCCCACATTGCGAACGGGATCGGGGATAGGATGGCCTGTTGCGCGGCCGGGGGGTTATGTATCTTGCTGCCATGCTCCTGGCACCTGGTGCATTTCCGAATGTACTCCTTGCAGTGGTTTTGCATCCTCGGCCAGTAGTAGCCAAGCCTCATGATTTTGTGGGTCGTGGCTCTTTCTCCTGGTGGTTCCCGCAAACCCCTTCATGTACCTCCTTTATAAGCTCACCTCCCTCTTCGTCCGTGACACATCTGAGGGCGGGCCTGGCGAACGACCTTTTATAGAGGCGCCCTTCCTCGAAAAAGAATGATGCCGCTCGTCGCTTCAGGGTCCTGGCCTTTTGTCCTCCGGGGGCAATTTCCCTTCAAGGATGTACTCCACGATCGGGGTCATCCAAGATTCTTCTGGTACGAGGGGCTCGGCGTCAGGACCTGTGCCTCGTCTACGCTTGGATTGGTCCTTGTCTCCAACCAGACCTTACTTGGAATTCTTCGGCCGTGCTTGCTAACTTTGCTAGCGCGTCTGCTTCGGTGTTTTTTTGTCCGAGGAAGGTGTTTCAGCTCACATCTCGAGAAGTTCGCTTTCAGCTCTTAACCCTTAGCAAGTACTTCCAGAGCTTTTCCTCCTTTACCTCATATATGTTGTCGTTGCTGGCGGGTGACCAGCAAGGAGTCTGAGTATATCTCCAAGTCGTCGCACCTAGGGCGATGGCGACCTCTAGTCCTTGAATGAGAGCTTCGTATTCGGCTCGTTGTTAGTTACTTCGAATTCCAGTCAGAAGGCGTAGTTGATGTCCCGTCCGTCGGGAGTCTTGACTACAATCCCCGCTCCCGCTCCCGTTTTGCACCGAGCACCGTCCACCTGGAGTGACGAAGGGAGAAGGCGGCTTTCCTTCTTCTTGGTCGAAGCTGGTTTCCGTTATGAAGTCCGCCAGGCTGAGCCTTGATTGCCTCGTGGTAGGAAGTGGATTTCATATTGGGTGAGCTCGACTGCCCAGCTTACCATGCGTCCCGACGCATTCGGGTTTCGTTATTTGCTTCAGCGGCCAGTTAGTCCTTACAAGAATTCGATGCGATTGGAAATATGGGCGCAGCTTCGGGATGCCACCACCAGAGCAAGGAAAACCTTTTCGATGTGGTGTAGCGTATTTCTACGGGGGTCAGGATCTTCCCTGTGTAGTAGACGGGAATCTCCTTTTTTTCGTGCTCCATAATTAGGACCGCTGCTACTGCCCATGCCGATGCGGACAGGTAGAGGTAGAGGTCCTGGCTGGGCCCGGGACTCCCAGCTTGGGTAACCCTCGGAGCATTTCTTTGATCTTTTCGAAGGCTTCTTTGCATTCTTGGCCCCACTGAAACTTACTGTTAGAGCTGATCATTCGGGCGGGCGGGCCGGGTTCGGGCCGGGTCGGAGGAAATTTAGGCCCGTCGGGCCTATTTTTAAAAACCAAGCCCGGATTTTTACGTGCTCGGGCCGGGCCGGGCTAGGCCCGGTTTTTTCCCGGTTTTGCCGAAGCCCGGCCCGCCCGGCCCGGTTTTTTAATTTTTTTTATATAAATTAATGAAAAAAATTTAAAATTAATATATTTAAATATAGATTCATATATTATATATATAATAATTACAATTTATATATTATATATAATTTTTGTATATATTAAATAAAATTAAATATGTATATATTACATTTTAAAAAATAATAATAAAAAATATAAAATCGGGCCGGGCCGGGCTTGCCCACGGGCTCAAAAAATGTGCCGCGGCCCGGCCGGTTTTTTATTCGGGCCTGGTTTTATGTCCAGGCCCGCCCGGAAGCCCAATCGGGCTCGGGCTGTCGGGCTTTTTTACGGGCCGGGTCGGACCGGGCTGCGGGCCGGACACATTATGATCACCTCTACTACGTTCTTCCTTAGTATGTTGAAGAATGGGATTGCCTTTTCCTGTAACTTTGAGCAAAACCTACTCAGGGCCGTGAGTCTTCCGTTGAGAGCTTGGACATCTTTGATGCTTCGGGGAGGGCTGAGGTCAAGAATCGCTTGGGTCTTTTCCGGATCCACCTCTATCCCTCGTTGCCCGACGATGAAGCCGAGGAATTTTCCTTTGGAGACCCCGAACACGCATTTTTCCGGGTTTAGCTTGATTTGGAATTTGTCGAGCGTGGTGAATGTCTCTTCCAAGTCCTTCATGTGCTGCTCTTTGGACGGGCTTCTCACGACTATGTCGTCCACATAGGCTTCCACATTTCTCGAGAGTTGCTCCCGGAACACTTTGTCTATCATTCGTTGGAAAGTGGCGCCAGCATTTTTTAATCCGAATGGCATCACTTTGTAGCAGAAGATTCCTGCTGAGGTGACGAAGGAAGTTTTCTCAGAGTCCTTCTCGTTCATCTTTATTTGGTTATACCCGGAGAATGCGTCCAAGAAGCTCAAGACGGAGCTCTGGGCGGACGAGACAACCAGTCTGTCTATTGATGGCAACGGGTAAAACTCTTTGGGGCATGCTTTATTCAGGTCGGTGAAGTCCACGCACATTCTCCATTTCCCATTGGACTTTTTTACCATGACCACGTTTGCCAGCCACTTGGGGTAAGACACCTCTCTGATAAAACCTGCTTGCAGGAGCTTCCGGACTTCTTCTCGAGCAGCCTGGTCCCTTTCTGCCCCGACCACCCTTCTTCTCTGGCGGATTGACGGGTGCGCTGGGTCCACGTTGAGGTTATGCTGGATAACGTCTGGGCTTATTCCGGGCATCTCCTCTATGCTCCAGGCGAATGTGGCCCTTCTTTTTTCCAGGAACCTTGTTAGATGGACTTCTCTTCACTGTCAAAGGCATTCCCAATTTTAAAGAATTTGCTGGGGTCAGTTCGTAGGGGTACCTCTTTTGGAGGATCGGCGGGGGCCTCGTACCGCCCTGCTGTTTCATTGGGAAGGGGGAGCTCTCCCTTGAATTCCTTTCCGGACCCCACGGTTTTGACGGTCTCATTTTCGGCAGACCTTCCATGATCCGTACTTCGCACACCCGCGCGACCTTCTGGCTTCCCCTCACCGTTACGAGCTTCCCTGAGCGGGTCAGGTATTTCATTTTTAGATGGTGAGTGCTGCAAATGGCTCTGAAGGCGTTTATTCCCGGTCGCCCGAGGTACATGTTGTATCCAGAGAGCCCGGGAAGGATGAAGGCCGTCAGTTCTTCCGTGCGCCTCTCGTCCCCCTGCCCTAGGGTGATGGTGAAGTCGATGCTTCCTGTAGATTTAGCCGAGATTCCTCCTACAAAACCTCCCAGTACGGCTGTGTAGGGCTTGATCTATCTTCCGGTATTTCGAGTTTCCTTACCGCCTCGACAGAAATGACGTTTGCACCTGCCCCGCTATCGACCAGGATTCCTTCCATCATGCGGTCATTCACCTGGGCCCTTATGACCAGTGGATCGTTATGCGGGTACAGGACTCCGTCTTCATCGTCCTCGGTGAAGTAGATTGGAGGGAGCTTTTGATGTTTCGTATCCTTCTTGTCCGGGAGTTCCCGGTGAACCTCGTGGACGTGTCTTTTCCTCTCTGGGGGTCAAGGCCCTACTTCTGAGAATAGTCCTGTAAGCATTCTCAAGGAGGATTTCATTAGTTTTTTTGTTAGCGTTGTTTTACTTGTGAACTTCGAGATACGTGAAACTTTACCGGGATGCAACTACTCATATATAAGAAAGCTTTAATAAACTGTTAACAAATTACAACCCCCTGCCGGGTACAGAGGTGATTCTTTCCTTATAAAGGGGGACTCCCCCTATCCTAGAGAATTATCCTAGGCAACTTACAGACCTGTGATTACCCGAAGGACTTGCTATGATCCAATTCAGGGTGGACCTCTTCTTCTGGTTTAGGGGGAGGACTGGCTACCATGGTGCTGCCTTTGCTGGCCTCCCCTTCCCTTCTTCTTGTTCTCCTCTATTATCCTTAGCTCTTTGGCGAGGTTCGCGCAGTTTATGGTTCTGTGGCTACGGTGCCCATGGTACTCACAGAAGGCCACCGGCACTTCTCCCGGGAAGGGTTTCCTTGGTGGAGGCAGGAGCCCCTCTCTCACGGCAGCGGCGTATTTCCCTGGGTCTATTGATACCGATGGGAAGGTTCTGGAGCTGGAGGCCTGCTGTCCCTGGGGGGCCGGGGTCTTGGAATAAGGCTTGTATCGGCTTCCCCCCTGGTGTGATCCTCCGGTCGCAATCGCCCCTCCTGACTGGCCTGCCTTCTTTTCACCCACGGCGGGGGCTTTAAAGCTATTGAGGAGCTCTTTGGCCTTATTCTCCGCAACTTCCGATTTGAGGAAGTCGTGGATCATCTCGGCTAACTCACCATGCGACTTTGGCGCCTTGGTGGCTATCTTTCCAGTGAGGCGTGGGTGGGCCAGGCCATTACCGAAGGCTTTGATCAATATCTTTTCATCGATATCGTCGATTTCAGCCACCTGCTTATGGAACCGCTCGCTGTAATCCTTTACAGTCTCTCCCTTCGCCTGTTTAACATCCATCAGCTCTATCGTTTCCCTTTTCACCTTCTTACTGGCCGCAAAGATTGTTGGAACTCCTCGGTTAGTTTTGAAACTGGAGATCGACTGGGGTGGCCTAGACGAGATCCAGCTCAGGGCTCTTGGAGAGTGTCCCCGGGAACAAGTTGCACAGGGCGAGGGAGCTAATCCCCTGGGTGTTCATGGCGAACATGAACTTCTTAATGTGGTGAGCAGGGTCCCCCGTACCGTCGTACTTCTCCCCGCCGGGGCGACGAAGTGGGGCGGAAGTTTAGCTCTGCGGATCTTCTCAGAGAAGGGATACAGGCTCATGTCAATGGCATCATCTCTTCTTCTTCGATGGTGATTAAGGCCTCCCCCCGGGTGCCTCTTTTCCCTTCATTGCTCCCGGTCGCATCCCGACCCTTCAGGAGATCTATCGCTTCTGACATCTCTCACTTTCGCTGGAATTCCTCGTCTCTCTGCATCAATTCCTGTTGCAGGAGCTCGTTTCCTTCCACGATTTTTTCGTCGATTGATCTAGTGAGGCTCGCCAGCATGTTCTCAGGTCTTTTTTGGAAATGGAGTCGTGGGTTGCCTCGGGTCCAGTGCTTCCGTCGTTGGTTTGCAGATTTTTCCTTGTTCTGGGTGCCATCTTCGTACCTAACCTACAAAAAACACAATTTTGTTCTCAGATGTGTCGACTTTGTGTGTTTTCCAAAGTTATTATACTTGTCGGTGGTCTCGTGGTTGCTAGATCTGAGCTGTTCGTTTTCCCACAGACGGCGCCAAATGAAATAGTACAAACCCCGGGATCCTCACACCGTCCTCTCTCGTGGTCTAACGATTGGGATTCCAATCTACTGATGAATTCTACCGAATTACCTTGTTACCGAAAGGGGGAGCACAAGAACAGGGGTGGGGAGAGAGATTCGCAACAACACAATGCAACAGTGAAAATTCTCAAGTATTGTTCGCGTGCCTTTTATTAAGGGGTGAACCCCTATTTATAGTGTTTCCCATCTGCCTTCTGGCCTATCCCGTTGTGCCAGGCTGGCACAGAAATATCTCGGCGGACTTACAAAATATCTGACAAATATCTTATCCTAATCTCCCTACCGACCGGTCACAGACGACCAGTCGCTATCTATGCCTTACTAGGCGACTGGTCACAGATGACCGCTCGCTTCTCGTACCACCCTTTGTATCTCAGGTGACCGGTCGTAACCGACCGGTCGTAGCGATGCTTTTGGAAGGCGGTCAGTTGTTCCGTACACTGTGTTCTTGGATTCTTGGCGACCGGCCGAGCACGTCCGGTCACCGCTTGAGGCCTGTTTGGATTTGGCCAGGGACGCCCGGTCGTTGTCCTAGCCTTATTAGGCTGTTGCTCTTTCTTTAGGGCCTCTGGACACATTTTCCCCTTTTCAAAGATACAAAATATAAGCACAATACAAATTAAAAAGATAGATAGTAGGGTGCCTCCTACCAAGCTGCCCATCTTTATGGTCTTTGGCTAGACCGTACCTGAGTACTTTAAGTTGTGACTGGATCTTTGAGAAGAAGCGCAGAAGCCTCTTCGTTGTCTAATGTGGTTCCCAGAAATAGTTTTATTCGAGCTCCATTTACTTTAAACGATCCTCCTTTCTTATTGTCCAATTCCACAGCTCCATAAGGAGAGGTGGATATGATTGTAAATGGTCCAGACCAGAAGGATTTTAACTTACATGGGAAGAACTTAAGTCTGGAGTTATAAAGAAGGACCTGATCTCCTGTTTTGAATTCTTGCTTGGTAATCATCTTATCGTGCCAACGCTTGGTCTTCTCCTTATAAATCACTGCATTTTCATATGAGTCATTCCGAAGTTCCTCTAGCTCAGTCAACTGGAACTTCCTCTTTTCACCGGCTTGTTGTAGATCAAAGTTTAACACCTTCAGAGCCCAATAAGATTTGTGCTCTAATTCCACAGGCAAGTGGCATGCCTTCCCAAAAACTAGTTTGTAGGGAGACACGCCAATAGGTGTTTTGAAGGCGGTGCGGTATGCCCATAGTGCATCGTCCAATTTCAGAGACCAATCCTTTCGAGAAGAGCTCACCGTCTTCTGCAGAATCCATTTTAGCTCTCTATTTGTTATCTCTGCCTGACCATTCGTTTGAGGATGGTATGGTAGAGCAACCTTATGTCGGACTCCATATTTCTTCAGGAGAGCATCAAACTGGCGATTGCAGAAGTGAGATCCACCATCGCTGATTATTGCTCTAGGAACGCCGAATCGAGTGAATATATTCTTCTTTAAACTTCATCACAACTTTACCATCATTAGTAGAGCAAGCAAGGGCTTCCGCCCATTTAGAGACATAATCAACTGCTACTAAGATGTATAAATTTCCACAAGAATTTGGGAAGGGTCCCATAAAATCAATCCCCCAAACATCAAATAATTCAACCTCCAGCATATTGTTCAAGGGTAGTTCATTACGGCGAGAAATGTTACCTTGCCTTTGACACCGATCACAAGTAGACACAAAAGCATGACAATCTTTGTGAAGGGTGTTCCAATAGAAACCGGATTCAAGTACCTTAGCAGCTGTACGGGTTGCACCGTGATGTCCGCCGGTTTCTCTAGAAATGGCAGTGGAGAAGGATATTTCTGATTTCCGTCTGTGGCACACATCTCCTTATAATACCATCTGCACAGATTTTGAAAAGAAATGGATCATCCCATAAATAATGTTTGACAATCGAAAAGAACCTTTTTCACTGCTGATATGTCATATCAGCTGGGATGATCTTTGTAGCCAGATAATTGGCAATATCGGCAAACCAAGGGTCTCCTGCCGTTTGGATTGTGAATACTGCCTCGTCCGGAAAAAACTCATTGATGGATCTTTCGTCTTCTGGTCCCTCCATCCTTGACAAGTGGTCAGCCACGACATTCTGGATACCTCTCTTATCTCTATGTCGAATTCTTGTACGAGAAGTATCCATCTTATCAACCTGGGTTTGCATCTGCTTTGGCAAATAAATACTTGAGGGCAGAATGATCAGTATGAATTATAACCTTACTACCCAATAAATATGGACGGAATTTATCCAAAGCAAAGACGACTGCCAGCAATTCTTTTTCGGTGGTGGCATAATTTTTCTGAGCATCATTTAGAGTACGACTTGCATAATAAATGACTCTCAGAATTTTATCCATTTTTTGGCACAAAACAGCACCCACCGCATAATCACTGGCATCACACATGATTTCAAAAGGTTGGGACCAGTCGGGTGATACCACAATAGGAGCAGAGACAAGTTTTTCTTTTAACAAATTAAAAGCTGCTAAACATTCATCAGAAAAATGAAATTTAGCATCTTTAGTCAGTAGAGTACAGAGAGGCTTAGAAATCTTGGAAAAGTTTTTAATGAATCTTCTGTAAAAACCAGCATGTCCAAAAACTTCGAATACCTCTTACAGTAGTAGGAGGTGGGAGTTTTTCTATTACCTCAATCTTAGCGCGATCCACCTCAATACCTTTTGAAGACACGTTATGTCCTAGCACGATCCCTTCTCGAACCATGAAGTGACATTTCTCCCAGTTCAGGACTAGATTTGTGTCTTCACACCTGGCCAAAATAAGATCAAGATTCTCCAGGCAAGTGTCAAATGTCGAACCAAAGACAGAGAAGTCATCCATAAAGACTTCTATACATTTTTCAATGTAGTCAGAGAAAATAGCCATCATGCACCGTTGAAAAGTAGCTGGTGCATTACACAATCCGAACGACATTCTTTTATAAGCATATGTTCCATAAGGACAGGTAAAAGTAGTTTTATCCTGATCTTCTGGAGCAATTGGGATCTGAAAGTATCCTGAATAGCCATCTAGAAAACAGTAGTAATCTTGACCTGCTAACCTTTCCAGCATTTGGTCAATAAAGGGCAAGGGAAAATGATCCTTACGTGTAGCAGTATTCAATTTTCTGTAGTCTATACAAACTCTCCATCCGGTAGTAGTGCGTTGAGGAATCAACTCACCTTTCTCGTTAGGAACTACAGTTATTCCGCCCTTTTTTGGAACTACCTGCACTGGACTTACCCACTTGCTATCTGAAAATTGGATAAATAATGCCACGTCAAGTAGTTTTTATTACCTCTTTCTTGACCACACTCCTTTAGAACGGGATTGAGACGCCTCTGTGGTTGTGCTAATGCCCTGAAGTCATCTTCCATATATTCGATGAGAGCACAGATATGGGCTTATTCCTTTGATATCCGCTATCGACCAACCGATAGCGGTCGTATGTTTGCGTAGTACCCCTAAAATTGCTTTTCCTGCACATCTGATAATTTAGATGAGATAATAACTGGTAAATCAGATGGTTGTTTTAGAAAAGCGTTTTTAAATGAGGGGGAAGAGGTTTCATTTCGACTGTAGGTGCTGTTTCGATGGATGGCTTTGGTCCTTCTGCGTTTTCTTTCTACTGGCTCAAATCTTTGTTGGTAGGAATGGAAATATGGCTTATGCTTGTTTAACTCTTCAGCCATGAGCAATATCAGGATTTTCGTCATCAGCTTCACAAGATGCCATAAGACATCTTTCTAAGATCGTTTCTTCATCTTGCTGTGGAACGTCTCCTGTACTAAAGAGTCAATAGTGTCAATAGAAAAACAGATTTGTGTATCAGAAGGACGCTTCATGTTCCGGGTCATGTCAAAACTACCTGCTCATCATGAAGTCTTAAAATTATTTTACCTCCTCACTCCAACATCAATTAAAGTTCTTGCAGTTCTCATAAAAGGTCTACCTAGGATTAGTGGAACATCTTTATCTCCTCAATGTCAATAACAATGAAATCAGCAGGGAAAATAAATTTGCCAACAGAAACCACTAAATCTTCAACTTTTCCTTTATGGTTATGGAACGATCACTAGTTGTAGCTGCACAGGAGTAGGAGAGCATTGACCTATGCCTAATTTCTTGAAGATAGATAAAGGCATTAAGTTAATACTTGCTCCTAAATCGCATAACCCGTTACCACAATTTATGTCTTCAATTGCGCAAGGAATGATAGGGAGACCTGGATCTCCCAACTTCGGTGGTAGCTTCTTTAAGAGTACTGCAGACACTCTTTCGGTCAATTTTACCGTGTCATTTTCCTGTAAAGAACGCCTGTTAGACAAGATATCTTTCATAAATTTTGCATAAATAGGCATTTGCGTTAAGGCATCAGAAAAAGGAATATTAATAGTTAATTTCTTAAAAATGCTAAGAAATTTTCCAAATTGGTCATCCAAATTCTTTTTCTTTAATCTATCAGGAAATGGAATTGGAATATCATACGAAACCTGGGATGGTTTAATAGTAAGGGATGCAGGAGACTCCTTCTCCTTGGGAATTGTTACGTCATTTTGTCAGATTTTTGTTCATCAGATTTCTTCTCAGCTTCAGGGACATCGGATACCAGCTCTTTTCCGCTTCTCAGGGTTATTGATTTTGCATGCTCCCTGGGATTTGGATCAGTTTGGCTAGGGAGTGACCCTGTTGGTCTTTGAGCCAGCTGTTGGGAAATCTGACCTATCTGTCTCTCTAAATTTGAGGTTATGGTAGCCTGATCAGCAACTTTGGCTTCTATCTCAGAAAATTTTGAATTTATCGCCTGTCCTTGTTTTAGAAGCTGATTGATCATGCCCTTCAGTTCGCCCATGTCTCCTTGTGAGTTGGTTAGCTGCTCCTGTTGTCGGTTGTACTGCGGTTGTCGGTTTTGGTTGAAACCTTGGTTGCTTGATTGTGGATCATAATTCCTCCATGGTTGTTGATTACTCCTCCAATTGTTTTGATTGTATGAGTTTTGATAAGGATTCCCTGGTCTGTTGTTGATCAGATTTACCTCTTCAAGGGTCCTGTTGCAACCTGAACCATCGCAGTCTGAGGTTTCATGAGCTCCTCCACAGTTTTCACAACAGGGAGTCAGATATGGGGAAGTGGCTACTGCCTTCGCAGCTTTTTGTGGTTGACTAAGAGTTAGTTTCTCCACAACTTTTGTGAGTGCAGCTAGTTGAGCAGACACATGATCCTGCGGGGGAATACTGTAGATACCGGTTTCCTTCTTTACTTCACCTCTCCTTCCCTTGTTTTTACACCATTGTCTGGTACTGGCGGTCATCTGGTCCAGTAGTTCAACTGCTTCTTCTCCGGTCATTTTCATAAAATTTCCTCCAGACGAGGAACTTAGCAACAATTTGTTAGAATCATTTAAACCTCTAAAGAATGATAACACAAGTTCCTGGCTACTCATACCGTGATGTGGGCATAATATCTGTAGTTCTTTGAATCTATCCCACAAATTATAAAGAGACTCGCCTGGTTCTTGGTAGAAGTTAGTGATCTCAGCAATTTTCTCTCTTGTTTTGGACGGGGGATAGTATTTTGCCAGAAATTTGTTTGCTAATTCGGCCCAGCTGTGGATACTGCTGGGCTGTAAACTTCTCAGCCACCTGGAAGCGCCATCTTTCAAGGAATAGGGAAACAATTGCAGACGGATGCGCTCGTTTAGATTTCCTGTTTTGTTAAAAGTGTTACAAAAATCAAGAAATGCAGATATATGGTGTGGAGCATCATCTGAATCTAGCCCGCTGTATTGGCCCTGGTGGTAGAGTGTGGTGATAAAACTTGTTTTGAATTGCCAGGCATCCAGTTCAGCCTGTGAGACTTGAGGAAGGACAATAGCAGAAGGCCTCCCTTCAACTGAAGGTTGCTGGTACTCGCAGAGAGTTTGTCGATTTGTCATCTCAGTTTGTTGTTGTCGCCTTCTTTGGTGGAGAAATCTCTCAATCTCAGGTTCAAGATCATTTTGAGGACTACCTGCAGATCGAGTTCGACGCATATATAGAAATAAAATGCAGTTGGACAAATGGAAAACAGCTAAAGGAAACAAAAGAAATAATTAAAAGGTTAAGATAAACTAAAGAAAATTAAATAACAAAATTAGAAAGAAGCAATTAACAGAACAAAGAACTATTTTTTTTGTGAGAGTAAATAAAGCGAAACAAAAATGAACAAGAAGGAATGAAAATTAAATGCAGTTCACTAAAATAAAATAAATAAAATAAAGAAATGAATTTAAATGGCTGGAATTTAACTGACTGAAAATTAAATGACTGGAAATTAAATGTTAGAAATTAGTTTACAGGAAATTTAAATGTTAGTAGCTAGATTGCTGGAATTTAAATGACAGAAATTAAAATATTAGGAATTAGTGTACTGAAATTTAGAAGTTAGTTTACTGAAATTAAATGACAGAAATTTAAATGACAGAAATTAAAAGTTAGTAGTTAGATGACAGAATTTAAAAGTTAGATTACTGAATTTAAATGTTAGAGTGCAGAAATTTAAATGTTAGATTACAAAATTTAAAAGTTAGAAGTTAATTTACTGAAATTTAAAGGACAATGGAAATTAAATGACTGAAAAGTAAATGACAATAAAATAAAGAGCTGAAATTAAATGTCAGAAATTAGATGTCCGAAATTAGATGTCCGAATTAGATGTCCGAAATTAGATGTCCGAAATTAAACAAACAACAAAATAATATAAATTAAATTAAAGAGCAGCAAAAGCTAAACAGAAAACTCAATAAAATTTAAAACTGTCAGTTAACCGTGCCGGAGGTCCCCGGCAACGGCGCCAAAAACTTGTTGGAGAAATATGTGACTACTTCTACCACTTAGGCAGTGTACCTAATCGTTTTGCGGAATAGTGGAATTGTGGGGTGTCGAACTCTTGGGGACCTTGCTGTGGTTTAACTGATAGTGTAAATTAACTGAGAATTCTAATTAGACTGTTGAATAGAAACTCATCATTTTTTAGGAAGGTTGTGGTTTAACACTTAATGTAAATAAAAACAGTAAAAGAACAATTAATTAGAACAGAATAATAATAGTGGTATATAAAACTCTTTTGTTTTTAAGAAGCACCCTGGGTTGTTCTGCTCACCTATTTTATCCAATTATATTACTATAAACTTCTACCATTTTAACAATAAACTCAGGAATTTTAATTAGTTTGTTGACCGGTCCTTGTGCAATAAACCCTGATTAATTTAAATAACAAACTGCAATCCTTGCCCAAGTTATTATAAATTAATCGCTTTATTAACAATTCCTGTTGGAGACAGATTAACCTATAGGCGAACCTCGCTTCTAGTCATTAACCCAATATGACTTCTTCTGTCTAGAACCTTGTCTCAGCACCGCATTTTAACAAGAGAACAACAAATATCACTTTAATAATTGACCTGAATATTAAAGCGCATTAAGAACGAGAATCAAAATATTGCTTGAACAGATTATAGTAGAAAATATATGTAACACGATTGTATAAAATAAGCTTGCTTTCCAACCCGGGAGGCTAAAGTTATTACTCACACATAATTATAAAAACAAACAGTGTAAGTACGGCAGACATTAAAACTGAATAGATTTAACTGATAATATTTGGACGGAGGTTGCACAGAACAACGGTATGGAAAATGGAATGTTTTTATGGGATGAGATGAAGTGAGGATTTATGTGGAGATTATGTAGATGAGATGTATGATTTTTGGAGAGAAAATGGAGCTTTTATGGAGGAAAAATGGCATAAGTTTGGAGGTGGAATGAGATATCATTTAATGAAGGGTTATAGGTGTATTTATAGTGAAAATGGGGTAGAAATGAAGGGGGTGTCGGTGTGAAAAGATAAAATATAATTTATCTTTTCACACCCATGTCGATATGCCCTGTGTGCTGTCAAAATAGACGCGTCCGGACCACTGTCCGGACCATACTGGTCCGGACATGTCGACGCTGTGAGAAAATGCTTCGTCGACATGTGTCCGGACTTGCGTCTGGACCTATAGGGTCGGACATGTGTTGCGTCCGGACCTGCATGTCCGGACACAGGTCCGGACGTGTGTATTTTTTTTTTACTTTCTTTGCAAACTTTGACAGGCTCCAGATTCTTCGTTTGAGCTCCAATTTGATCCCCGTTTTCGCCTACGCGTTCGTCTCTTCGTGTACTTTGCTCTTAGCTTGGTTTTCCTCATGTTTAACCAATAAATTTGTGAGATAATCAATAAAACATAACTAGAGGAAAAACATACGACAAGTGAGTAATATTATCCTGAAAGTAAGTAAGTACAAGGTAAATTAAACCCTTAAATGTCTATGTATTTCTCACTTATCAAAACCTCAGTCTCCAATTGTCAGGATTGCCTTCTTTCAAAACCTTATTAGAGAGATTCAGTTAAAGCCGAAGGATAGGATTAGGACAGGAGGAGAGAAAGAGAGTGGATGAGACAAGCTTTTCTGCCAAGCTAACGCCAAGGGGAGGAGTTGGTGAACTCAGATAAGTAGAGAATGAAGATTTGGGAAGAGTCTGAGGTTGAGTGAATGGACAAGACTTGGAGTCTGATGGTTTGAAGTTTGTGGGAACCCGAAGAAGGTTTAAATGTTTTGAGAGGTATGAAAGCCACCTCAGAGGGGGAAAAGGGTTTTTGTTTGGAATGGGGTCGCACCCTGGATGGGCTGCCTATGTACTCAACTCCCTGTTGAGATCAGACCTTACGTAGTTCACATTTTTGGGTTTTGGAAGTTTTGAAGGGTTTGAAGTTTTGGGTGTGAGAGATTAGTCTGTGAGACACTCGGGTCTATGAGACATTTGGGGTTGTTCATGTAGTGGGAAGTGGGATATCAAGGTCTGTGAGACGTTTGAATCTCAAAATGATGGAGGGATTGAGATGTTCGAATCTGTGGGGCGCTCGGGCCTATGAGACTATAGAAGTTATAGAGAAATCTGGATTAGGGAGATGATTCGAGTTTGAGGTGAGTTGGAATTTGAATAATGATTTGAGTGTGTGAGGCAATTGAAGTTTGGGTAGAGATCCCGGGTTTTCAGGTTTGAGGTTTAAAATTGGTTGAGAAAAATCATTTTGTTACGAAAGGGCGGATGATCCCAAGGGATCACCCTATGTACCCCCTCGAGTGCGACACTTAATGAATGGTAAGTGTCGAGACTCGAAAGATGGGGCAATGAATTTATGTTGAAAAATAAGATTTAGAGAGAAACACCATGAATGAGATGCTCTCGGTCAAACCCTAATAACGTCTCTAACTCCCAGGTTTTAAAACATTAAAAACCGAAAACATTGAAATCGAGTGGAAGGGAGTTAGACGAATCTAAAATCCCGGCTGCAACTAGGAAGGCAGTTGCATCCCTAGCACCCCGCCTTGTAAAAATATAGGCTACAATTAAGGGAGGTTTGTCACCCTAATGCCTCGCCTGAAGAGATCCAGACTGCGACAAGGGAGGTTACGACCCCACTGCCCTGCCTCGGATTTTTGTTTGGAGAGGGAGACAAGTGATGCCTAACTGGGAGGAAAGTATTTTGGAAGTGTTAGACATTTCTTGTTCCCTGAAAACAGTTTATTTTTAAGTTTGAAAATTGAGTTGAAAATGTTTGAAGTTGTTCGGAATTCTCGATAAAGAAACACTGATTTTGAGAAATGCTTTTAGGAGAAAACTTTCTGTATATCTGAGAAGAACTTTCTGCATTTGAGAAGAGTTTTCTGTGATGTGAGAAGAGTTTTTCCTCTAAAATTCCACAAAATGGTTTCTTTTGAAAACTTGATGAAATTCAAATAAAGTGATTGTTGAAATTTGAGAAGAGAGATTTTTGAGTTTGAAATTTGAACAGGATTTACAAGTTGAGTTTGAATTGGATGAATTGAATTCGAGCTGAATGGAATTGGACTGAATTGAAATGAGTTGGGTTTGAATTGGGTTGATTTGAATTCGGGTTGGGGTCGAAAAACGAATCGGGTCAAAGTTAGACCAGGTCAAAGTTGGATTAGGTCAAAGTTGAGATTGGTCAAAGTCAAAGTTCGGATTGGTCAAAGTTGGACCAAGTCAAAGCTGGGTCAAGGTCAAAGTTGGACCAGGTCAAAATTGGGTCAAGGTCAAAGTTGGACCAGGTCAAAAATTGGGTCAAGGTCAAAATGGGGTCAATCAAGGTTGGATCGAGTCAAAGTCAAAGGTCAGGTTGGTCAAAGTTGGACCGAGTCAAAGTTTGGGTTGGTCAAAGTTAGACCGAGTCAAAGTGCGGATTGGTCAAAGTTGGACCGAATGGGCCTGATGGGCCGAATGGGCTTAGTGGGCCGAATTGGCTTAGTGGGCCGAATGGGCTTAGTGGGCCGAATGGGCTTAGTGGGCCGAATGGGCTTAATGGGTCGAATGGGCTTTTGAATTCGAGTGTTGGGCTTGACTTGATTTTTGGGCCTAATCTTGGCCTTAGGCTTTTGGCCTAATGGGCCTTGGAATTAGATTTGAAACGGTTTGGGCTTTTGGTTTGAGGTGGTTTGAATGGCCATTTAGAAATGGGTCAAGATTGGCCTCATTTGATTTGGGCCAAACTTGAATTCTAATTTGGGTCCAATTGGGCCTAATTGATTTTTGCTTCAAATTGGACCTTGAAATGGGCTTTAGGCTTTAAGTGTTAGGAAGATATTGTTCCCCACAAAGCAAATAAAAATAAGCTAGCTGTGGGGTACCTTCAAAGGCTTAAAATAAATCCTCAAAGTTTGGAGGGTATTATTCCCCACAAAGCAAATAGAAATGAGCTAGCTGTGGGGTACCCTCCAAGACTTATCATAAATAATAAATGGGTGACCTAATGGGCTGTCTAGGGCCATCAGTTCTATCAAAACAGAAAGAACAATAGATAATAAATCGTACAGTATAAATAGCAAGGCAATAAACCACCAAACAATAAAGTGAATCTTTCAAACTTAAGCATTGAAGAAACAAAAACTAACAAATCTCAAAATTGATTACGAAAAATCATGACAAGGGTTAAAACAGCTAAAAGCAAGATAATGTCAAAATCCACATCAGTGTGCAAAGGGGACGATTAATATTACAAATAGTTCAGTTCCACACCAAACAACCATACGCAGAGCGCAGATATCTAGCTAGCCACAGGAGCAGATTATCAAAATATAATCAGGAATAAACCGACCAATTGAGTTTCTGAACCCATGAGATGGCGAGCCCAAAGCACATCAATACAGTCCATCTACATAACCCAAGCGAATGCAGGCCCAAATCAGATGTTTGCTGTCTGTAGCCCATCAATTACGTGTATAAGGAGCAGCAATGGTGCCCAAGAGTCCACAAGCCCAATCGGTGAGCACAGCCAAATCCAAATCTTGTAGCAAAGCGTACCTCATTCAAGTCGTGAGAACATAAACGAGAGATAGTGAGAGTAGTCTTAAAGAAGTAATAATATAAACACTAGCCCAAATATTCAAACACACCACGGAACCAGACTGGACCAATGATCCATGTATCTGAAGATGAATTAATAGGACCGTGGACCTAAAAGTCTCAAACCCATACCTGACACGAATGTGGCTACATAAAAAACACGGTCCGCTAGATAAGCATCGGTCATCACAGGGGCCAACATGTTCATGAATGATGTCAAATTGATTGCAAACACGGTGAACTGACCAAGCCAGCACCAGATTGATTGAACCCACTGTTTGTACCACAATATCAAACCTAATCGTCCAAACGCAAAGCAAGGTCAAGGTAAGACCAATGCCAGAACAGCAGCAACTTGTGAAACAAGGCAAAACTGGAATCAAACTACCGCAAGCACGATCAAGGGAATCAGGAATATCCACAACAAAAACCTAAACATCTAGCTTCTCAAACGCATTCGACGGATAAATAGGTTAGGACTAAATACCGCAAAGGAGATACAACAAAGATTCCCTGCGAAGCCCGAAGATAAAAAAAACAAGGTAAACGTTAAACCATATCAGTTCAAACCAAACTTAAGAGTGTTCAGATAGAGGGACTATAGATAGAGGGTGGCATCCACGCCTGTCAGGGCCAACTGCTAGTGGTGAGGAAACCCAGCGTTAATGGAAATCGACTCCACCTCCAAATACTCAACCATAATAAACTTCGACAGAGACAACGATTCGATGAAGAAGAATCAAACAGAACTGAAATTAGCATTTGACAAACTAATGATCAGACGTTAGTAAACAAAAATCATAAGCGAACAGATGAGAAGACCTTCAAATCGGAGTAGAGCTAAATGAATAAACCACCTGGGTTGAACTTGTGGCGAGCATCGGCGTCGGACTCGATGAGACTGAGAGCTAACTCCCGAAGAAGGAGGTTCGGCATGGGGAGGTGGTCACTTGAGCTCGGCGGCTGGGTTTTGAGCGGTGGAACGGATATGCTTCGCAATCGCCGATGATTCAAATAGAAAGAGAGGGGTAGAGCAGGTGTGCTCCTGGTTTTTCGATGAAGAGAACGAAGATGGGTGGCGCTCCTGGGTTGCCAGTCGTGTCGAAGATAATGAAGAAAGCCAAGCGCAGGTATGCTCCTTATCGCCAGGTAGGTTGTAATAACACTGTGAAGAGCATGAAGAAGGAGCAGAGCGTGAGCTCTTAATTCGTCAGTGAGGTCTTGGCTGCAGATGGTGATGGTGGTCCGTTCAAGTTCGCTAGTTGGGTTGCAAAAGCTCCAGCGATGAAGAGAATGAGCGAGGGTGAAGCTTTGCTGGTGTTTATGGTGGTTTCCGGTAGGAATGGCATTCAGGCGTGGTGTATGTTTCTGGATTCTTCGGTTTGAAGGTGGAGGAGGGGGAAGAAAAGGGTCGATTTCAAAGATGAACAAGATATATCGGAGAAGGGAGTGAAGAAAACCATGGGGAAAAAATATATATCAGACGCGGCTACTGTAGACCAGTATTGGGGTTGGTTTGATGTTGTTTTATAAGAAGGGATTAGGGTTTTATTTAGTTTCAGGGTCGGGTTTGACCCGGGTCAACAAAACTGGGGCGTGTTTGGGTAGGGCTTTGACACAAAAGAAATAAAAAAAACAATCTTGCTTCTTCTCAGATTTGAAACCGGGTTGTTGTTCTCTAACTTGCATGTACTAACCAACTGTGCTACGGAATCATTCGATATGTTAATGCGGGAAATAAAAAATATGATCTCTTGCGAGTTTAAGAAACAAACAAAAACTCACTCAAGCCTTTTACAGGATTCGAACCGGGCTTTATAGGTTCCTAGTGAACACTCTAACCAGTTATGCTAACTCAGGATCCAGTATACAAACGACGGAAATAGTACCAAAGCTCTAATTGAAATTGGGTGCCCTCTCCAAAATGCTATTATCCTTAAGGGAAAGTGAACCATAAAATGATGGAATAAATCTAATGGCATGAAATTATGGATTATAACTAAAGATAAGATTCAAAACATAACGAGGTATAAATAAATCGAGTAGCATATGCACATGAAATAATATAAATAATACCCGTGTAATGGAGATAAAACGCTGGTGACCGTGAACAAATCAAATATGTACAAGTGGCGAAATAAAAACGGAAAATAGTAGTAAGAGATACATAAAATAAGAGAAACAAAACTAGAAATAATGATGATAAAATAAGAAGTAAATACTACTCCCTCCGTTCATTAATATCTGTCGTTTTAGGGGGTGACTCTTGTTCAAAAATATCTGTCATTTTAGCTTTTTGATACACTCCCTTCCACTTTTACCCCTACTATTCAATATAAAAGTAATTATTAGCTAAATGGAAAAGTAAAAAGTAGGGGCACATGCGTCATTGTCCTACTTTTCTTAATAAGTGTGCAAGTTTCTAAAATGACAGATATTGTTGAACGGAGGGAGTAGAAGATAATAAAAAGTAGCAATAAATATGAAAATAAAACAAAAGGAATGGGTTTAAAACCATACGGTCGTTGGAAATTCATTTTCGAAGAATTGTGTTTTTCTGAAATGCTTTTAAAAAAATGACTTAAGAATTTTGTCATGAAATGATGGTTTCGTTTTGGCACGCACGTTAATACATTTTAAAAAGAAAGGTGACGACCCCCCTTATTTTATTCATTATCTCAAAATTGTTTTACGGGGTGAGAATTTTTGGTGTCTACAGGGGGTAGAGCGATTTCGAGCGCTTAAAATATACCGTACGTAGGAGTACGTAGCGCAAGGTAAACATGCTGCAAACTATTATTGTACGTAGAGTACAAGTATTATGATTGTATTATATTACTTGATGTAATATTGTGATGTATTATATGTATGAACGTATATATATTTTTAGTTCGCATTAGTTATGGTGAATAGGAAAGGGAGAACAGATATGAGTGTTCATACCCTAGTTCCGATTATTACGCAAACATTGCGAACATTAGTCACATAACACCTAGCTTGTTAGCTCTGAAGCGAGAATTCAAGTAGGACTATCTTGTTGCCCCGATGTGAGATTTCAGATAGAAGGAGTAGAAAGCTCCATACTATGTGATTTGTGACTCGGTATGAAACCGATTATTGTAAATGCAATGAGTGAATCGGCATAAGACCAATGTGTAACATAGTGGAAGTAATTCCTCTAGGAGTAGTATGAATAATTGTAAGTCGAGAGAACTTGGTTCATGGTTAGGATGTACGATCCTATATGCCGATGACTAGATTTATTATTCTAGTTGACTTGTGTATCTATTGAACACAAGGTGGCAAATATCAAGAGGAAATAAGATTAGAAATGGGTAAATAAATAATTGATTGAAATTGACGTGGGAATTCAAACTTGATCCTGGTCCGATCAAGGGAAACCGAACATAAATTGGGGTGAGAGATAGTTCAACACTGACGCTGACCACGTCGGGGTTGGATGACTCTCGAAACTTCCTACAAGTGGACACAGATATGAATAGAAATTGAGATTTAGGGCGTCACTCAAAGAGCTGTGGACCGAGGAGTTCTTCGTCATTAGACCGGTGTGTCTACGAGTGGCATCACCCAAGGAGCCGTGGACCGCAGAGTCATTTGTCATTAGACCGGTGTGTCTACGGGTGATTAAGGGAAATTAGATGATACTACCCGAGGAGCCGTGGACCGCAATGTCCTTCGTTATTAAACCGGTGTGTCCGCGGGTAGCTGACGTTGGTTAGCATGGGGTTGGGGACCGTCAAGTCCTGGTCTTTAAGACTGCTTCCCCATGATCTGCCATCGTTAAATATATGTACACACATACGCGCGGAGTGATGTGTGGGTATCCTCGCTAGATACTAGCATATAGATAGGGATGCGTGGAGTATCCCTTGCGAAACATCTTTGAGTACTTCTTGCTGGTTAAGCACCTTGTCTAGTGCTATGCATGATTGAATTGTGCCATGATTCATCGCTATGTGGAATAAGATTAGTGTTGTATTGATTACGATACATGCGTACTAGGTTTGAAACTAGTGGGATACGATCCCTAGTAGTGAGACTGCTTATATACCTAGTGGAACTTGATTCCTTAGGAAAACCGAATGTGAGTAACGACTTCGGGATGAAGCGTTGTTAATGGGTAGATTGAAATACCCCAAATATTAATTACTTTAATTAATAATGAATTAATTAAATAAAAGTAAATAATGACAGGTTGAGGAATTGAATGTCCTTAAATAAGTAAAAAAGGAATAATATAATATTGGAATAAACAGTAAGAAGTTGTTAGGAAACATTAACGAAACCTAAAACGACATTGGGTGGTTTAGAAAAAAGAAATGTAAACAAAAATATAATTAATCGTTTATACATTGAAAAAAACGTGCCAAAAATATTTTAGGAGTGGAAACGAGGCCCTAGATACCTTACGAGATTATTTGGATAATTTTAGAGGCATTGGAAATTAGTTAAAAAAATCGGAATAAAAGACGTGGCGTTTTTGCCTAAAATGGCGAAACACGCACCGATTAGGAATTAAATACTAATTAATCAAAATTAATAAATAACAATAATTATTATTGTTTGAAAGTATAAATGTGGAGACGTAAAATGTTCATCTCGTTAAAAGGGAAATCGTGTCACGAAACGCACTAAATACGAACAAGAAACGAGCTATAAATGGCTTATATGTAAAATGTTCAAAAAAAACAGACGTGGGCCGACCCGCCCAACAAAAATGGGCCGGCCCAGTCATTTCCTTACTTCCAGTCATTACCCAGCCTTGACCCAAACAAAAAAATGCTCCAGCCCAATCCCTTCTATTCTCTTCACTACGGTAATTGCAAACCTAACTGGCGTTTCCTTTCCTCCACGCCTGATAAGTGTCCAAATGAGCATGTTTTATGGGTGTATTTTATATATTATATTAGCACTTTTCTTGCTCATTTCTCCACTTTGGTTAGTTTTCCTCTAGTTTATGTTATATTGGTTATCTTACAGATTTATTGGTTAAACATGAGGAAAACCAAGCTAGGAGCAAAGTAGATGAAGAGACGAACGCATAGGCGCAAACGGGGATCAAATCAGAGCTCAAACGAAGATTTTAGAGACAAATCAATTTTCGTCCGAACCACCGTCCGGACAAGCAGGTTCGGGCGCACACACGTGGAGCAAGCTCCGCACAGCGTCGACATGTCCGAACCAGCCTGGTCTGGACACTGGTTCGGACACGTCAAAATGGACAGCATACAGGGTGTATCGACATGGGTGTGAAAAGATAAATATATTTTATCTTTTCACACACCGACACCCCCTTCATTTCTACCCCATTTTCACTATAAATACACCTATTACCCTCCATTAATTCATATCTCATTCCACCCCAAAAACCATGTCAATTTTCCTCCACAAAATCACCATCTCACTCCATTTTCATCCACAAAAACCACTGCGTTATTATTCTGTCCAACCTCTGACCAACATATTACCAGTTAATATGTCAGGCTAAGAGGATATACTCTGGGTGAAGGTTAATTTATAGTCTGTTTAATTATGTAATCTATGTTTTTACCGGTTTAATTTAAATACAGTTTGTTACGATTAAAGCTTATCTCTCGCCTTTTTAATAAATTTCATGAATATATTAAAATGCCTTACTAAGTCTATTTTGATCAGATCCGTGATAAATAGACAGGTTAATTAAGCCGTAAATCTGTAGAAAGCTTATTATGATTTAATAAGTTAGTATTTTTAGACGCAAATATAATTTCTCATACTTAATCCGTTTACATGTGTTTTGCTCGAATCTAGATTAGACCGAGCATGTTCTGGTAAACGAGTTCTTTTGAGTCTATGATTTAGTCCTCAAGATAATAACAGGAATTTTGCCAAACTATCACAATAAAACCGGTAGACATAGCATAAAAGAGCAGACTATATTAACCTGAACCCAGAGTCCTGTTTAATTTACCTTTTACTCAGTTTATTTTATCTTTCCTTTTTATTTATAAAAACAAGTCAATTAATCCCCCCTTTTTGTGACACCGCTTAGGAATTAGATAATTCCCCTTCAGTCCCACGGTTCGATATCCGGTCGCCTCAACTTTACTATACTACTGCGACCGGGATTTTGTTTGCAGCCCGTAAGGTATTTTGAGTTTTTAATATCTTTTTCAATTGTTTTAAATACGTCAGTTCCAACCACTCACATTATACTGTCTGCAAAATGGCGTCGTTGCCGGGGACTTGATTTATTCTAGTCCCTAAGCCCGGATAAGTCACTTGCTATATTATAATATTCTGTTTATACTATTTTGTTGTTTGTTTATTTTATTTCTACTAATTTCTGTCATTTATTATTCCAGCAATTAAAATATCGTATTAATTACAGTTATTTACTTTTCCAGTCATTTACTTTACTGTCATTTAATTCCCAGTCATTTAAATTCCTGTCATTTACTTACCAGTTATTTAATTTTCCATTGTCCTTTAAATTTCAGTAATTTAATTCCAGTAATTTAATTTCTGTCATTTAATTTCTGTAATTTAAATTTCTGTCATTTAAATTTCAGTAATTTAAATTCTGTCATTTAAATTTTCTGTCATTTCAATTCCAGTTCTTTATTTTATTGTCATTTAAATTCCAGCTCTTTATTTTCTGTCATTTAAATTTCTGTCATTAAATTCCCTTGTCATTTAAATTCCAGCAATTTTAATTTTGCCCTTTTTCTTTATTTTAATTTTATTATTTACTTAAACTGCATTTATTTTTATTCCTTTTTGTTTATTTATTTTCGGTTTATTTACTCTTGCTTAAAAAAAATAGTAGTTCTTATTTTATTTTATTGAATTGTTTCTTTTTAGCTGTTTAATTTTCCCCTCCCTATTTCTTCCTATTTCTATTTATTTTATCACATCACGAGTTTCTTTTTCTGTTTTGAGTGGTGAATGCCTTTTACCAGGTTACACAGCCTTCCGGACAATATTAATAATCACACGGTTAGCTACATCCCTGAAATCGAGAGAACCTTTCTGCGCACTCTAAGGTAGAAACGATCTCAACAAAACATAACCACCATAGTGATAGAATCTAACCCGGAAGCAGATATGACATCTTCACCAGCTACAGTTCGTAACATCAACAGGCCATCTAATCAAGGACAACAGCCCGCCATCATCCTTCCCCACCTTACCCCATCCGAATACGATGAGTGGCAAAAGCTGAAGCCATATCATTAGATCCGATGTGTAAAGGAGTTAGGCATGTTCGATGGCTCTAGTCCTGACGAAGCTCTGCTGCATGTAACCAAGTTTCTGCAGCATGCCAACAGTCTAACCGCGACCAACGCAGTACTCCAGTACGCAAGACTGTCCTTGTTCCCTCATAGCCTGACGGGAAATGCAAGTAAATGGTACCACAGCCTTACACAAGTACCATTGGTACTTGGGATGAAATGGCCACCAAGTTCTACGACAAGTTCCTGCCCCCAAGCTGAACGTTGGAAATGATAGCTGAGATCTACAATTTCAAACAACCAAGGTCGGAAACATTTACGAAACTTGGGACCGTTTCAAAGGACTGCTGCTGACGTGTCCTCACCATGGTCTCAAAAAGAACAGTTATCTCAATTGTTCTACAAAGGCTTAATCAATCAATGCAAAACGATGGTACTATCTTCCTTGGGTGCCGACATTTGAAAAAGCCAGGTGAGCAATTTCTGAATGGGATAGAATCCCTCTGCAAAGAGATCAGAGACTGGGCCACAGGTGGATCAAGAGGAGGCACACTAGGTTTATACAATGTTGGAGAAGTGACAATAAGTTTGACCAGCTGATGAAAAGCCATGAGCAACTCATGGAGAGCAATGCGCAGTAGGCGACAAAAGTAAGCACCCTGCAGAAAGTAGTTGAGCAGATGGCTATGAACTCCTACCCCCAACAAGCAAAGTCGATGACTTCTCGATCATCTACAATCCCTCCAGGCTACGCTCCTCTATCCCTATCATCTCCTGATATTTCTTGTACGTAATGTGGTGGGCCACACGACTATGAACAATGCCCCCAACTACAAGAATTAAAAGCAGCAGAGGAAGCAAACTATGCCGGCAACAATTTAGGGTACAGGCAACCTTGGCAGCATAACATGCACCCCAATCTTCGCTACTCAAATACCGACAATATCCAAAACCCACATACACTACAACCCTCTCAAAATTTCAGACCTCAGTCCAATTTTCAAGGAGGCCAAAGGCAGTATCAGCAACCGCCTTATGGCAATGATGCTTCTTCAAGCCGACCAACTCAACAACCTTCAAATCCCGACTCTGGAATGTCCCAAATGTAGGAGATGTTTAAAGCAATGATGAGTAAGACCCGAGACACGCAAGAGGAAGTCACAGCCCTTCGTAAAGACCAAAAAGCCTTGCAATCCCAAATCTAACAACTTCTCATCCAACAAAGACCTCCTGGCCAACTCCCCTCACAAACCAATCCAAACCCACGAGAGTATGCAAACACAATTCATGTAGTGGACCAGCCCATCCTACTAGCTCAAAGGGAGCAACAACCCGAGAGTGAAATGGTCCATGAAGTGGAGCAGCAGGCTGAGGAAGAATACCTTGACATGAACCAACTAAAGCTCTATGCCAAATTAGTTAAGATAAATGAAATGATGGAAGGTCCACTAGACCTTGCATCACAGCAACCGGAGAGCGAAATGATTCATATAGTGGATGACTTTACTAAGGATTTGAGTTACTCTCTTTCACCACCCCAGTTCGAACCTGAGCAAACGACATCAAACCTTCTGCTTGAGCTTGAAGACAAGCCATCAGAGAACAGCTTCTACCTAAACTTCATGGAGTCTTCTCCCTCTGAAGTCAACTACTGTTATTTTCCCTCCTTCTCTGTGCTATACCCAGAAAATGAGGATAGTTACATCCTTAAAAATGAAGAGGAGGAAATGCTCGCTCCCGTCGAGACATCCAAACAAAACACCAATATCACCTTCAAGGAACCACCTCCCTCTGAAGTTGAATTCAATCAGGGCTCTTCCTATGAGCCTCTCAAAGAAGACGAGGATTATTACATCCTAAAATTTGAAGAGGAGGAGCCATCCAACTTTGATCTTCATCTGGAGGATCACGGCCTTCCCCTCTTGTGCACCAAAGAAGTAGGGTGGAAACTCGAAGTCAACTCGCTAAGTGAGAAGGCCACCTTTCCATTTGATCCAGGATCAGAATTTGAAGACACAATCCGCTCCGAAGTTCTCCCTGCACCGTTCAACGCAGTTAAGGATGTCTTCATCCTTAAATATCAAGAGGCGTCTCCACAACTAGATGATCCTCGCACCAAGGGTCATCCATTGAAAAATCTGGGCCCTTCTCTGAAGAAAAATAATGCCCGCCCAACCCACCCATTGACATTTTCGATCCAGGGGAGAATATTTACATCCTCGACTCTGAGCAAGGACCACCACTACCACCTTGCCTCCATACGGATAAACAACAAAAGGAGAATGCTTACATTCTCTAGTTTGAGGAAGAAATACAACCATCACCCAGTTTTCAGTTCAAGATTAATTGCAGCAAACACCTCCTTCAAAACCAGGTTTTGTGGAGTTTGTATTTTCCTAATTTAATTACTGCAGTAATACTTTGTTTTGATCCAGGTGGTTCGATCCTACATATTGCCAATTTCCTATTCCCGGTACTACCATTGTCAACTTTCATTTTTGATCCTGGATAATGAAGAACATGCGTCTAGCTAGAGACGTTAAACCCGGGCGGCTTGGTGGGAGGCAACCCACTATCTATACTTTGCCTTTCCTTTTATTTTGTTTTCTCTTTTGTACTATATTTCCCTTTTATATGTTATAAAATGCGGATTTTACTTGAGTTCTTCTGGCTGTGTAGAATATTCTTTACATGTACGTTTTATGTAATTCTACAGCTGCACTCAAGTGTGGGGGAACTCCTATAACACATGCAAACAACAATCTCAGGGGAGTACTAGTTACTTTAATTATGCTTTTATTTTGATAAATTCGGCTGTGGATAACTACTGTGCTCAAATGTTTATTTGTGACCTTTGTGTTTTCTCTATTTCCTACTTACCGAAAAGGTCTTCTGAAACCTTCCCTTGTTTTTCGGTGAACAATGAGGACATTGTTCAATTTAAGTGTGGGGGAGTGCCCTTTTCGTGACATTTTGTGCTTAAAATGTTTAAATCTCTCTGCTTATCTTGCGTTTGTCAAAAAAATAAAATAAAATTATGGACCCTGCTAATGTAGGTTGTTCTCTTTAAAAACAAATATTGTTATGAATTGTGGGATAAATGGTACAAAATTTTGATTGCTTTTGAGGAGCATTTTTCTTATGCGGTGTGACCTAATGATCTGTAATGGTTGGATTTTTGCTCAGGGTTTCTTTCTGCCCTCTCTCTTAGGGATTGCTAAGGGGTGCTTCTCTGTCTAAAAAAATATAATAAAAATAATAAACAAGGGACTTGCGAGATACCATTGGTAACCAACAAAGATAGTTGAGTGTTCTTAAATACAAAGGCTTGATGCCTACATATTATCTTCTCATCTCTTATGCAAAAGTGAAACAAATGCATAAATCTATTTTTTCCTTTTGTTTTCTCCTCAATGCCCATTCTTGAGAGGAGTTGGCCGTGGTAAAAGTTCTCAAAGTCACCTAAACTGAGAAGCATTGAAGTACCTTGGATCATACCCCAAAACTCTAATTTTTATTTTTACCCTGAGCACACCTATGCCACCAGTAGTTGATGGATCACACTCCTCAAAACGTTTAAAGATCATGAAGTGTTCACCTCCTTATCATACCCTTCATAATAATATTTGTTAGTATTGAGCATTCCCTACTTACTTGGGTACATGGTTTTGCTTGAGGACAAGCAAAAAGAAGTGTGGGGGTGTGATAAGTGTCCAAATGAGTATGTTTTATGGGTGTATTTCATATATTATATTAGCACTTTTCTTGCTCATTTCTCCACTTTGGTTAGTTTTCCTCTAGTTTATGTTTTATTGGTTATCTTACAGATTTATTGGTTAAACATGAGGAAAACCAAGCTAGGAGAAAAGTAGACGAAGAGACGAACGCATAGGCGCAAACGGGGATCAAATCGGAGCTCAAACGAAGAGTTTAGAGACAAATAAATTTTCGTCCGAACCACTGTCCAGACAAGCAGGTTCGGACGCACACACGTGGAGCAAGCTCCGCACAGCGTCGACATGTCCGAACCAGCCTGGTCCGGACACTGGTTCGGACACGTCAAAATGGACAGCATACAGAGTGCATCGACATGGGTGTGAAAAGATAAATATATTTTATCTTTTCACACACCGACACCCCCTTCATTTCTACCCCTTTTTCACTATAAATACACCTATTACCCTCCATTAATTCATATCTCATTCCACCCCAAAAACCATGTCAATTTTCCTCCACAAAATCACCATCTCACTCCATTTTCATCACAAAAACCACTGTGTTATTATTCTGTCCAACCTCTGACCAACATATTACGAGTTAATATGTCAGGCTAAGAGGATATACTCTGGGTGAAGGTTAATTTATAGTCTGTTTAATTATGTAATCTATGTTTTTACCAGTTTAATTAAATACAGTTTGTTACGATTAAAGCTTATCTCTCGCCTTTTTAATAAATTTCATGAATTTATTAAAATGCCTTACTAAGTCTATTTTGATCAGATCCGTGATAAATAGACAGGTTAATTAAGCCGTAAATCTGTAGAAAGCTTATTATGATTTAATAAGTTAGTATTTTCAGACGCAAATATAATTTCTCATACTTAATCCGTTTACATGTGTTTTGCTCGAATCTAGATTAGACCGAGCATGTTCTGGTAAACGAGTTCTTTTGAGTCTATGATTTAGTCCTCAAGATAATAACAAGAATTTTGCCAAACTATCACAATAAAACCGGTCATAGCATAAAAGAGCAGACTATATTAACCTGAACCCAAGTCCCGTTTAATTTACCTTTTACTCAGTTTATTTTATCTTTCCTTTTTATTTATAAAAACAAGTCAATTAATCCCCCCTTTTTGTGACACCGCTTAGGAATTAGATAATTCCCCTTTAGTCCCACGGTTCGATATCCGGTCGCCTCCACTTTACTATACTACTACTGCGACCGGGATTTTGTTTGCAGCCCGTAAGGTATTTTGAGTTTTTAATATCTTTTTCAATTGTTTTAAATACGCAGTTCCAACCACTCACATTATACTGTCTGCAACGCCGCCCACGCCTCACTTCCTCTCTCGATCTTCATCATCCTTCTTCTTCATTCTACGGTGAAATTGCAACCCTAGCATACCGCTGCCCCTCTTCTTCCACTTTCCTCTAGTTGAAGTGAAATACCCCGAACTTAATTAGGGTGATTAAATTACCCTAATACGATATTAAGGGCCTATTAGTGCCTAATGAATTTTGGTAAAAAGAATAAATCCAAAAGAAACAAGAAAAACGCTTAAAAAGCGAAAAACGCTAAATTGAACGTTAAGTGACCCTACGAGGAATACAACCTTGAAAAGGGTATTGGATGGATTTTAAAGGCTTAATAAGGCCTAAATAATATATGGGAACAATTCCCGAAGAAAACGGATCCAAATAATGTGTTAAAACGCTAATAAAGCTTTAGCGCATGTTTTTCTAGAAAACCCGAAAACGTGACTTTAAGTGATCAAATGAACCCGTAAAAATTATAGTTCATCAAATAACTATAAATAAACATTAATGGAAGCTTAAGAGCCATTAAAATTAAAGAAACGGGAAAATTCCGGAAAACGGGCCCGGTTAGTGAATAGTGCTAAACCGGGTAAATTAACGAGCGTTTTCTGTAAAAGACGAAAAATGCTCCAGCTGGTACATATATAGTGGGCTGGTTTTTATTATGTGGGTCAGCCCCTCACACACACACTAAGCTAGAAAGAAAGAAAGGAAAGAAAAGAAGAAGGAAAAAGTTAAAAAGGTAAAACTCTCTCTCTCCTCCTCATATTTCTTTTCCCTCTTCTCTTTCCTCCTTTTCCCCCTTCCTTGCCAATTTCTCCCCTCTCCCTCTGGTTGCTTCCGATTTCGAAGCTCCTCAACAAGCTTACATGGCTACTCCACTACTCCTTCATGCTCTAGCTTCATTAAAGCTCCAATCACAAAAATAATCACATATCTTCATCTCCTCATCATTCTCTATCATTCTCTCTTTTCAAAATCCAAAAATTAAGAACTTCATCTCCATGGATTTTCCCCATTTGAAGAGAAAATCACATCTTCTTGAAGCTTGGAGTCCCCTCTTTCCATTAAGGTAAAAATCTCCAAGAAAAACTCATTTTTCTTCCTTCTCCTTTGGTGACCGATTTTCCCCCTCTTATAATGCCTTGTTTTCTTCTTGACTTTGAGCTTCATTTCAACCTTCCAATGGTGGTGGAACCATCTTCTTGAATCAAGGGCTAAAACTCCTCTTAAAAAGCTCCAAGAGGTAAACCCTAACTTGTGCTTTAAGCCCTTTAATTGAATTAGAGTTTCCTAAGGGTTTAGAAGATTAATTGAATGCATTTTTGTGTTCCTTGTGTGTTGGGATGGAGTTTGGCAACTCCATTCCCACTTGACCGAATTGAGGAGATGAAGAGCAAGAGGAGAATTAAAGGAGGAACTTGTGAAAATAAGGTAAGAAATCTACCTTGAAACTTGTTTTAATTGTTTTAGAATTTGGGTTGGGGAAAATAAAAGATGAGATAAAATCTGGAGCAAATTGTGTTTGTTAGTGAGGAGAAGAAATTGTGAATGAATGTTTGAATTAAAGGCCTAGGTGCCAAGCTTTTGAGTTATGGTATTATATTGTGGTTTGATGAGATTTTGGAGCTATATTGTTGTTTGATGAATTTTGAGGAAATGTTATGTGCTGGTAGGACCCTTATGGGTGTGGCTAGATTAGGAATGAAAACTGGTGAGAATTGGTGAAGTTGAGGATGTAAGGTTTATGGGGAGGTTATGGCAAAATTTTGGTAGAAATTGAGTGTTTTTAGTTGACTTGGTGAATGGGAGAACCTAGGTGTTTATAGTGATGAGTAGAGTGGAATGATAACCATGGAATGGTAGATGAAGAATGGATGTGAGAGAGAGAGTAAAATCTGTAGCAAGGGGATGTTAAAATTCATAGGAAAAACTAGGAATGAGTTAGTGTGTAGGACTTTGGAAACAAGGGTTGTGCTTGGGTTTAGTTAATGCACTTGCCTAGGAATGAATTGGTTATGGGCAATAATGATTTAGTAAGGTGGTAGGAGGTGTTAAACTACCAAAAGGAATTTAGAAATGCACAAGTGTGCAAAACACAAATGTGAGAATGAAAGTTTGATTGAATTTGGGCAAGAATTGGAGTAAGGATTTGACTAATGATTTGGAGAGGTTTAGAGCATGTTTTAAGGTGTTTAATTATGTAGGAAACTTGTGGAAAGATTAGGGAGTGATTGAGGGTGGTTTAGGGGTTGATTTGGAGTTGAAATTTTACCTTAGTAGTAGGTTTTAGCAGGGTCCGGAACCTAGCCCTCGTATAAGGTCCCGGACCGCATCAAAAAATAGGCCGAGAGTGAATGCAGGAATTGGTCCGAGACTTAAGTCCAGGACCAAGTCCCGGACCAGGGTAGAAAACAGGCCGAGAGTTTACAGAAGTGTTGGTCCGGGACTTTGGGTCCGGACCAAGTCCCGGACCACCCCCAGAATGCTCCCGAAAGTGTTTTTAAGGGTTTAAATGATGGGGGTTTGAATGGTATTGGTTTTAGATGATGTTTAGGAGTTGTTTGGTGACCTTTAAAGGTCTTAAGAAGTATAAACAAAGATTGGAAGTAAGTGAGTAAGTTGAAAAACTAAGTACACTAAGTTAAACTGAAATAACGGGATAACGGGGTAAGTACGGGAGTAGCAAATATGTACGTACCGTAACACCTTAATATTAATGGAACCATTTGGCATGTAATCAGTGGTTCAAGAGTAAGACTCGAGGAACAAGTGTGAACCGAGGAACGTGAGAACACCCGGTAAAGTTAACCCCGGTGAAAGGTATGATTTTCTCATGCCCTGTATCCTAACTTGGTTACTCTGATTTGTGTGCTTATTTGATTGTGTGATCACTTAACAAGATAAATGCACAAATCGGATTGTTTGCACTTGTTAGTGTTTGTATTGTATTGTTGCTTGTTGGATTGTAATTGAACTAAAGTTTGTATAATTCATGAAATGGGTGAATTGTGAATGAGTTGCTTGCATGTGATTGTGTATTGTAGTGCGACTCATAGTTGAGTCTTGTTTGATTAGAGACTCGAAGAAAGAGTCAAGTTGTGAATTTACGAAAACGTGGTAGCACACTAAAGCTATCGAACTAGTAAACGATAACATAAACCTATGTACTCACTAGAACGTGAGAGAATTGTACAGGAGAAGTAAACTCCCGATAACAGTTAGAAAACCTAATTGATTTAACCCACAAAACAATTATTAGTGGAAGTATATAAGGAACCTCTTCTTAGAGGACTTGATAAATGTTCAAACATTGAATGTAACACCCCTACTTTAATCGGCTCCTAATCGTCTTACTTAACATAGTAATCGCAGCGGTAATCTAAACAATCGAACTACTGGTGTCACCGTTCTCACTCGCCCATACGAGTAATAACATGCTTACTGATATATTCATAATACGAAACAATTTCCCACAGTGACAACAAGAGATAGACTTAACTTTCCGATCCAACATAAATACAACCCTAGTGAGCATTCTAAGTATTCCAGTCCTATACACATCTCTATTTTCATATCGAAGTACGACTGTACATATTTACATAACTATAACTGACTACCCCGCGCGTCCCGCTCTTGCCGACACCGGAAGCTGCATACCTGCAAAATGTTTGTTTGTGGTATGGAATCAGCCCCTGCTGAGTATGTTACTACATGACCGTCATGCCCCCTCAGACCCTCAGTTAATTGGTCGAGAGCATGCAATTCATTTTCATGCATGTAGTTTAATATAAAAACTGTAAAGCAATAAAAATATTGCAGTAAACTCAAATAGCAAACAAGCCCCCGGCTTCACATATCACACCACAATAAACCAACTGAAAGCGTTACAACACATACATAAGTACGAAGACTCCACTCAACCAAACACTTAATAATTCATATTCGAGTACAGTGACTCTGCTCAACCAATCAATCCACATAATCCACACACGAGTACAGTGACTCGACTCAACCAATTCACAACATAGATATGAGTACAACAACTCAATTAAACCAATTCACAACAGTTCATATACGAGTACAGCGACTCAATTCATTTAAACCACAATATTCCATATACACATAACTACATAGTATAACCAATGAACAACAAGGCGAAACAACGAGGGTTATAAACAAGTATTGTTTCCCGTCTTTGGCATACAAGCCCAAACAATGTTCGTCTATTCTACGAGCTAATATAGCTGTTCGTGATTGTTCAGTCATACCTAATGACAACATCTTGTTAAAACGACGTGTCTCTAAGTTACCCATATCTCATGGCGGGTCACCCACGGCAGTAGCCACTCCAGCGGTAGAGTCTCCGACCGACGAACCATCTGTAGTCCGTTGGAATTTGTCTTGATACTTGCAGATACCTACATGGCATCCTAGTATCGTAAATTAATCATAATTCACACCAAGATCCACATCCTCTTCACTAACTCATTTATACCATCGCATTGCATTACCGTTTTCCTAACACAGCAGACTAAGGTCATTAGTCCAATCTTGAGTATGTCGACTCGGGATCTAGTGTTAGATACAAGAGCGGCGTTAAAAAAAAGCCAGTGCTCCGTATATAAGTCTCAGATAATATATATATCTTATTATCCTAATGCTACAATGTTTTTCTTATGTTCCTTATATTACACATATAAGATAGCATCATTGCCGCTAGTTCGTTTTATAATATGTTCATATATACGAACAGTACTGTTATCGCACAACAGTAATAATAATGAAGCAGCGTTAATACACAATTTATGCATATTAATTCACACAATCAGACATTCAATCTTATCATAGATTTTCACACAAAATGTCTGAACTGAGGAAATCCTCAGAGACAATCAAGCCACATAATAACATACCGTGCACCAGGAATATAGGACCGTGGAGTATGAATGAAGCTAAATCTGATGCTCCTCGAGACGCCTTTTACAATCTGATAATACGTATCACACTGCGTATTAGCATCTCACATAACAACATTACCCTACGGTACCCCGTACCGTCGCTAATCCCTCCCGGTTCATTCCCCGTATTGGCTAATAACGTCTCTCGGGTCTTTGGTTTAATTCGGGATTAGTTTTACGCAAACGTTCTCTTGCATGCATGGGGAGATTTTCGTTTATTATATAGATAAACTTATATATTCATTATCGCGTGTATATTATTATACACTTGTATATTATATAGTTTGACACTATATTGCATGCATATATTCGATCATACATTATACATCTCTCCCTAGTATTTATTTCTCAAATGTTAGCTTACCCAAGCTTTCATACTTATGTATATCTCATTAAATACTTTGAACTATATAATCCATCTTATTTCATATACTCATTTAAATCTTAGAACATTCTTTAATTAATGTCCATAAACATATTTCTCTACTTTATGTCATCCCACTAGTGATATTATATGGTTACTTAACCATACTATATAATTCACTCCATATCATATATTTATTTATATATATGAATTATGGGACCATTTATTATATGGTATTTCTTTAATATATTCATTCTTCCTTAATGAATATTTTCATATTATAAATGTTATAACCCTTATAACATTATAAATCATATCATAAATTTTCAATCCTAAATACCCATATTACCGTAACAGCCATATGTATTTTCTTTTATTTACAAAACTACCGCATTATTTACTTAGACTTTTATGTCTGATATGTTATAATATGATTTTCTCATATATTAAGCCCTCTCATAATATATTCAATCATAAACTACATTATATAGTTATAACATTCCATATACATTTATTCCCTCGTAATTTCCTAAGTTTCGTATGATTAATAAAATTCCTTTTGTCTAACCATGTAACCATATATATACATACATGTATTTATACATATATATATATATAGTCTCATAATTTCTAATGTTCTCCTTTCATGTACACATATATATACATCTAAGTTCGCATATAATTAATATAAACTTTAACACTTGTAACTAATACCGATTTTATAAAGCAATTCCTTAATCATTTTGAATCATCAATTGATTCCTTAATGAAATCCATTAATCTCCTTTACAATTTACTAATTTGATAGCTAATTAGCAAAGTTGGTCCAATCCAATATTCTAGTTCCTATCCACTACTAATTTGGGCTTAAGCTCTTTTATAAGAGTCTGGTAGATAGGCTAGGAACCCAATTCGATTAACTTCCAAACCAGTTAGGAATTCTGATTATTAGAAGCCCAATTTGATTCCTTTTGTTAATTCAATGGGCTATTCTTTTAAGCCTAATTTGATCTTGACTAACCCAAAATCTATTTTAACCAAAGTTCCCAATTTTATTACCGCCCTGTTTCAGGTTTGACCTATTTTTCAATTTTGACTTGGGTCAAATCCCTAATCCGATTTTTGACTGGTCGATTTCAATTTTACTATATTTTTTTCCAAACTGCACTTTAAACCCCTAACTTTTTAGAAGCTGTAATACAGCCCCAAAGTTCTCAAATTCTCGTTTTTGCCCCTAATTTCTCCAAATTACTTTTTCACCCAAAATTTTCGTATAATCACAATTTCACCCCAAAATCACTTATATACTGAAAACCCTAATTCTAATACCGTAACCTTAATTTCCGATTTCATTCCCCTATTCAATTTTTTTTAAACCTTGATTTCAAAATTATTTTTTTAAACCCCCAATTCAATTTCAGAAACGCACAAACTCCATTGTAATTTTCAGAACCCTACACCTAAATTCGGAACCCTATTTTTTGTCAAACAAGCCCTAATTTCGATTTTCTTCATACGAAATCCTCTTCCGAGTTCAAAACCCCAAATTGATTTTAGGGTTCTTAGTGCTTTTCAAAACAAAATCTACACAAAGTCCTTATACAGAATTCGTAGTTGTAGATCTATAACTGTAAAAATCGAGATTAACCTACCGCACAACATAGCCAGAATTTTTACAAATTTTTGCAAGGAAATCGGGCTCCAATGGCACCGGTTTACAGAGAAACAGAAGAGTAAATTCTCCCTAAGTTTTCAATTCGAATCTGGCTAAAATCGGACAGAAAAATAACAAAAAGAAATGTCAATGAGTGGCTACCTCCCCGACGATTAAACGGGGAATCCGGTCCCGTTCTTCTTCTCAGTTCGTCTCCCTCGCCCGTCTTCCTCAAGTCGACACCGGAGTTGGCCTCTTCCTCATTTGTGCGCTCGAATCACCATAACCGCACCAGGATCAGCCTCCAGCGGTCTTTGTTTCGCCAGTTAGGGATCGAAACCGTGAGTGAAGAGAATGAATGGAGGCTTCGATTTGTATGTCTCTATTTTCTAGTTAGGGTTGTGTACTACCGTGCGTGAAGGAAGAAGGATAGGGGAGAATGAACGAAGGCGCATGTATGAGTTCGCCAGTTAGGTTTTAGAAGAATCTAGAAGTGAGAAGAGAATGGAATGAGGGCGCCGCATTCATGCTCCTTGTGCTAGTTAGGGTTACAAAACGTAGATGAAGAATTAAGAGGAGATGTGGGCTTAGTAAGGATTAGTTGTAGTTTTTTTTTTGTTTGGGCTGTTCTTACCGAGAGTGAAGGGAAGTGATGGGCCGGCCCTATTACATTGGGCGGGTCGGTCCAATTGTATATATATATATATTTAAAAACGTTTCATATATAAGTCGTTTTTGACTCATTTTTTTGTCTGTTTTTCGTACTGTTTGCGACACGTTGTCCCGTTTAATGAGACAGACCTTTCTATGTCTTCAAATTCATATTTCCAAACAATAATTATTATTATTTATAAATTTGATTAATTAGCATTTAATTTCTAATTGGCTTACGTTTTGCCATTTCAGGCGAAAACACGACGTCTTTTATTCGATTTTATTAGCCAATTTTCCAATGCCCCATAAATTATCCAAATGACCCCGTGAGGTAGCTAAGACCTCGTTTTCACTCCTAAAATATTTGTGGCATGTTTTTCGATGTAAAAACGATCACTTATTTTTGTTTATATTCCTTTTATGAACCCCCCTCATGGTCGTTTTTAGGACTCGTTAATGTTTCCTAACGACTTTCTTAGGATTTATTCCAATGTTATATTATCCTTTTTATTTATTTAAGGGCATTTAATTCCTTAACCCCACATTAATTACTTTATTTAATTAATTCGTTATTACTTTAAGTAATTCATATTTGGGGTATTTCAATCTACCCCCCTTAAAAACGCTTCGTCCCGAAGTCGTTACTCTCATTCGGTTTTCCTAAGGAATCAAGTTCCACTAGGTATGCAATAGTCTCACTACTAGGGATCGTTTCCCACTAGGTTCAAACCTAGCATGCATACATCGTCATCGATGCAGCGCTAATCTAGTTCCACATAGCCATAAATCATGGCACAATTCAATCATATCACACTTAGTACTTGACAAGGTACTTAACAATCTCATAATCCTCAGAGGTATTTTGCAAGGGATACCCAAGGTATCACCTATATATATGTCTGGTATCTCGCGAGGATACCCACACATCACTATAGCGTGTATGTGTGTACATATATGCAACAACGGCTAATCGCGGGGAAGCAGTCTTAAAGACCAGGACTATACGGTCCCCAACCCCATGTTAACCAACGTCTATAGTTACCCGCAAACACACCGGTCTAATGACGAAGGACTCTACGGTCCACGGCCCCTTGGGTAACCAACCTCTACAACTACCCACAGACACACCGGTTTAATAACGAAGGGCTCTGCGGTCCATGGCTCTATGAGTAGTATCACCTAATTTCCACAATCACCCGCAACACACCGGTCTAATGACGAAGGACACTGCGGTCCACGGCTCTTTGGGTGATGTCACTCGCAGACACACCGGTCTAATGACGAAGGACTCCATGGTCCACGGCTCCTTGAGTGACGCCCTAAGTCTCAATTTCTATTCATATCTGTGTCCACTTGTAGGAAGTTTCGAGAGTCATCCAACCCCGACGTGGTCAGCGTTAGTGTTGAACTATCTCTTACCCCAATTTGTGTTCGGTTTCCCTTGATCGGATCAGGCTCAAGTTCGACTTCCCACGTCAATTTCAATCAATTAATTATTTACTCATTTCTAATCTTATTTCCTCTTGATATTTGCCACCTTGTGTTCAATAGGTACACAAGTCAACTAGTGTAATAAATCTAGTCATCGGCATATAGGATCGTACCTCCTAACCATGAACCAAGTTCTCTCGACTTGCAATTATTCATACAACTCCTAGAGGATTTAATTCCACTAGGTTACACATCGGTCTCATGCCGATTCACTCATTGCATTACAATAATCGGTTTCATACCGAGTCACAAATCACATAGTACGGAGCTTTCTACTCCTTCTATCTGAAATCTCTTATCGGAGCTACAAGATAGTCCTACTTGAATTCTCACTTCAGAGCTAACAAGCTAGGCGTTATGTGAATAATGTTCGCAATGTTTGCGTAAATAATCGAAACTAGGGTAAGAACACTCTATCTGTTCTCCCTTTCCTATTCGCCATAACTAATGCGAACTAAAATATATATATGTTCATACATATAATACATCACAATATTACATCAAGTAATATAATACAATCATAAGACTTGTACTCTACGTACAATAATCATTCGCGACACGTGTACCATGCGCTACGTACTCCTACGTACGGTATTTATTTAAGCGCGCAAAATCGCTCTACCCCTCTTAAAAGGGATTACGCCCACATAATCTACGAATATATCATCTTGAAGTAATAAGTTCAAGATGTTCCACTCATGTGGAAAATTCGAGCACTCATGTGCTATACATTACATTACCCCCTTTTTCTAGGGTCGGGCTCTAGTGTATATTCATACATGGTTTGATCGGAAGATGTAAACACATCATTTATTTTTCCCAAACCTGTTAGGTATATTAGAGCTAGGCAATATGGGCCCACTCGCTCCGCAAGCGGTACGACCCAACTACTTTAGGGTTAGTTTACCCTTTTAAGTAGCAGTTTCATGCCGGTTTTAACTCCATGTGACAGTGTCTTCTACACGGTCTTCCATAATCATGGGAATGGAGGGAAAAATAAAACGATGAGTGGTATCATTATCACACACTCTAATTATTTCGACTAGCTATTTTATTCAGCCTCTCTGAATTCTGTACATGCTCATGGTATATTCCCAAGAGTTCATGTTACCCTACCGAACTAACCTTTGGTGTAAGGGTTATCGAGCTATGCTCTAGCACCTAGTGCTTACAGTAGTTGTTTCTCAAATCTCAAGACGAGTCTGATATGCGCGTTTAACTGGCGCCTCATGACTCCGAGTTATTTCTTTCTGGGATGAGTTCGTTCATTCGGTACCTTGTAGGTCCTCACATATTGTGTGAACCCTTATCCCTCTTGTGTTGGTATTCACTACACACATATGGTTCATCCCTGCTCTCCATTAGGGGAATCCATTTATAGCATCTTTCAGGTCTGGTTTCATTTTACCATTTGTAAGGTTCGTAGGAACTGTCTTACACCCTCAGTATTAGTATGGACTTGCCCTCTCTTGGCAGTCGAGGATTTCGCCTCTCTGTCCATTATATCCTTCCTAGTGTGGCATTCACACATTTAGTAGCTGTATCGGTTTAACTGTTCTTCCTCGTTCTGCTTCTCTCCAACATAATTTGGTTATAGTCGTTTATAATGGTCGCCTTATTGCGCACCATGTACCAGTCGATTAGACGGTTATCCGCTATTGCGGTTTGCATGGAGTACTTAATCTCCAGCTTAAAATATCTCCTCAAATGCTAGCCCTTACCCCTCGCCTATTGTAGACATACAATGCGACTATGGGTTTTAACTTGGCATACATTTTCCATTCAACCCTAATTGGTGATAACGTACAAACGCTTTATGGCTTGAGCATGTGGTTATTATTACTTAATGTGACATCATCGCCGCACCCTTAGCGCATAATATAACTCTCTTGTGCCCCCTTCTCGGGTGGCATATATATCATTACACAAGCTTCTCTCAAGGTGATTAACATTGTACTATCCTGAGCAAACTCTTCCAACCTAATAAGGTACCACTATTCATCTTGTCATTCATGGGTTCTCCTTGCCTTTACCATTAATCGGCCTTTGGCTTCCTCGTTTACTAAAATCTTTAAACTCGAGTTCTAACTTCCCCTTGTGGATTTACGACCTTCTGTTGTGTCACTATCAAGGTATCCTTGATTTTTCCAACCTTGTTGTTTAACTGAGATCTCTCTCGTCAATTCATGGTTTACCTAGTCAGGATTCCAATCTCTGACTTAGACACAGGGTTGATTACCTCCTAGGTTCTTACACCACTCGTTTACATACATGGGGTACCGTACTGGTACATTACTACCTACCTAACTAACTCAAAGTAAGTTTTGTCAGGCCCACAAGCTCCTAGGAGTGTGGTCGTCCCATGTCTCATTTAGTGCACTCATAGTGTTCGTACCTGGTGGTTATCACACTCTTAGTCCCGTAATCTTTATTGGGGTAACTAGGCTGCCAATTCTTAACCGTTAGTATTAGAATGGCCCTAGAGGGTTCTCTGGGTTTATGAGTTCCTTGCTTAATGTGTATGTTCTTTAACCTTTCTAAGATAGGTGATTGCGACATAGCTCCCTAATATTGGGTTTCACATGCTCGTTATTTAGTATTCCTGAGTGGGGATTAGTATTTGCTTACTATCTGTCCCGTTCACTCCTAGGCTATTAACGCCATTTAGATATGAGTTTTTAGTTCTTAAACTCCACCCAATTCATTGGGTTACACCCTCTGGTGTAGTCTGGACTCCACGATAAGGGTTGACACATCATGTTTTCCCCGTCCTTTGGTAGTCCCACTCTAGTATGATATTAATTAGTGTTTGTGATTTATCACCTTCGCTTTCCTAGATTTGGGTCATCATGGTGGTATTAAAGGTATCCTTCCGTAGGCCTATGCCATATGGTATTTAGGCTCAGTGCCTATTCTGATAGCTGGAAAAAAAGAATTGTTGGTCTATATTTAATTTAATCCTAGTTGGTTCTAATACTTTCTCCTAAGGGTCACAATTGAGTACTCACAAACTTATTGGGTTCTACTGACCATCGCTCTCCGTTATGTCGTTCTAACTCTTATCAGTTCGTATCTCATCTTTCCTTTAGAGGTAACAGTATATTCCGTCCTCGGTTAAATCTATTGTTCAGTTATTATCCCCTGCCCTCCGTACGGAAGTCTAGCAGTATAATGGATTTACAACACCCGCGGTGTGTGTGGTGCGGGCATATCATCGGGCCCCTTCATTGCACGTTCGCATCTACCTATTCTTCTCTTACCAATCAAAATCGTTTGCCATAACGGCATTTGTCTATACTCCTCATCCACTAAGTTGGATGGGTTATCATTCACATCTTGGTTTGTATAGCCCAACCTTGATCTCCCACAATATTTAATGGTAGTGGTTTAACCACAAGTGTCGCACACTCCCTAAGTATGGTTGTGCTGGTCCTGAAGACTCAACACTCCCCACCGGTATCACTTGACATCTATTGTCTGTACCGGCACTGGGGTTAGGCTCATAGGCACTAATTACCATTGTTTTAATTAACTCCCTTTCACACTCTGCTAGATGGTGTATTCTTTTCAGGTTTAATGGTCAGACCGGCTAGGTCTTCCCGAGGTTTTATCGACCTCCAACCCAAGGGTTTCGTAACCCTACTTTTAGAAAGGCTATGCCTTCGCTTCATTGCATTACAGACTCTCATGGAAGTTTAGTATTTATTGGTAACCACCCGGATTACTCGGTCCTTTGGGGATAGTTTACAGTTGCAGCACTTGCTGTAGCAAGTGCGCAGGGTAGGTTGAAATTTAGTACAGTAGTTGCTATAACACTTGTTGTGGCAAGTGCGCCATGCAGACTAAGCCACCGATACGGTGCGTGTCAGCTGCAGTGCTATTCCCTAATTGGGTTTCCACTCCTGTCGAGGAGGTTTTTGTTTATATTAATACAGTCTCGTTTCTGTACCCGTTTCCACTAAATTACTGTGGTAATTAGGTGTTTCTTCACTCCCGAGGTGCTGCCTTGTAGCAACCTTGGCGAGTTCCTATTTAGTAAGCTCTCGTGACTGTTCCTCATGCACGTCGGCCCTCTCAAACCTTCAGTGTTGCATGGGCTCATAGTCAGTCGCTTCGGGTGAGACTTCGAAAAAGTAGTCATTTTCACACGTTACACATCTATAAATTAATCTCTACTCGTCGTTTCCACTTTCTTTCCCCCAGGCGCACCTATCGGTGTTTTTTTTTCCTGGTTGTAGGACTGGGTTGCTTCGTTTTTGGCAAGCTGACCCCATTAGTCCTACGGGAATAAAACTCCTTAACTTCAGTTTAATAATCAACTCATAATTGGTATCGTAGACATCACGTCATTACCAGGACCCCTGGTGCTCAACACTCCATCATATCACAAGTTCTCATCTCTTACAATTACCACAACTCCCATAGCAACCACATCGGGTCTTCCCGATCAGGAGGAATTTTCTTCCTCCGTGGTGCTTCTCATCTCATTGCCTCACTAGGCAGTACTTGAGGTACGGGCTGTGGCGGGTGGGGTACCATTGCAAATTCCCGGGATGCTCTCCCATCAAGTGCGAGCGGTTCCTACCGTCTTCGCGTTACTTGGGGTTGCTGGACCTGCACCTCCTTCCGCTGCGCCTCGTCCTTCCTTAGTACACTTACCCGGACCTCTCCCTGACGTATGTCAAGAGGACGGGTTAGACCCTTACTCGGTCTCATACCGCAGTCTTGGTCGTTAAATATTGAAGTGCCTCTACGGCTATTTGTGTGCAAGCGTTCAGCATTGCATCGACCTCGCAAGGTCACGTATCCTCACAACGTTTCCCGTAATCCCAAAACCAATGCTCACTGTCTAAATTCCTACTATCTCTTGTCATCAGAGCGGTACTCCTCTCTGATACCACTTTTGTAACACCCCTACTATAATCGGCTCCTAATCGTCTTACTTAACATAGTAATCGCAGCGGTAATCTAAACAATCGAACTACTGGTGTCACCGTTCTCACTCGCCCATACGAGTAATAACGTGCTTACTGATATATTCATAATACGAAACAATTTCCCACAGTGACAACAAGAGATAGACTTAACTTTCCGATCCAACATAAATATAACCCTAGTGAGCATTCTAAGTATTCCAGTCCTATACACATCTCTATTTTCGTATCGAAGTACGACTGTACATATTTACATAACTATAACTGACTACCCCGCGCGTCCCGCTCTTGCCGACACCGGAAGCTGCATACCTGCAAAATGTTTGTTTGTGGTATGGAATCAGCCCCTGCTGAGTATGTTACTACATGACCGTCATGCCCCCTCAGACCCTCAGTTAATTGGTCGAGAGCATGCAATTCATTTTCATGCATGTAGTTTAATATAAAAACTGTAAAGCAATAAAAATATTGCAGTAAACTCAAATAGCAAACAAGCCCCTGGCTTCACATATCACACCACAATAAACCAACTGAAAGCGTTACAACACATATATAAGTACGAAGACTCCACTCAACCAAACACTTAATAATTCATATTCGAGTACAGCGACTTTGCTCAACCAATCAATCCACATAATCCACACACGAGTACATTGACTCGACTCAACCAATTCACAACATAGATATGAGTACAACGACTCAATTAAACCAATTCACAACAGTTCATATACGAGTACAGCGACTCAATTCATTTAAACCACAATATTCCATATACACATAACTACATAGTATAACCAATGAACAACAAGGCAAAACAACGAGGGTTATAAACAAGTATTGTTTCCCGTCTTTGGCATACAAGCCCAAACAATGTTCGTCTATTCTACGAGCTAATATAGCTGTTCGTGATTGTTCAGTCATACCTAATGACAACATCTCGTTAAAACGACGTGTCTCTAAGTTACCCATATCTCATGGCGGGTCACCCACGGCAGTAGCCACTCCAGCGGTAGAGTCTCCGACCGATGAACCATCTGTAGTCCGTTGGAATTTGTCTTGATACTTGCAGATACCCACATGGCATCCTAGTATCGTTAATTAATCATAATTCACACCAAGATCCACATCCTCTTCACTAACTCATTTATACCTTCGCATTGCATTACCGTTTTCCTAACACAGCAGACTAAGGTCATTAGTCCAATCCTGAGTATGTCGACTCGGGATCCAGTGTTAGATACAAGAGCGGCGTTAAAAAAAGCTAGTGCTCCGTATATAAGTCTCGGATAATATATATATCTTATTATCCTAATGCTACAATGTTTTTCTTATGTTCCTTATATTACACATATAAGATAGCATCATTGCCGCTAGTTCGTTTTATAATATGTTCATATATACGAACAGTACTGTTATCGCACAACAGTAATAATAATGAAGCAGCGTTAATACACAATTTATGCATATTAATTCACACAAGCAGACATTCAATCTTATCATAGATTTTCACACAAAATGTCTGAACTGAGGAAATCCTCAGAGACAATCAAGCCACATAATAACACACCGTGCACCAGGAACATAGGACCGTGGAGTATGAATGAAGCTAAATCTGATGCTCCTCGAGACACCTTTTACAATCTGATAATACGTATCACACTGCGTATTAGCATCTCGCATAACAACATTACCCTACGGTACCCCGTACCGTCGCTAATCCCTCCCGGTTCATTCCCCGTATTGGCTAATAACGTCTCTCGGGTCTTTGGTTTAATTCGGGATTAGTTTTACGCAAACGTTCTCTTGCATGCATGGGGAGATTTTCGTTTATTATATAGATAAACTTATATATTCATTATCGCGTGTATATTATTATACACTTGTATATTATATAGTTTGACACTATATTGCATGCATATATTCTATCATACATTATACATCTCTCCCTAGTATTTATTTCTCAAATGTTAGCTTACCCAAGCTTTCATACTTATGTATATCTCATTAAATACTTTGAACTATATAATCCATCTTATTTCATATACTCATTTAAATCTTAGAACATTCTTTAATTAATGTCCATAAACATATTTCTCTACTTTATGTCATCCCACTAGTGATATTATATGGTTACTTAACCATACTATATAATTCATTCCATATCATATATTTATTTATATATATGAATTATGGGACCATTTATTATATGGTATTTCTTTATAATATATTCATTCTTCCTTAATGAATATTTTCATATTATAAATGTTATAACCCTTATAACATTATAAATCATATCATAAATTTTCAATCCTAAATACCCATATTACCGTAACAGCCATATGTATTTTCTTTTATTTACAAAACTACCGCATTATTTACTTAGACTTTTATGTCTGATATGTTATAATATGATTTTCTCATATATTAAGCCCTCTCATAATATATTCAATCATAAACTACATTATATAGTTATAACATTCCATATACATTTATTCCCTCGTAATTTCCTAAGTTTCGTATGATTAATAAAATTCCTTTTGTCTAACCATGTAACCATATATATACATACACGTATTTATACATACATATATATATGTCTCATAATTTCTAAGGTTCTCCTTTCATGTACACATATATATACATCTAAGTTTGCATATAATTAATATAAACTTTAACACTTGTAACTAATACCGATTTTATAAAGCAATTCCTTAATCATTTTGAATCATCAATTGATTCCTTAATGAAATCCATTAATCTCCTTTACAATTTACTAATTTGATAGCTAATTAGCAAAGTTGGTCCAATCCAATATTCTAGTTCCTATCCACTACTAATTTGGGCTTAAGCTCTTTTATAAGAGTCTGGTAGATAGGCTAGGAACCCAATTCGATTAACTTCCAAACCAGTTAGGAATTCTGATTATTAGAAGCCCAATTTGATTCCTTTTGTTAATTCAATGGGCTATTCTTTTAAGCCTAATTTGATCTTGACTAACCCAAAATCTATTTTAACCAAAGTTCCCAATTTTATTACCACCCTGTTTCAGGTTTGACCTATTTTTCAATTTTGACTTGGGTCAAATCCCTAATCCGATTTTTGACTGGTCGATTTCAATTTTACTATATTTTTTTCCAAACTGCACTTTAAACCCCTAACTTTTTAGAAGCTGTAATACAGCCCCAAAGTTCTCAAATTCTCGTTTTTGCCCCTAATTTCTCCAAATTACTTTTTCACCCAAAATTTTCTTATAATCACAATTTCACCCCAAAATCACTTATATACAGAAAACCCTAATTCTAATACGTAACCTTAATTTCCGATTTCATTCCCCTATTCAATTTTTTTAAACCTTGATTTCAAAATTATTTTTTTAAACCCCCAATTCAATTTCAGAAACGTACAAACTCCATTGTAATTTTCGGAACCCTACACCTAAATTCGGAACCCTATTTTTTGTCAAACAAGCCCTAATTTCGATTTTTCATACGAAATCCTCTTCCGAATTCAAAACCCCAAATTGATTTTATGAAATACCCCAAACCTAAGTATGCTAAGTAAACATCAAATTATGATGTAGTAAGGCTAGAATATGCCTTAGAAAGATTGGTAGACAATTTAAACCAAGGAAAACACAAGAAAGTGCCTTAAGGGCAATTTGGGCAAGGCAGAAACGTGCTCTAAGCTTGGAGTGACTTTGATTAGCACCCAAATACCATTATAATACTTTAGTAATATGCTAATGGACATTTTAAATCAATTATCAAAGAAAACCAAGCTCAAAAACAAGCTTAAACGCAAAATGTGCTTTAAGACTCCTTAAAGCACCTTTTTGAGAAATTGTCTTAGAATTGAGTTTTGAGTGGCTAAATGTCCATCATTACTCTTTAATAAACATGTGTACTAATTAGTATCACATTAGGAAGCCTAAATCAATGGGAAATCAAAAATTTCACGAATATGTGCACTAATTAGTGAATAGTGCCAAATAGTGACTAGTTTAGTCTTTAATCACTTAAGTCTAATTAATTGGTCAAACAAGACCATGACTTGTCTTAATTAATAGGGGGCCGGTTTTCTAAGGGAGGATGAGTCACCATGAGTAGTCAAATAAGGAAGAAAAGAAGAGATAAGTAAAAGGAGTACTATTTGCTTTATTAAAGCAAATATCTTATATTAGCCCACTTTTCTTCTTCTCTCTCTTCATTTCCCTTCTTCCCACGGTTTCTTCTTCCCTTCTCTTGCTCCAAAACCGAGAGAGCTTCATCCATGGGTGCTCCACCTTCAAATGCTCACCAAGTGTTCATCCTTGCTCCAAATCAAAAACTAAGTATAGATTTCTCTTAGTTAGGCCAAGACCTATCTTTCTATCTTTTCAAATCTTTCAAAGCTCAAGTTTGGTGCCATGAGAAAACTCCATTGATGGAGGAAAATCAAGTTTGAAGAGCTCATTAGCTTCTCCATTCTCTTAAGGTAAAGAAAATGTAAGAAAAACCAAGTTTCCATCCCTTCCTTACATGGCCGAAAATTTACTACTCATGGGGCTATGTTTTTATGCTTTGTTCTAGCTTGTTTTATTCACCAAGGACTAGTGGAGGTCCTCTTTTATTCAATGCCCAAGTCTACCTTGAGACTTCAAAGGTAATCATCCACTTTTATGCCTTAGAACACATTTCTAACCTAGGTTTTCATTCCTTGAGGTTAGTGTATTGTTTAGTACTCATGTGAGTCATTGAATATTGGTTAGAACATTGGCAAAGGGAGTTTAAGTGGTGGCCAATATTCATTCAAGAAGAAGGTCTAAGGAGGAAGATAAGATAAGCTTGAGAAAACAAGGTAAATTACTTACCTAATGGTGGTTTAAGGTTTAAGGAATGAGTTTTAGATGGGTACCAATGTAGCCTAGGGCTTACATTAGGTAATGGGTTATGTAACCTAAGAAAAAGAACTTAAATAAGCTTGTGAACTTGTGACTAAGGAGCCAATGGGAATGAGTTAGTAATATAAGTTTAAGATGGATTTTAAGAGTATTGTAACCACTATGAGATTGATGGGTGTATTTGCAGGTTGAAGGCTTTTATATGTGGGAAATTCAGTGTTTAAGTTTAAGTCATTTAAGGGCCTAAGAGCCATGTCATTTAAGAGCCTTGGTGCTATGCAATTTAAGATTATTGCAATATAATGAGTTGTTGTGAATGAGTTGGTTTGGTGATGAGATGTGATGAGAAAGAACTTGATGTGTGTGAGATGGTTGAATGAGGAAAACAATGTGTGTGGGCATGATAAGATACTAGAGAAGCTATGGCGAAATTTGAGTAGAAAATAAGTGTTTAGGTGATGGTGGTGAACTAATATGACCTAGGATTTACTAGGAGTCATAAAAAGGAATTTGAGTGGAAATGAGTTAACTAAGGAGTTCTTGAGGTTTAGAATGACCTAGAATGGTCTATGAGGAAATTAGAGTTTAGATGGTGCATTGAACACACCAAAATCATGGTATGAGGAATGTAAGACTTGTGCAAGAATTTGGAGGAAATGATGTATAATGCTTTGAGATGATTTAGGTATGAACTAGAGAGTAAAACAATGAGAGTTTTGAGAACCTTGTGTAAGTGTGATGATGTTAGTGGTGGACTAGTAAGGTTTAGTTAAATGGTAATGTGTGGACTTGGGTAATGGAAGTGAAAATTGTAGGAGGAGGTTGTAAGTCGTCAAGGAAAATGACTAGAAACGTATGAGGACGTATGATCATGAGAATGGTGAGTAAGATGCATAAAAGAGGTGGAAATGTCTAAGGAGGGTGTTACATGGTCAAGGTAAATGAAGAACAATGTCAAGGTATTAAGGTAATGGAAAGAAATGTATGAGTAAGCTCAAGAGTTTAGGAGTGATGAGTAACCAAAGGAAAGGAGAGGAATTGTGCATGGACATGCAAGATGACCTTGGAAGGTTTAACAAGCAAAGATGGAGTGCAATGATGTTAAGGAGGATTTATATGGGTTGAAAAGAAACACTTTGGTTAGTTGAAGTTTTAGACAAAATGTACATGTTAGAAATATAAGGAATTAATTGACAAATGTTAGGAATTTCTTGCAAGAATTGAGCTAAAGGTTGGAATGATCTTTGGAGGTGATTTTCATGAGTTTGGAGGATGATTAAAGGTGGGTTTAAGGGTCTAAATGATGTTAGAACACATTAGAAGGCTTAAGGAGAAGTTTGGTGAAGATTTAACAAATTTTGGACATGTTCTGGTGGCGTCCGACCCAGGGGTCCGACCCAAGTTTGGGTCGGATGGACCTCTGTTAAGCCGCCATAAGAGTTTCTGTAATGGTCCGACCCAGTTGGTGGGTCGGACGGTGGGTCGGACGGAGGGGTTTTAAAAGACGGGAGAGTCTCTGGAATGGTCCGACCCAGTCGGTGGGTCGGACGGTGGGTCGGACGACCCTTAAGACTTAAAAAAAAAAAGAAACCCTAAGAGAGTTTAGTGGTATTAATGGTACCCCATTAAGGGGGCAATGATGATTAGAGGTATAGAGACCTAAGGGATTAAGTTAAGAATAAACTTAAAAGTTTAAGTTTAAGTTTGTAAGATTAAGTTGTAAGACTTAAGAGTTGTTAGGTGGGGATCATTAAGGGTTAAGTAAGTTAAGTAAGATAAGTAAGTTGAGTTGAGTTAAGTGATTAACAACCTAAGCCTGAATGAATGTTTTAGGACTTGGAATTTGGACTCCGGAAGAGAGTAAGCAACCGAACGACCAACGGTGAACGGTACAGTTCTTCTTGTGACCTGCTTGCTAACGAGGTGTCCGTCGGCTTGTGTGCTATTGGTTTTTGTGTGCTCACTAAACAAGATAAAGCATGCAACCGGGATATATGTTTATTGTATTGTTGTGTGATGTTTGAAAACTAACACAACATACCGTGAGAACTTACTAACTAACGTTTTGTAACACCCCATCCAACAACAAACACTTAACAACAATCTGCAGCGGAATACACACCTCATCAAATAACTTAACTCGTTGGTGTTACACGCTGTTAACCACCCACGTGGCTAACAAGGCTAATACATATACACTGTACCGGTCTGATGGGCTAAATTCCCGAGCGACTACACATTACTATCCCTTTCCATTATCAACAACCATACACATACCTTCCAACTGTACCGAGTGTTCACAAACTGATGCCGATAACAATTTCGGTCTTACTACGCCTACTGTATATATACAACTTAAACGATTACTCGTAAACTACATCTACCCCGTCCTACTCTCGAACGGCTTCCAGCTCTCTGTACCTGAAAATAGGAAAAGAAGAGAAAGGGTGGCCCCCAAGGGGCTCAGCACCTTTGCTGGTATGGTAATCCCGCAGCCCACACGCTACCGGGCCACGCACAACTAATTGTCGTCTTAGCATGCGGTTGATTATATTTAACTCATGCATGTAACAGTAAACACACAACACTTTAACATTTCGCCTCAATGGGCTCAACAAACGGATAATACATCCTTACTTGATAAGTCACTCATGGTATTCATTATCCCTAGAGTGTTCCTCCTCTAATGGAGCTACTTCCTTAATAGACGATACTTACCCTTAAATCGGGTTATCCTTAAACGCCTCTTATCACAAACTGGGATTCATTTCCATGATCCACATACTCCACATTTTACAACATATAACATACACTACATAACAACACATAACAACACTTGCACGTTTCAACGTGTACATCATAACATCACAATAGATATTGCATCACAAACAAATTACATAACATAGCGGGAATGGTTCTCTTAGGAACCGACCCAAACATTGTTTATACACTAGTGAGCCTAGAGAATGTTGCCAGTCTCATGATAAGCTCGTTATACAATAGCAACAACACTCATTACCGTCCTAATAGTCGGACGAGTAACTTAAGTTAAGGCGGTTCGGGTTTGGAGGCCCGAACACACCACACAAACACATGTTCCCCCTAAACCGATCATAAGTCAGAATAGCTAAGCTTTGGAATAAGCTAATGGGAGATCATAACCCGTGAGGGAAACAACCATAACAAAGAGAAGGGTAAGGCTAAAAAGGATACCCTCTCCCAAACAACGCGCGACCGGCCAAACCGGATTCCTCACCACTGTTAGTTCATACTTACTTTAGATATTAGTTAGAACCCCACTATGGAGTCTATCATAACTACACACCATACAGTTACAACTGGGTTAAACACACAAGGGAGATCCCTACATTCACATACGCATATCACACAATTAACACACGCATAGCCGTGGTTAGTACGTCCCATGGTTCGGGTCGTTTACTCCGAATACCGAACTCTCATGTGATCCTAGACTCAGTTAACTAAGTTAACACTTCCGAGGTTAAATGGTATCGGAGTTGTACACGCCACATAAATGAATTACTGTAAACTCATTACATGTTTAATCTTACAACGTGGCAAACATACAGAAAAACACATTGGCATACAAGCCGGTGTAATCCGGTAGGACACAGGTTGCAAGAAAACCATACCTGTCACCGGAGTCCACTTTACCACGTCCACTTATGTTCCTCGAGCAATTCTCGAACAACTGATAACATTACATGTATTTTTATTAACATCGGGGTAACATGATTGTTTAAAGTCTAATGCTTATAACTTTTCCCCGTTAATTAGTTGGATAACTTCACATTTTAACTTATTTTACCTTTACATTTTAATACAACTTTTCACTTACTTGATTGTCATTATAACCCACCTAATATGTCTTAAACAACCTTATAACATCATTACCTAACAATCCCCATCATTACATATCATCTCATAACCTTAAACAAATTTTTTTTTTTACATACTTTGGGCCGTCCGACCCACCGTCCGACCCACAACTGGGTCGGACCGTTCCAGAAACTTTTCCCGTCTTTTAAATAACCTGTCCGACCCATGTCCGACCCAACCACCTGGATCGGACCATTCCAGAGACTTAGAACACACATGTCCGACCCATGTCCGACCCAAGACCTCTGGGTCGGACCATTCCATAAACTCCAACCGGTGACTAAAACAGAGCTGTCCGACCCACCCTGGGTCGGACCACTGGGTCGGACAACACCAGAAGTTATCCAAAACTTGTCAAATTTTCTCCAAACTTTTCCTCAAGCCTCCTAATGTGTTCTAACATCTTTTGGCAGATCAAACACACCTTTAGCCATATGCTTAACTCTTTAAATCACTCACCGAAACCATTTTATCATTCACAAATTTCTTACAAAATTCCTAGCACTTGGAATGTTTTCTCCTTAAGATTTCTAGGTGGTATTTCACCTATAATGACCACTATACCAAGGTGTTTCCTCTACACCTTAACATCATCTCTCAAACTTCTTTCTTACTAACTAAATCTCCTTTTTCACATCTTACCTAAACATCACTTCTTCCTTGTACATCAACATTTCTAAACCTTTAACAACCTTCTCCAAGACTTAAATACATTCTCAAAACACACATTGAATCCCTAGAACTTCCAAGATAACACCTAAATCCTTGCATCACTCTAAATCACCTTAATACATGTTTTCCTCCCAAGTAAAACATTTGTTCACCTTTCACACTTCCTAGTTCACAAAACCATTTAAAACACTTAGAACTTCTTACACATTTTCCCAAATTTGCCCATAGCTTCTCTTGTATATACTCACATCCAAACACTTAGGTTTTTACCTTATTTCATTCAAGAACACCTAAAATCCATCAAACACATTTTTATACACAAACTTCACACATTTAGCACTACATCACAATGTAGTGCATAACTTAAATTGCTTGGCACTTAGGCCCTTAAATAACATGGCTCTTAGGCCCTTAAGTTGCTTAAACCATAAACACTGAATTTCCACAATATATAAGCCTTTGACCTGCAATTACACACACCAAGACATATGTTCTTTTACTAGTCTCCTTGAGAACACCTTACTAAGTCATTCACCATTTGCTCTTTAGGTAGTTTTAGCAAGCATTATAAGCTCATTTCTCCTAAGGCATTAAACCACATTGAGATAGCATATTTACCTCTTTTCCTCACAAACTTTCTTCTTGTTTCCTTATAAAACCGGTGGGATGTTTGGTTGTTTGTCAACTTCTAAACAATGTACACATAATAGAATGAGTATTCAAGCATCATGCTTCATCTCATTGTAAACCCTAGTTACATATATTGTTTTAAGGTATTAAAATGATGTTTTACCTTGGAATGGAAAGAGAGCTTGAATGAGTATCAAGAGAGGACTCCACCTAGTCCATGAAAGCTTGGAATGAAGCTAGAACAAGCCAATATAAGAGCACCATTAATGGTGAATTTTCGGACAACAACAAAACATGGAGGAAATGTCATTTTTCTTTGAGTTTCCTCACCTTGAAGCAAAGGAGAATGACAAGGCATGAAAATATGAGCTCAAGCTCCTTCAATGGTGAATCTTCATGGCACCAAAATGGAGTTCTTGAAGATTTGAAAAGATAGGAATGAAGAGCTTACTCTAACTAAGACAACGGTAGTCTCGGAATTAAATTCGGAGCATGGAATCATAAGTTACAAGTAAAAGGAGATGGGATATGAATGGTTCTATTGGAGAACGAGATTGAGAAGGGAGGATGAAGATAGGTGACGGTGGGAGCAAGGAGAAATGAAGGAAAAGTGAGGTAAGCTTTGGAGATATTTATGTTTTAAGGCAAAAAGTAACCTTTTACTTACTTTTCTTTCTTTCTTTTAATTGGCTGACTCGGTATGGTGACTCACCCTCTAAAAACCGTGCCCCCTTTAATATATAACATATATATGGCCTTTGTTAACCAATTTAATTACTTATAACAACATATGTTACAAACTAGCTTATTTTAGTTACTATTCACTAAAACAAGGCACATAGATGTGAAATTTTTGATTTCCCATTGATATAGACTTCCAAATGTGATACTATATAGTACACATGTTAATTAAAGAGTAATGATGGACATTTAGCCATTCAAAACTCATTTACAAGACAATTTTTCAAAAAACGTGCTTTAAGACTCCTTAAAGCACTTTTTGTGTTTTAACTTGTTTTCAAGCTTGGTTTCTTTGGTAATTGATTTAATATGTTCATTAACATATTTATAAGGTATAGGTATGACCATTAGGTCTTTTACAAATTTAGTCCAAGCTTAGAGCACATTTTGCTCTTATTGACTTTAAGGTATTTTCTTGTGTTTTGTTTGGTTTTATTGTCTACCAAGGTTTCCTAAGGACTTAATTAGCCTTATTAAATCATACTTGAATATTATTAAGTCTTGGTAGGCTCTTTGGGTCCTAACCAAGTTTGCTCATAGCTTAGAGCATGTTTTTGCTCAAACTGTGTCTTAGTGCTTTATTGCATTTACTATGGTTTAAATTGTTCACTGATGTTTCTAAGGCACTTTTTAGCCTTTATATAACATAGTTTGATATTTAAACCACATATCAAAGTTTGGGGTATTTCACGTTTAGTAAGGAAATGAGTGAGACTAAGGAACGCTCCCTAATATGGGTTGATATAAACCGAAAGAGGTTAACCAACAAACATGGTCTTGAGACTACTACTAACTGGAACTTGAGTGAGGAAACCCGGGACCGATCTCCGGTCATGCATGCTAAGGAAAAAGGGGGACGGTATCTGAATCAGATCCGCCCTCCGCTTAAGGACTTGTCTTCGGACTTGTAGCCTAGGGCCGGTTGCCGGCTCAGCTATGCTGGACTCCCGTCCAGAGTAGGTGGCATTAAGATGGTGCGGTGGGATCACCTAAATCCCAGGTTCGAATTAAGCTACAACCATTCCCTTCCAGGAACGGTTTGTATACTGAGATTAAGTTGAGATTAAGATTAAGGTAAGGTTAAGATGAGTTGCAACCATTCCTCTTTAAAGGATGGTTTGTATTATTAAGATTAAGATAAGCTACATCCACTCCTTATTAAAGGATGGTTGTTTCTAAGATTAAGATAAGACTAAGATTGAGGTGAGATAAGGATGGACTAAGATTAAGAGGGAACATTACTTAAGGAGTTAAATAATTAACTCTCTAATTAAGGGAACGCATTTAAGTCGTTCATTGTGTGTGAACTTTGATTGTTCATATCTGAGTTGTTGTTTACTGCACTTTCTATTATGTTGTGCATCTAATCAACCTCCATGCTATCGACAAGTAGTCGTCGTAGCCACGTTAGCTTGGGGGCCATGAGAGGATCGTACCAGCATTCGTGCTGACCCCCCCTTGGGGGCTGTTTTTACTACACAGGTGAACATCAGGAGGCGGCCGTCGCGAGAGTAAGAAGGGGTACAAGTGTTGAGGGTTAAGTGTGGCCTACGAGTTGTGCATGTACACTCGTATGGCAATTGGGTTAGTAAGATGTATAGGATGTGAGGGGATTGTAAGAAGAATATGTATTTGGTTAAGGTTGTTATGTACTAATGTTCGGTATATTCTGTAGTCAGACCAAGGTGGTGTGTAAAGAATTCCGCTGTGACGTGTATATGTATATATGCTGTTAAGTTGCGAGACCACGTTTGGATTGAGTTGGGGTGTTACAAAAAGTGGTATCAGAGCGTAGTTACGCTCTGAAGACAAGAAATACCGAACTTAGGAGAATATTGAGGTTGAGATTGAGTTATGGGTTAAGGGTTGAGAGATAGAGTGTGAGGTGCGTTAGTCAGGACTTCCCGGTGTTTACCGGATATCCATAGTTCCTAGACCCGCCCTCCACATCCCTAACCCTGAATATGTGGAACAAACGCCAGAGAGAAGAAAGCCTTCTCCTACTCGGGAAAAACCCGATCTGGCAGTTAGTTAATAGTAAGCAATACGAGAAACACCTTGTTGAACAACTGTTTATGAGAACTTGAACATTTTATTTGAGGCGCAGCGGTGAAACAGGCGCTATCAAGGGAATTCTACCAGTAAGGGAACGGTAATTACCGGCAACATGGGTCGACATGCTACGCAGTCGAAATAACCCGCAATACCAATGATAAGGAAAGCACTACGGGTGCAATAGAAAAGAAAAGGGGAAGTGACATGAGTACCGGACAGTGGTCCGAAGGAGCATAACAATAGGATAATACAAAGCATGAGGATTGAGACTACTGGAAAGCCCTGTTAGAAACGGGAACTCCAAACCCCATACAATGAAAAAGGTTACAAACCTGGCCGACACAACGCGAATAACGGTGGAAACACATATAAATTGTATACCGAAATAGGACTACGATGTAGTGCCTAAAGGAGAATCATTACTGAGTAACCACAGCAAAATGTGTGGAGATAGGAGCGAGGATTAAGACATAAGAAAATATTAAGGGGTTCCCTCAGAAAGAGGAACGCCCTGATGAATGACAGTACTGTCAAACAACAAGGAAACTACCGGATGATTAGTTATCCAAAATAAGAGATTATCGAAGGAGTCCCGAGGACTACTAATTCCATGGAAATTAGAAGGAAGTATCACTTCCAATGTACCTTACACCAATAGCCCATCCTGCATGGCGCACTTGCCATAGCAAGTGCTACCACGGTTAAACTACACGGAGAGCCATCATGGCAAGATAGGAAAACTCTACAGTAGCAACACATATTAATACCGGATTGTAAGTCCTTATGAACGGAAGAATAAGACCTTGGAAAGGCCCGACGGCCTGACCATGATGAGATTAGGTGACACACCAGTCAGCAGGGAGTTGAATTTGGACAGAATACTAAATGAAATTAATAATAGCAACGGTATAACCTACTACAACAACAACCGACAGTACGGTAAGGACATCAATCCCAAACCTCAGGAGAGGAGAACCTGAGAGATCGCTCAACAATCCGAGCAAAAACACTAAATAAGCAATAAAATACAAGGGATGTATTATAAGATACGATTGAGACGGTTGACGCAACGACTTCCAACGAAAACGGGATAAGACTCCCAAAGTGACCACTAAGAGTACCAATAACAACATTTTTCAATAAGATGTTGGAAAACCCAGAAAATAAGGGTAAGAGAAATGAACATAAGCTATAACCTACTAAGGACTAAAGATGTACCACCCTGGAAAGGAAAGCCCGGAGGACCCCCCAGAGCGGGCATAGTTGCGCGAGTAAACTGATGAATGACAGTTAATACTGTTAGTTTAACTCATTAACACCCAAGTATGATTGATCATCAACGGGTGGCATAGTCAACGGAAGTTGAACGAAGCGTTGAGATGGAAGTATAAGATGTCAGGATGATATCCAACTTGGACACCTTAAGGCAAACGCCTAATACGAACTTATCCTTAATTGCTAAAAGACGTAGGTCTAATAAAATGACAGTATTGTCAAAGACATTAAGTAACCTCAGATCACTTGAACAACTTCCATAGCAGGAAGCACAGCAACTACCATGAAACCCGATACTACATTTAGTATGTAACCTAACGGTGGATAGTGCTCAAAGAACCAGAATCTTATAAGGATGACCTGCAGATGAGTAAGAGTACAAATAATGAACTGAGACATTAAGCATTAAGAGCCTACGAGCCAAGGATGTTAACCACATCAGAGCCCGAGGTGCAGTAAGTTGTAAGAGAGCTTGTTTAAGCCACGAATGAACTACAATGTGTAGATGTGAACGATTACAAACCTATAACTTAGGTTGGGAAGAATATTACCAAGAAAGGGGACCAATGAGAATATTGAAATAATGCTAAGGACAGGGGCGGAGAACAAACCATGCCTTTAGGGTGGGGATACCTCTCCTTGTTGTGAGGCCATGAGTGGGAATGAACCCCTCAAAAAGGGCTTTCACTTATTAGAGATGCAATACGCTTTTGTTAGAGAATGGAAACTGTAAACTTGAGATTACTTTAGAACATATCAGATACACTTGAGTAATAAGGAAGGTTCCACAGATAGACCCCATATTCAACACCCAGGATGTAAGAATTAGTAATTGTCAGAGATAGACATTGTGAGTGCACATTATGGCACGTCGAGTGACCAATGCTCAGAAGAGCTTGTGACTCAGCGGATGACTTCTTCAGGAACCAGTTAAGTTACATGGTAGATAACATCACTAAGGATGAAAGAAAGCGAGAGAAATTAGCCTACTTACAAATCTGAGATTGAAGCATAACACCTTCGTAGTAAGAGTTAACTATTTTATAGCACGGTATGACAACCGCCATACACCAAGAAGGGATTAAGTATAAGGTAAGACATTAGAATAAGTGAGTAAGAGGTTGCACCATCAATGGGCAACATGGTAAGGGCCAACTACCACGGTAGTAGTGGTCGTGAGTACAATAGTTATATAAGGGGAATTAAGTCGTGGTGCACGGTAAAGCGACCGTTAGGTATGAGCCGTCAAATATTGACACAGAGGCAATGAGATTTATGAGTTAAGACCAATATAAGTAAGGAAATAAGATGGTAGACGAACTGAGCATTGATGCCAGTAGTCTGGACCTAGTTAGGTAAGATTTCACAAGAAGCACACTACCCATTCCTTGAGGAACTGGAAGTGCATTCCTGGTTGAACAAATGTGAGAAAGAAGATAGGAGGCTCTATGGAAAGAGACATAAGCTACTAAGAAATGGAGTCAATATGGAATACAGAAAGGAGCTAGAGCATACCATACCCAAGAACGCAGTAAATGGACTTCCCTTGATTAACTTCAAGAAGAACAATAAATGTTATTATGGAACGATGAAAGAGGAGATCGACAACAGAATACTTCATAATTAGCAATAGCTAAACGTGTGACGGACACTATGAGTTTACTAAAATGAGACGTGGGACGACTGCACCCCACAGGGGCTTCCAGGCCTGACACGCTCATTTATGAGTTAGTTGGGTAAGTAGTAATGTACCAGTAAGGTACCCCATGCATGTAAACAAGTGGTGTAAGGAACACGGGAAGTAGTCGACTCCGTACCACGGACAACGACGCAAGATCAGACAAGAGCAGCCATTACCACAACCAGTCGAAGAGAAGAATTCAGTTGAACCAGCAATGCAAGGGAATCAGAGAACAAATAATTAAGGACTATGAAGTGCGAGAAGCACGGATTGTTAAGTATAGACATAGGACATGTCTTAAGATGAATAAGATTAAGCTGTAAAGTGCAATAAGCACTAAACAGTAGTTTCATATTAGGAATCATCCTCAGACCAAAGGTCAGTTGGAGAGAACGATTTAGACATTCGAGAAAACACTAAGAGTGTGAACATTAGATCTCCAGGGAGACTGGATAGACGAGCTACAACTCATCAGGGCCGTGTATATATAAAGATAACACGTGACCATTGAGGGACCTTTAGTGCTAAACCATAAGCACGCAAGAGAAAGATATCCGATACTGTAAAAAGGATAAGAGAGGCAAATAAACCTAAAACTATCAGAGTCGTGCAGCGGAAGCTAGCAGATCACTACCTTTGAGATTAGACCAAACTAAGTTATGGAAACGGTATAAGTACCGTTAAGAATCCTCGATACAGAGACTAAGTCATTTCTGATCGAATTATAAGTAAGATAGATGACGTGGAAGCTAGAATGCTTGGTGAGAATTAGACATCTTGAACTTATGTTCAAGGATGATATAATGCTGATTACGTGGGCGTAATCCATTTTAAGGGGGGTAGAGCGAAAACCGCTTAGCGTATGTTTGTGCACTGAGTACATAAACTACGGTGTGAATAGCACAAAATAATTTGAGAATATGTTTTACATGAACATTTTGAGATAAATTATGGTTATTGCACATAGAAGATGTGAATACCATACATATTAAGTACCTATCTTGTTAATTCTAGGTGTGAGTACAAGTTAAGAGAATTAAGGAAGAGGATTAAGGAGACTTAAGAAATAAGGAATATATGAGGTATAAGTCGATATGAGACTATGTGTGAGATAAGAATAAGATAACATTATGAGATACCATTTGACATGAGTATGAGGAAGAAGATAGTAATGCTATGAGATATAAGATGGTGAGAAATGGTATGAGACTGATATAGAACTTAGTGGGAATTTAAGTCTTGAGGTAATTACTAAGAGATGAATTGGGAATGCTTGATGGACTGAGTCTACACTTTGGAGATGTATTGATTATGATTAGAAGAACTAAAAAGATAGAAAATTGGACATGAGTGAATTATTTGGATGTTTGAAAATGACGTGGGAGGTGGAACTTGATTTTCTAGGGATCAAGGGAAACCGAACACAAATTGGGGTGGAAGGATAGTTCTACACTGATGCTGATCACATCAGGGTTGGATGATTCCTGAAACTCCCTACCAGTGGTCACAACTAAATCACACTATGGATAGAGACCTTAGGATAAAATGAAATTGGAGTTGATTGTATTTTTAATTAGAGGAATTATTCCTCACATGACCTCGTAAAAAGGATTACCTTTTTACTGAGTCTCGCCCATGAAGTCGAGGACGCACGAGCCTTTGTCTTCGGACCGGTGACATGGGGAGAGCAGAGTGTTTTGTATTCTGGCCCATGGTGACGAGGACGAATGAGCCATTGTCTACGGACCGGTGACATGGGAGAATATGTTGGAAATTATGTGAATGTTTCAATCATCAAAAGAAACAAAAAGAATTTTGAGTGCTATACATGCTTAAGCATGTTGTGTGATATTTAAGTATAAGAATATGGCGGATCTAATGATCCAATGAGATTAAGTATACATAAGTATGATCTATATGATCTAAGGAATGAGGTAAGACATGTATTCTAATAAGATAAGATGCATGGGAACTTTGGGGACAAAGTTCTTTTAAGGGGGGTAGATTGAAATACCCCAAACCTAAGTATGCTAATTAAACATCAAATTATGATGTAGTAAGGCTAGAATATGCTTAGAAAGATTGGTAGACAATTTAAACCAAGGAAAACACAAGAAAGTGCCTTAAGGGCAATTTGGGCAGAAACATGCTCTAAGCTTGGAGTGACTTTGATTAGCACCCAAATACCATTATAAGACTTTATTAATATGCTAATGGACATTTTAAATCAATAGCAAAGAAAACCAAGCTCAAAAACAAGCTTAAACACAAAATGTGCTTTAAGACTCCTTAAAGCACCTTTTTGAGAAATTGTCTTAGAATTGAGTTTTGAGTGGCTAAATGTCCATCATTACTCTTTAATCAACATGTGTACTAATTAGTATCACATTAGGAAGCCTAAATCAATGGGAAATCAAAAATTTCACGAATATGTGCACTAATTAGTGAATAGTGCCAAATAGTGACTAGTTTAGTCTTTAATCACTTAAGTCTAATTAATTGGTCAAACAAGACCATGACTTGTCTTAATTAATAGGGGGCCGGTTTTCTAAGGGAGGATGAGTCACCATGAGTAGTCAAATAAGGAAGAAAAGAAGAGATAAGTAAAAGGAGTACTATTTGCTTTATTAAAGCAAATATCTTATATTAGCCCACTTTTCTTCTTCTCTCTCTTCATTTCCCTTCTTCCCACGGTTTTTCTTCCCTTCTCTTGCTCCAAAACTGAGAGAGCTTCATCCATGGGTGCTCCACCTTCAAATGCTCACCAAGTGTTCATCCTTGCTCCAAATCAAAAACTAAGTATAGATTTCTCTTAGTTAGGCCAAGACCTATCTTTCTATCTTTTCAAATCTTTCAAAGCTCAGGTTTGGTGCCATGAGAAAACTCCATTGATGGAGGAAAATCAAGTTTGAAGAGCTCATTAGCTTCTCCATTCTCTTAAGGTAAAGAAAATGTAAGAAAAACCAAGTTTCCATCCCTTCCTTACATGGCTGAAAATTTACTACTCATGGGGCTATGTTTTTATGCCTTGTTCTAGCTTGTTTTATTCACCAAGGACTAGTGGAGGTCCTCTTTCATTCAATGCCCAAGTCTACCTTGAGACTTCAAAGGTAATCATCCACTTTTATGCCTTAGAACACATTTCTAACCTAGGTTTTCATTCCTTGAGGTTAGTGTATTGTTTAGTACTCATGTGATTCATTGAATATTGGTTAGAACATTGGCAAAGGGAGTTTAAGTGGTGGCCAATATTCATTCAAGAAGAAGGTCTAAGGAGGAAGATAAGATAAGCTTGAGAAAACAAGGTAAATTACTTACCTAATGGTGGTTTAAGGTTTAAGGAATGAGTTTTATATGGGTACCAATGTAGCCTAGGGCTTACATTAGGTAATGGGTTATGTAACCTAAGAAAAAGAACTTAAATAAGCTTGTGAACTTGTGACTAAGGAGCCAATGGGAATGAGTTAGTAATATAAGTTTAAGATGGATTTTAAGAGTATTGTAACCACTATGAGATTGATGGGTGTATTTGCAAGTTGAAGGCTTTTATATGTGGGAAATTCAGTGTTAAGTTTAAGTCATTTAAGGGCCTAAGAGCCATGTCATTTAAGAGCCTTGGTGCTATGCAATTTAAGATTATTGCAATATAATGAGTTGTTGTGAATGAGTTGGTTTGGTGATGAGATGTGATGAGAAAGAACTTGATGTGTGTGAGATGGTTGAATGAGGAAAACAATGTGTGTGGGCATGATAAGATACTAGAGAAGCTATGGCGAAATTTGAGTAGAAAATAAGTGTTTAGGTGATGGTGGTGAACTAATATAACCTAGGATTTACTAGGAGTCATAAAAAGGAATTTGAGTGGAAATAAGTTAACTAAGGAGTTCTTGAGGTTTAGAATGACCTAGAATGGTCTATGAGGAAATTAGAGTTTAGATGGTGCATTGAACACACCAAAATCATGGTATGAGGAATGTAAGACTTGTGCAAGAATCTGGAGGAAATGATGTATAATGCTTTGAGATGATTTAGGTATGAACTAGAGAGTAAAACAATGAGAGTTTTGAGAACCTTGTGTAAGTGTGATGATGTTAGTGGTGGACTAGTAAGGTTTAGTTAAATGGTAATGTGTGGACTTGGGTAATGGAAGTGAAAATTGTAGGAGGAGGTTGTAAGTCGTCAAGGAAAATGACTAGAAACGTATGAGGACGTATGATCATGAGAATGGTGAGTAAGATGCATAAAAGAGGTGGAAATGTCTAAGGAGGGTGTTACATGGTCAAGGTAAATGAAGAACAATGTCAAGGTATTAAGGTAATGGAAAGAAATGTATGAGTAAGCTTAAGAGTTTAGGAGTGATGAGTAACCAAAGGAAAGGAGAGGAATTGTGCATGGACATGCAAGATGACCTTGGAAGGTTTAACAAGCAAAGATGGAGTGCAATGATGTTGAGGAGGAGTTATATGGGTTGAAAAGAAACACTTTGGTTAGTTGAAGTTTTAGACAAATGTACATGTTAGAAATATAAGGAATTAATTGACAAGTGTTAGGAATTTCTTGCAAGAATTGAGCTAAAGGTTGGAATGATCTTTGGAGGTGATTTTCATGAGTTTGGAGGATGATTAAAGGTGGGTTTAAGGGTCTAAATGATGTTAGAACACATTAGAAGGCTTAAGGAGAAGTTTGGTGAAGATTTAACAAATTTTGGACATGTTCTGGTGGCGTCCGACCCAGGGGTCCGACCCAAGTTTGGGTCGGACGGACCTCTGTTAAGCCGCCATAAGAGTTTCTGTAATGGTCCGACCCAGTTGGTGGGTCGGGGTCGGACGGAGGGGTTTTAAAAGACGGGAGAGTCTCTGGAATGGTCCGACCCAGTCGGTGGGTCGGACGGTGGGTCGGACGACCCTTAAGACTTAAAAAAAAAACCCTAAGAGAGTTTAGTGGTATTAATGGTACCCCATTAAGGGGGCAATGATGATTAGAGGTATAGAGACCTAAGGGATTAAGTTAAGAATAAACTTAAAAGTTTAAGTTTAAGTTTGTAAGATTAAGTTGTAAGACTTAAGAGTTGTTAGGTGGGGATCATTAAGGGTTAGGTAAGTTAAGTAAGATAAGTAAGTTGAGTTGAGTTAAGTGATTAACAACCTAAGCCTGGATGAATGTTTTAGGACTTGGAATTTGGACTCCGGAAGAGAGTAAGCAACCGAACGACCAACGGTGAACGGTACAGTTCTTCTTGTGACCTGCTTGCTAACGAGGTGTCCCTCGGCTTGTGTGCTATTTGTTTTTGTGTGCTCACTAAACAAGATAAAGCATGCAACCGGGATATTATGTTTATTGTATTATTGTGTGATGTTTGAAAACTAACACAACATACCGTGAGAACTTACTAACTAACGTTTAGTAAGGAAATGAGTGAGACTAAGGAACGCTCCCTAATATGGGTTGATATAAACCAAAGAGGTTAACCAACAAACATGGTCTTGAGACTACTACTAACTGGAACTTGAGTGAGGAAACCCGGGACCGATCTCCGGTCATGCATGCTAAGGAAAAAGGGGGACGGTATCTGAATCAGATCCGCCCTCCGCTTAAGGACTTGTCTTCGGACTTGTAGCCTAGGGCCGGTTGCCGGCTCAGCTACGCTGGACTCCCGTCCAGAGTAGGTGGCATTAAGATGGTGCGGTGGGATCACCTAAATCCCAGGTTCGAATTAAGCTACAACCATTCCCTTCCAGGAACGGTTTGTATACTGAGATTAAGTTAGATTAAGATAGGTAGGTTAAGATGAGTTGCACCATTCCTCTTTAAAGGATGGTTTGTATTATTAAGATTAAGATAAGCTACATCCACTCCTTATTAAAGGATGGTTGTTTCTAAGATTAAGATAAGACTAAGATTGAGGTGAGATAAGGATGGACTAAGATTAAGAGGGAACATTACTTAAGGAGTTAAATAATTAACTCTCTAATTAAGGGAACGCATTTAAGTCGTTCATTGTGTGTGAACTTTGATTGTTCATATCTGAGTTGTTGTTTACTGCACTTTCTATTATGTTGTGCATCTAATCAACCTCCATGCTATCGACAAGTAGTCGTCGTAGCCACGTTAGCTTGGGGGCCATGAGAGGATCGTACCAGCATTCGTGCTGACCCCCCCTTGGGGGATGTTTTTACTACACAGGTGAACATCAGGAGGCGGCCGTCGCGAGAGTAAGAAGGGGTACAAGTGTTGAGGGTTAAGTGTGGCCTACGAGTTGTGCATGTACACTCGTATGGCAATTGGGTTAGTAGGATGTATAGGATGTGAGGGGATTGTAAGAAGAATATGTATTTGGTTAAGGTTGTTATGTACTAATGTTCGGTATATTCTGTAGTCAGACCGTGGCAAGGTCCTGGTGTGTAAAGAATTCCGCTGTGACGTGTATATGTATATATGCTGTTAAGTTGCGAGACCACGTTTGGATTGAGTTGGGGTGTTACATTTTAGGGTTCTTAGTGCTTTTCAAAACAAAATCTACACAAAGTCCTTATACAGAATTCGCAGTTGTAGATCTATAACTGGAAAAATCGAGATTAACCTACCGCACAACATAGCCAGAATTTTTACAAATTTTTGCAAGAAATCGGGCTCCAATGGCACCGGTTTACAGAGAAACAAAAGAGTAAATTCTCCCTAAGTTTTCAATTCGAATCTGGCTAAAATAGGACAGAAAAATAACAAAAAATAATTGTCACTGAGTGGCTACCTCCCCGATGATTAAACGGGGAATCCGGTCCCGTTCTTCTTCTCAGTTCGTCTCCCTCGCCCGTCTTCCTCAAGTCGACACCGGAGTTGGCCTCTTCCTCATTTGTGCGCTCGAATCACCATAACCGCACCAGGATCAGCCTCCAGCGGTATTTGTTTCGCCAGTTAGGGATCGAAACCGTGAGTGAAGAGAATGAATGGAGGCTTCGATTTGTATGTCTCTATTTTCTAGTTAGGGTTGTGTACTACCGTGCGTGAAAGAAGAAGGATAGGGGAGAATGAACGAAGGCGCATGTATGAGTTCACCAGTTAGGTTTTGGAAGAATTTAGAAGTGAGAAGAGAATGGAATGAGGGCGCCGCATTCATGTTCCTTGTGCTAGTTAGGGTTACAAAACGTAGATGAAGAATTAAGAGGAGATGTGGGCTTAGTAAGGATTAGTTGTAGTTTTTTTTTTGTTTGGGCTGTTCTTACCGAGAGTGAAGGGAAGTGATGGGCCGGCCCTGTCACATTGGGCGGGTCGGTCCAATTGTATATATATATTTTTTTAAAAACGTTTCATATATAAGTCGTTTTTGACTCATTTTTTTGTCTGTTTTTCGTACCGTTTGTGACACGTTGTCCCGTTTAATGAGACAGACCTTTCTATGTCTTCAAATTCATATTTCCAAACAATAATTATTATTATTTATAAATTTGATTAATTAGCATTTAATTTCTAATTGGCTTGCGTTTTGCCATTTCAGGCGAAAACACGACGTCTTTTATTCGATTTTATTAGCCAATTTTCCAATGCCCCATAAATTATCCAAATGACCCCGTGAGGTAGCTAAGACCTCGTTTTCACTCCTAAAATATTTGTGGCACGTTTTTGATGTAAAAATGATCACTTATTTTTGTTTATATTCCTTTTATGAACCCCCCTCATGGTCATTTTTAGGACTCGTTAATGTTTCCTAACGACTTTCTTAGGATTTATTCCAATGTTATATTATCCTTTTTATTTATTTAAGGACATTTAATTCCTTAACCCCACATTAATTACTTTATTGAATTAATTCGTTATTACTTAAAGTAATTCATATTTGGGGTATTTCATTGAACCTTGAGAAAAGTAAAGAATGGTAAGGAATCACCAAACCCCTTAGAGTAATAGTCGAACCCCAATGAGAGGATCCGACTAAAATGAACAATGTCTCCAACATGAGAGTATTCGATAAGTTGGGTAAAACCTTAAATCTTAGAATACTAGACATTGAGGAATTCTCTAAGCCAAAAGTTGTTATCGAGAGAGATATCTCAAGGCTAATCCTTGAGATTGTGAAATGACTCTGAGAGAGGAGTTTTGGGAATTTGAGTAGTCCGGTAGAGAACTGGACATTTTGTGAACTTGAGGAGCTAAATGCATAGCTCCTATGGTATTTGTAAGCCCGGTGGTGGGTCTTGTGTATGACCCTGCCCGGAGGTCGTGGCTAAGACTTAAAAGATGCCTTTGAGTATTGATTTGAGAACTTGAGTATTTGAGTATGGATTTGAGTATGTGAGTATTGAGAAATGAGTTGTGACTTGAGAGAGTTGAGAATTTGAGTTTGAGTGGAGAATTGAGTTGAGTATTGTAGAACTTGTTGAGATTGTGAGTAAGAGTACCCAAGAGAGTGGGTAAGACAATGAGCTATTGAGTAAGGCATAGTGAGGTAGAAACCCTCAAGCCGAAAAAAGTATATCAAACTAACCTCTTGATATGTGTGTTAGTATTTGTGTTCTTCATTGAACCTTGATTGAGTTAATATACATATGTAATGTATTATTGCCTTGCATGCTGTTTGAATCAAAATGAACCGCGTGCTCTCGACCAAATAGTCGGCGTACCCTCGCTAGTACGCGGGGTATGTGAATTTCATATGTAGCAATTTTGCTGAGCCCCTAGGGGCATCGTTTTTATTTTCCAGGTACAACGAAGCCGTTAACCGTTCGAGAGTAGGACTGAAATACCCCAAAGATTTATTACCTTAATTAATAAGGATTGAATTAAATCATGAGCAATAATTGCTATAAATATTAGGGTATAAACATATGGTCCAAAATGGACATTAAACTACACTAAATCTCTAATCAAAGAGGAAATAATATTAAGGAAAAATTAACTCCCAAATTTAATATCACATGTAACATAATAGTACATGTACTAAATATCAGATATAGCACTCATTTAGCTACATATATTTATTTAGTATAAGCAAATCATATATGCAATATATATACATATGTACAATATATATCCATATATATACATATATATAGTTTAAAACAAAATACCATAAGTCACCATTTAACAAATAAATCTAGTTATAGATATTTATAACTTGTATGTTACATTATTAGGCAATGAAAATGCAAAACCTCCTTCCAAAATAATCCACAATCGGTTGCATATGTATAGACATGGAAAAAAAAAAATAAGACTAGAAAAGCAAATATTGGAAAGAGAAACAAATATACAACTGGTGCCACAATTTTAGGAGAGGAAAATTCAATTCCCTTCATTCTCCCATCCTAGCCGGACTACCTATCTAAATAAAAGAAAACAAATGTCATTAGACAAAATAAATTAATAGTAAAGTACAACTAAAATACACAAATAATCTCACCCACTCCTTACTTTTCCCATGCTTTTTTTTTCTCCCTCCATCACTCCAGCCTTACGACAGCTCCTTTCCTTTCACACAGCAGAAGCATTTTTTTTCCTCCATCATTTCAATGCTGTTTCCCTACATACGACAGTACTCCCTCCTCCCTGTATTACCGGTTGTAGCGACAGAAAACAAAGAGAAGGTACTCCCTCCTACCTCTTGTGCTTACGTCCTCTTCTTTTTCTCTCTATACAAGACACACTGACCTTCTTCCTCCTTTCCAAGACAACAGCAAACTAGCAGTAAGTCTCTTCATATCTTCAACTTCTTCTCCAGCCTTATCACTGCTGTTTGACGCGTGAAACAAGGATGCCGCCGCTCCCTCTCCTGTTTCTTTTCGTTTTTCCCAGGGGTCCAGCATGACATCGATCTCCATCTACCCCTCTTCCCATCCCCATGTTGTAACAGCAAGAATATCACCAGGAAGCAAGCGCTCCCCGTCTCTCTTCTAAATCCCAAGCAGTAATAACAAATGACAACAAGAGCAGGCTCATTTATCCCCTTCACGATCTGTTCCTCAGCTCCAACTCCACCTGCTGTAGTGAATAAAACAAGGTATAAAAAGCCACGTTGAAGACTCCCAAAACAGACCAGAGAGATCCAAAGGCTAGGAGACTTGGACCTACAAGGTGAGGAAAAAAAACATGCTATAAACCAACGTCTCCTTCATTTGTGAATCCGAAAATGACTTATTCATACACTATTCTACCTGTTTTTGCAACCGTATGGGAGCTGTTTTCCAGCCCTTTCAGGAAGCCTAGAAGCTGCCCCAAAAACACCTATTAAAGGGGGTCCAAACTGAGGTAATAACTGAGAACCTCCATGGCTGATTCAAGCCTTAATGCTCACTGTTTTCTGTTACAAAAAAAAACTGAAGTTATTTCCCTCCTTAGGTGTCCTAAACTGGCACTTGAAACCTCTGCAACACTCACGGTAAAGACCCATCCCTTGAGTTCAAAAAAAAAAAAAAATTATTCCTCAAAACCCCCATAAACTAGCTGCTTGAGGAGCGACTAACTTGACTCTTCTTTTGCAAAAAACAAAAATGGTCACCGAATGGGGTATGTCTACCCATGTGCTACCGTGAACAAGGGAGCAATATTCAAAGAGAAGGGCTGAGCTTTGAACAGGTAAAAGCTGGGTTAGTATTTAAGTATTTCATTAATGATTTAGGGGAATGTTGAGTACAGAATAAGTCTAAACTATGGGGTATCTACCTACAGCCGAGAGGTGCTGGGAAGTAGATGAAGTTCTTGTGTTTATAGCAAGGTAATATTCCCTAAACCATAACTTATTGATTTAAAAGTTATACTATTGTAATACAGTGTGGTAGCGGTAATTAGTGCCTACAACTGTGTTGTTAGATCCTAAATGCATGGAGGAAATTAAGAATTAAATATTTGATTAGTGAGGTTGTTGGAAAATAGTCTAAGAAAAACTAATTATCATACGAACCAAACGGAGAGGGTATGGCTGTTATACATGCTATCTAAATCCTAAAAATGTGTAAACAATTATGGTGATATGTTTAGTTAGTATATCTAAGGATAAATGACATGCAAAAATTATGTTTATGAGTTAAATGTGGAAGGAAATTGATTTAAAAGATTTTGTAAAAATCTATATAAAACCGTAAGTGTATGTGGATATTTGAGACTTTACAATGTCACTTAGTGATTAAGAATATATTAGGTTTAGAGATATGTATTTAGGTTATATAACTATTGTTATTTAAACCTTGGATATTAATTATTAGCTGGGGAAATTAATATTAGCCGGTAGCATGTGTATGCATATAGGTTGTTTAGATCCTAAAAATGTGTAAAAAATTTAGGGGTGAGTACTCAATTAGTGAGATAAATTTCTAGTGGTTATTAATGTATGTTTTACAAGATATTAAAGGAAGAAAAATGGCTTAATGGAGTTAATTAAAAATTGATGCAAACCGAGAGGGTAATTTTTTTTTTGAAATTAGAGGTGAACTATATATTGAATGAATAATAGAGTTTATACAAAAAGAGATACATAGGAGTCCTATATATCAGATACCCAGGGATTTACAAGTCAAATGGGGCATAAGAGTTCCAAAAAGGTGGCGAAGGGCCAAACTAATACATCATAGTCAAAATGGGCACTAAGCAGATATGGAGGTAAAATAAATTAGGACTCCAGGATCTGGTTAAGCCAAACAGTATCTCGATAAGGGGAGAGATTAGTCCTGATGGTGCCTTTGATTGCCCTCTTCACGTCCGCAATGATGAGAGTGGGGTCCCTGACCTGGCCTATTATGGCTCTTCAACACCTTTCGATCCAAATGAAGTAGACGACATTAGCGATAACTGCACGTCTGACGGAGTCCTTTGGTCTTCTCCTCTTGCTGTAGTGAGATAGCCAGTGAGCGCAGCTGCGGAGGTTAGACCTGTTGGTGGGGATCCCCAGCCAGTCACATATTGACCACCAGATCCTGCAAGTAGTCCTGCAAGAAAAGAATAGGTGCCCGCTAGTCTCTGGAGCTTGCTCATAGAGCCAGCATCTGTTAGCAAGGCTAATGCCCCAAGATTGCAACTTATCACATGTTTTCAGTCTACCTTTTAGAGTAACCCAGAGAATGAACTTGGCTTTAGGGAGCGCCCATGTCTTCCAACATATATTATACCAGGGAAAGTGCCTAGAAGGGGAAGAGACATCCTAGTAGATGGTGTTGACACGGAGACGGAGAGGGTAGGAGAGAAAAAGAGAGGTAGCGTCCTGTGTAGAGCCGCACTGCTTGATCCACCAATCCCTTGCCCTGAGGATGGACTTCCAGATCCACGGGTCACCTCCGTTGGGAGTGGCGGCCCAGATGTCGGAGTTCTCCAGGTATACATTATGGATCCATTGAATCCAAAGCCTGTCGGAGTTATGAATGATGTGCGACTTAAATTCAAAAAAAATGTGTAGAAAATAAATGACTAAATAGTTAATTTGGGAGACTAAGTGCTAATGGCTTAATTAAGGCTATCTCATAAGTGATTAAGGGAAAAAATGATTAAATAGTATTATTATAAATCCTGTAGAAAATCGTGGGTAATATGTGGGTTTGAGACATTTTAACGTCATTTGATGATTTAGATTATGTTATGAGTGAGGATATGTATTTAGGTTTTTTTATTATGGCTATCTAAGGCTTTAAACGTTAATCATTAAGCTTTTGGGGTGAAATTATAATTTTGGAAATGATTGGTGTAAAAGGGGTGAATTTAAGGGAAATATTCACCTAGGGCTGTTATGAATTTTAGAAAAACTATTGGATAGGTTTTGTGATTTAATAAGTTAAGGAGTATAATATATAGTTTAAATGTTAAAATATAACATTTATAAAACTTATGGGGTAAGGATTGAAATTACCGAAAGTTTGGGGGCTAAATGGAATTTAAATAGCCTTAGGGGCTGCTTTGGGATTTTAGAGAAAGTATGGGTTAGTTTGGTGATTTAATAGATTAAAGAGTATAATATATAGTTTAAATATTATAATGTAACATTTATAAAAACTATAAGGATTTATATGTAAACACCGAAACATTAGGGGTTGAAAGTGAATTTATAATAATGGTGGGACTGTTCGGAAATTTGTAACAACTTTGAGGGTTGATTTGGTATTTTTTATAATTAATATGTATAATATAAGTTTAAGGATTAATTAGTAAGGTTTATAAAGTGATGTGGTTAGTTTGTGAATAAAGGATAGGTATGGGTGGGAGGAATTAAATAGTGTAAATTAATGGTGCTGCTTCGGCAATATAAGGAATTTAAGGAAAGCTCTAGGTTAAAACTAATTAAGGATGTAAGTATGATAGTTTATGGGACTTAAAGTTATAAATGGAATACTAATGAAATTAATGTGGGAAGGATGTAATTATTGGGAGCTTTGGGGTACATGCGAAAATAAATTAAGTTTGGGAAGGTTTATATTATAAGGTTGGGGAATGTCATAATGTGACATTAGTATAAAGTAGGTGGGAAATTAAATGAAAGTTAATAAAGTATTGTGAAGGTATTAGTAGTTACATAAAATAATGAACTACTTGGAAAACTAAGGACTATAAAATAAAGTTTACAACCTTATAAGTTATTAGGTAATACAACGTCATTGAGACATTATAAATATTACCAAGCTAAAGGTTGTTGGGATTAGTGAAGGAATTAATGTAAGAATGGGAAGTTAAGTACTCGCATAAAATAAGGAGATTTTATATAACTATAAGAGTTATAATATAAGGTTAGAAGCCTTATGAAATTGAAGAAAATTATAATGCACTTAAGACATTATAAGTGACATTGTTATATACTAAGATTATACCCTTAGTAAATAAAGTGTGAGAAATAACATTAATAAATGTTAAAATAATCTCATGAAGCGATAGAATAATCCCTTGAGAAATTATAATTCATATTAACTAATATGAATGTAAGGGATTAAGTGGAAGAGACTATATAACCATATGGGATGGTAATGAGATATGTTGTAAGGGGGAGTGGATTATATTAAGGTGAACAAATACATACGATAACGATGATGGAGTACGAACGTAATGTACTTATAATCATGTATAAATTTATATACTACCTATGAACTAATAATATAGGTAGTAACAAGAGATTAAAAATTCTAAAGTGATAAATAAAGATCACATTAATATTCTTACGAACAAATAGAGTATAGTTCAAAATTAATCCCGAACTTGATTATAACCCGGAAGAAGTAATTAACCAACTAAGGGTTAATAAACGGGAAGGGATTTGTACAAATCTGGAACATATAATAGGACTCGATGTACAAGTATTAACACCTATAGTTACTTATTCCAGAGTACATAGAGAGAAGATCAGTAGGAGTAGCGAGGTTGGCGGTCGCGGGGTCGGCGTCTACTTCCCAGAGTGAGCGACTACTGGTGTACGGTATGTTTGATTCTATGGTCTGAACCCTAATGGATTCTTTGAGTTCAGACATATGTGTGCTAATTGCTTAAGATGATATGGTTGAAAATGCATGTGCTTATGAAATGTTATCTGCTCGTTATTATTATCGGTGCGCGAACGCCTTTAGCTAAGGGTATCAATTATTAATCGACTATACAAGCAAGGATGGTAACGCAATAAAGTACGACACTGTCTATAATATTCAATTTAAGACTAAAAACTTAGGAAGAAAGGTTCGGTAATACCAACCTTAGAGCACTGGCACAAAACATGAATATAACCTAGATCTCTCCTAGGTATGTGTAAGACCCTACGGGGCATCGAATAAATAAAAAGGTATTCTCCAATGAACTTACAACTAATAATGATGAGTCGGTTAAAACACTTAACTATGGAGAAATGGTGGTTGATGAGGTGGTGTGATATATGTACGGAGAAATCCTGGTCTGCATCCGTTCCAGCAGGTTGCGCAATGTGATCACCAGAGGGGAGTCCAGGCATGGAGCCCCTCGTTGAGGAATCCGATGATCGTCTTAGATCGTTGGCGTTGGGTACTAACATAGGTACACGGCTTCGAGCCACACAGACGTTTCTCACGAGACGTCGGGGAAGCCAAATGATCACAAATCATTGGCAATAGGACTACTGTCCAATAATAATTAAAACTTGGTGAGGTGTTAATGGGGAATTGTCCATTTAACGTGACACCCAAAGGATGATGAGAGAGTTGGTGGGAGCGGGGCTCCAGACGATTGAATAACGAATTTGCGATTACGATTTCGATCTGGCGACTATTGTGCATGGTTATTAATATGTTGTTTGTGGTGATTACTTGGTGAACTGTTGCGTGTTTACATTTCGCTCTTACAGTCTTTTATATATACTTGTAAACTGGAACAACATGAAAATTGAATAGCATGCTAATCAAGACGGCTAATTAACTCATGTGGCCTAAAGGCAATTAGGATCATATAATTCAACATACTCAGCCTCGTGCTGAGCCTTTTGGCAACCACATTTTTGCAGGTATACTAAGATTGACACCGGAGTGTGGGATTGGGTAAGGCTTTAAATTTGACTATACAATATGTGTAGGAGGAATCATGGATTAGGTCATTGTAATAGATATGTCAAGTGATGTCCGGTGTATAATTGAATCTTGATAGTTGCTCACTAGTTCTTGGAGTTATGTGGTTTTATTATGAGTTGTATTAGTCTCGATCATCACGGCGGATGGTACGTTAAGTCTTTGAAATGGTGGTTGTGACACCCGCCTAGTTTGTGAGAGTTTTACGCTGCGTTTATAACGTTTTTAATTTCTGTTACGATTACCCGGTAATTTCAGTGAGAATTGGGATTAATAGACGGGGGTGTTACAAGGACGGGGTTGTTATTGATATGGGTAGTTGTTTAAGGAATTGTATTTGTGTATTGTGGGATTGTAAGTACAATATGTTATTGATAAGCGGGACTTGTAGTAGACTCGGTATAGTATTGAATGGATATTGTATTTGTATAACTCGGTTTGAGGTTTGTATTGAGATGAGATTTGAATAAGGAATTGGAATGTAATATTGGTGTAGTATACTCGGTATAATGATCCATCAGACCGATCTGTATTTGTATTGCTGTATTGGTTTGGCCTTGTTAGTCACGTGGGTGACTAACGGCATTGTATCACCCCCGGTTGTAGTTTTAATTCCGCTGCTTGTGTATTGGTAATGGAGACGGGTTAGGAGTTAATTATGTGGTTACCGGTAGGGGTGTTACATGATATCCAAAAACAAGGTAAGTTTCGGGTAGTTGCTTGCGATTTGTTTCGTGGCTTCATACAAATTTGAACCCAACTTACTCCTCTTCTCATTCCTTCCATTCTTCAAGCGTTGGGGGCCGAAAATTCGAAGGAAAATGTGGTGGTGCCTTGGCTGAGTTCCAACCGAGAATAGTAAGGTAATGGGTTGTTCTTCCTTGTGTTTTGCGTTGTTCAATTTCTGGGTTCGAGTTGGTATTTCCCAAAAAAAATCGAACCGCCCCTAACTCTGTTCATCCTCCTCTGTTTCTTTTCTCTTCGGTGCACCTGGGAGCCAAACATGGCCTTGAACTGACCCTTAATAGAGCCGAAGTTGAGGGGGGGGGGCGAGAGACTGGGTACTGAAGGTCGATTTTAGGAGCATAAAAATCAAGGTGTACATTTGTAAAACTTACATAATTATTTCATTTTGTCGATTTTAGATAGGATTAGGACCAAAACTTAGGAAATTTTTGGTTTCCTTCTCTATGTTCTATCGGTGCTAGGAAGCCCGAAACTTCTTACGAAACTTGTACAAATCTCTGACTAATCTTGTGCGAGTGGGTGTTGGGTAGTTCCGAAAATTTTGTACAATCTGGACATTATGTTGCTAAATGTGTACTGGACTTTGATTCTAAATTTTGTGGTGATTATGTGCGGATGGAGTTCTGGAATTTTGTCTAAGGTGTTGAAGTCGAAATTGAAGTTTGAGTTGTTGATTAATTGTGGATTTTCGAATTGCAAAATTAAGGTTTCTGGATAAATTGAATTTGGTGGCGAAATGGTAATATTCGAAAAATTGAGGGCGAATTAGTAATTACGATAAAATTGTGGGCAAAAATGTAATTTGGAGAAATTGAGGGCAAAAATGAGGATTTGAGATATTCTGGGTGATTTTGTAACTTTGGGAAAATTAAAGGGCAAAACTGAAATTGGAAAAGATTGAGAAAGATGGTCAAAATCGATGTTCAAAATTGAATATGGAGTTTGACTGAGTCAAAATTGAAATTGGGAATTTCGGAATGGTCAACGAAGTCAAACTAGAAAGGCATGGTCAACATGGGCCAAGTCAAAACTACTTGGGCTTAGAGGAATCAAATAACAAAATAGAATTAGGTTCAAATAGCCCATCAAGTTTGGTTTAGGAAACAATCTGATTTGAGTTGAAGTTGAAGTTAGTCAATTGGATTTAGGCTTAGCCCAACTAAGAAGAGAATCAAAATGTCAATACTATCAATATTGAAGTGGGCCTCTAGAAGGGTTAAATGAAGTTAATTATTCAATGGGCTGAAATGATTAAGAAACATGTTCGATTAAAAGTTGTATAAATTTGTAAAGGTATTAAGTTAGTATTGATAATAGTTATTTTATAATTCATATGGAATGTGAGAATATATTATAATATATTATAAAATAACTACCAAGGTTTAAATGTTATAAAATAAGAGATATGTTATAAGTGTAACAATTTAATAACATTTGGGGTTATTATGTAATTTTTTAGAGTATATGTAAGATTGATTAAAACCGACAGTAGTAGGTGTGTTTGGTATTCTATATCATATTATAACTATAGGTTATAAATGATTTAATGATATAAATGTCATAATATATGTTATATAACTATAATATAATATTATATAAATAATGTGGTAGTTTTGGTAAATAAAAGAAAATATAAGTTCTGTTCGGGATTAAAGGGATATTTAGGATTGAAAATTTATAATATGGTTTATAATGTTATAAGGGTTGTAACATTTATAATATAAGAAATATTCATTAAGGAAGAATGAATATATTATAAAGACTTACCATATAATAAATGGTCCCATAATACATACATATATATATAAATAAATGTTATGGAGTGAGAAATATGATATGGTTAAATAACCATATAATATCATAAGTGAGATTATATAAGATAAGGAGAAAAACATTATAAACATTAGTTAAGGAAATTCTAATGTTATGTGTGTACATGAAATAATAAGGAACTATATAATTCAAAGTATTTTAAATATGAATTATACAACACTTTACACTTGGATAAACTAACCTTAGAAAAATAAATACTAAGGTAGGATGTATAATATATGATCAAGATTATACATGCAATATAGTGACAAACTATATAATATGCAAGTGTATAGCAATATGCATGCGATAATGGATGTATAAAGTTAATGAATATAATAAACGACAATCTTAACATGCATGCGAGAGAACGTTTACGTAAACTAATCCCGAATTAAACCGAAAACCCGAGAAATGTTGTTAGTGAATAACGGGGAATGAACTGGGAGGGATTAGCGACGATACGGGGTACCATAAAGTAATGTTGTTATACGGGGTACTAATCTGTAGTGTTATACGTATTATTAGACTGTTAAAGGCGTCTCGAGGATCACTAGAGGATCTAGCTGATTCATACTCCACGGTTCTATAATCCCGGTGCACGGTATGTTATTATGTGGCTTGATTGTCTCTGAGGATTTCCTCAGTTCAGACATTTTGTGAAAATCTATGATAAGATTGAATGTCTGCTTGTGTGAATTAATATGCATAACTTGTGTGCTAACGCTGCTTATTATTATTACTGTTGTGCGATAATAGTACCGTTCGTATATATGAACATATTTATAAAACGAACTAGCGGCTATGATGCTATCTTATATGTGTAATATAAGGAACGTAAGAAAAACGTTGTAGGATTAGGATAATAAGATATGTATGTATGTATATATATATATATATTATCCAAGACTTATATACGGAGCATTGGCCTTTTAACACCGCTCTCGTATCTAACACTGGATCCCGAGTCGACATACTCAGGATTGGACTAACGACCTTAGTCTGCTGTGTTAGGAAAATGGTAATGCGATGCGATGGTATAGATGAGTTAATCAAGAGGATGTGGCTCTTGGTGTGAATTGTGATCAATTAACGATACTAGGATGCCGTGTGGGTATCTGTAAGTATCAAGATAAATTCCAACGGACCATAGATGGTTCGTCGGTCGGAGACTCTACCGCTAGAGTGGCTACTGCCGTGGGTGACCCGCCATAAGAGATGGGTAACTTAGAGACAGTTCGTCTTAACGAGACGTTGTCATTAGGTACGACTGAACAATTACGAACAACTATATTAGCTCGTACAGTAGGCGAACACTATTTGGGCTCGTATGCCAAAGACGGGAACCTATACTTGTTTGTAATTCTCGTTGTTTCACCTTGTTGTTCATCGGTTATGCTATGTGGTTATATGATGTATGTGAATTATTGTGGATTGATTGGTTGAATTGTGTAACACCCAAACCCGAAACTTCACAACCTGTACGATGATAGCTCCCAAAGATAACTGGAAATGCAGCGGAAAATATACATATAACAACGGGTGGTGCTACAACGCCGTTAGTCACCCATGTGACTAACAAGGCTAACTCCAACATAACTTACAAACGATACGGCCTGAGCGCTGAATACAAACCGCTTAAAACAACAAAACTAATAGAAAAGGTATAGTACTGTAAAATGATACCGGTAGTAATAATCCCCTGTTAATTCTACCCCACCTACACTTGGTCGGGTAATCTCTTCTTCTTCGGGTACCTGGAAATGGTTAGCCATAAAACGGCTCAGCAAAATAATTTGCCGGTTGTAGACACCAAAAATTCTCACCCCATAAAGCAAATTCCGAGATAATGAATAAAATAAGGGGGGTCGTCGCCTTTCTTTCTCAATATGTATTATTGTGCGTGCCAAAACAAAACCATTGTTTTATAATCTTTTTCAAAGCATTTCATAAAAATAAGATTCTTCAAAATGAATTTCCGACGACAGTCCGGTTTCAAAACTATCCCTCATTGTTTATTCACTTATTTTACTATTTTATTTTTGTTCATGCTCCTTTTGTTTATTTATTCATCTATCCGCTTTTTTATATTTTATTTTATTCTACTATTAACATTAGCATTTTTATTTTCATTTTATGCCTGTTTATTTTCATCTTATAAATTCAATCCACACTTGGTTGAAGTCTGGCCTAGCCAGTCCTTAAACCCACTCTATTTTCAGCCCATAGCTTCAAGAAGCCCAATTCAAAACCCAACCCATCTCCTAAACCCTAGAGTTCATCCTTGCTCCATAAGAAGACAACAGCAACAGTAGCCCTACACCTTCTTCGGTGGTGACTCTTTCTACCTCACCGCCTCCTATCAGCCTCCTCGATCTTCTTCGAGACCACGATCGAAATGAGACCAAGACCATCCTCTACTCTTCCGATGGTTCTTCATCAGCAAATCTCCAGAGAACCCTAGCTACTCCATCTCTGATCTACCAGCCGATCCCCTTACCTCCTTCCTCGGCCGACTCCTACTTCACCTGACTCTCCTCTTCTCCTACTTCCCTGTCGATCGATTAGAAGTTGATTCCATAAAAACAACCACAAAAAAAAGGGTAGCGGTGGGCAGTCTCTCGAACAGTACGTCTCCTACCTCCTACTCCCCTCTGATCAATTTCTGGAAACTGAGGAAAGGTTGACCATTGCCATCTTCCTCTATCCCATTCGACCACCTCTCCCTTGAATTGTTTTCGAAGCTGACCAAAATCCTCCCTCATTCCCTCTTCCCTTTCGTTTCTTCATCCTCGATTGGTCATCGTCCCGAACGACAACAAAACAATGAACAAAAATTGAAAGAAAAGGACTCCCGTCCTTGTCGTGGGTTTTCCGGCCTTTCCCACAATCGGGAGTTCGTCGCGTCTCTGTTGTTTTCGTTTTGGTCATCAGTGAGCACCGGCCTTCTCTGGTCGACTTGGTTCATCTGATTCCACGCTCCCAACCTGGACACTGGTCGAATCTCCGCTGGTATAGCCCACTTTCTTGGATGGAGTCTTACCTGGATCCCTATGCATTTCTCTGTTGCATCTTCTTTCTCGCGACCATCCTGATAATTTTGTTTGGTATGTTGGTTTTCTCCTGTTGCGCTTGGGGTTTTGGTTATATCTGAATACCAAGTATATGAGCTTCGATATTTATGTACAGTCAGGATCTGTTCAAGTCTCAATGGAATCTTATGCGGTTAATCAATTGTCCCGATGTTTAGCTAAAAGTGTAGCGCTGAGATATTGGCTTGAGATTGAAATCTTAATGTTGGAGCTAGCAAGAGTTTAAACCCTTTTCATTCGGACTGATTTTTACCGATTGCTATTGTCTGGTTTACGCAAGTTTGATGGAGATTATACTTGGATTTGAAAAGATGGATGAATTTGGTCTCTCTGATGTAGTTGTTCTCGATATTTCACTCGATTTTGATCGGTTCTGTCTTCATTAACCGTGCTGGCTTTGGCTGAGATAAAAACTGAAGTTCAAACACAGTCGTTCTGCTTTATTTTACATAAAAATGTTAGGGATGTGTATCGGAAGGCTTTGAACTTGATATAGTTTGCCTGATCAGATTTGACTCAGGTTTCTATGTCTACTTGTGTATTTGACTGATATCTATCTGTTTGCCTCGCATGAGATGTTCCCTGGTAGGTCCAGTATAATGGGCGGGCCGCGCGCTCCACAATGATTCAACTGGGTTTTATTTTCGGGATTAGATGAGCAATTAGACAGTGGGCAGATCATAATGTTGACGGTGGGCCCATCCTTTTCCGGCCTTTTGGATAATTAGGGGCCCACGTGTTCCCTTTTGCCTCGGGCCTCTGTGATGTCATGGATCATTGGTTTGGTCAGATTCTTTGGGATGAATTTTTGTTGCTAATGCTGCCCGATTCATTCATGCTTATTATCCGCTTGTAGTGATTACTGCTCACAACCATTTTGCTTTGCTCTTGACTGAGGTACACATGTTTGGATGATGTGGGCTGGAATTGACTGAGGGGGCACTTGCTCAATTTGGAGGTTGACACTGAAATCATGCGAATTGATCTTGCTGACGCGTTTTGGGCTTGATTCTCTTCCAATGGGTTTGAAATTTCATCTTTCAATCTTTACTATTTCAATCGCCTTTGATACTTAATTGCTCTTTGCGCATAGATATTTGGTTTGGAAATTAGTTTGAGACTAGCATGAAACTTGTTCCAAAGCGCTTAGATAAGAACATGAATAGAGTTATAGTTGCCCTATGCTATGATTGTTAAGATAAAGCATCCGTTGGCTGGTTGGTCCTTATTAATTCTCCATCTCAGAGGGAAATGATATAAACCCTTCTAGGTATGATCCCACATGACTCATGACCCTTATTTTTGATACTACACTTTGGTTGAGTCATGATCTAAGGTGACGAGTTAATTTGAGTAGCAACCCTAATGCATGATTTATTTACAATTCATAGCATTTGTTGGCAGCTTGAAACTCTTTTCTATGTTCTCGGTTGGGGTGTGGGAGATGATTAAATTGCCTCCTTTCCTCCCATTGAGAGGGGCCGTATGATCCCATTGCACACACCTCAACCCTCTTATATTTCATTACTAATTAATCTTGTGTCTCTTTGTCTGTGTTCCATGGCATGTACGTATTGCTTGAGGAATGAGGAACCGCTTGGGGACTAAGGAGCTGGACCTTGGCTAGGACTACTGGAGTCTCCCTTCAAACGTGAAAAATGGTTGGTGTATCTCTTCGGATCTCCTTCAGCTCGAGTGAGGCGGCGTCGATGCGACCCCCCATAGCAGTTCTTTTAATTTAGCACTTTAATTCAGCATTTTAATTCAACACTTTAATTTGTTATCATGAGTTGTAATTTGTCTATTAGTTGTGCTATCTAGCATAGTCTTGGATTTCATAATTTTTTTTGTATTTGTCGGCTTGATCGTTTTTACTCTGTCTATCTTTTGTACATATTTTTGAATGCTTGTTTATACATGTTCGGTTCTATTATACATTGTGCGTTTTAGTTGTTAGTTTCGTCTTATAAATTGCTAGATTGGTTTAGTACATGTAGCCATAGCATAGCCTTCAGGTCTACCCACTTAATTACTGGACAAATCAAGTCCGGTTTAGAAAAGCCCTAGGACCATTCATAGATGTTGCCCACATTAAGGTCGTAGTACCCGAGGGTCGTAGTACCTGTTTGTGGGAAACATCTCTCCTAAAAAAAACTTTCCAAACAATCCTTAAATGTCACAATAAAACTCACAATCAATTATTCGTTTCAACCAATAAAAATCCATTTCAAAACCAAAATTCGTTTCCAAATTCAGCCCAAAAATTCAATTTCAAATCACTCTCTCATCAAACGCACTACAAAATCAATCTCTCGTACGCATCAAACACTCTTTCAAAAGCAATCTTTCTCACACTCATTCTTCATACACAATTCAAAATTCATTCCAATTCATGGGCAATCCCAACTTCAAATCATCCAACTAAGGCCCAATACAAAAGTCGCTTTTCCAAGGCCCAGTTCGGCCCATCTTCCAAGGCCCAATCTGGCCTATTTTTCATGGTCTAACCCGGCCTACTTTCAAGGCCCAATTCAGCCCATTTTTCATGGTCCAACCCGGTCCGCTTTCAAGGCCCCATCCTGCCCATTTTCATGGTCCAACCTGGCCCGCTTTCAAGGCCTAAACTAGGCTCATTTTTGCCCGCAACTTCAATTCCATCCCAATTCTTCTCAATTCCAATCCAAAATCGTTTTAATTTCAATTCAAATCCAATTTCGATTTCAATCGAATTCAAATCCAATTCCAATAAAAATTCCGTCCAGTTTCAATTCATTCAATTCTTAATTTAGTTCAATTCAAAATGCATTTCAATCCAATTCATTCTACTTCAATTCAATTCAAAACTTTATTCAATTCAATTCAATTCCAAACTCATTCAAATTCTTTTCAATTCTGATTCAAACCAATATTCATTCCACCCGATCCAATTTTGATTTCAATTCAATTTCGATTCTGTTCCAATTTCTCCCACACTCTAAATGTCTCATAGACCCGAGTGTCTCACAGACTTTGTCATTCCAATGATTCGAACGTCTCACACCTGTGCGTTTCACAGACCCGAGCGTCTCACAGACCCAAGCGTCTCACAGACTTCGACATCTCAAGGTTTCAAATGTCTCACAGACCCGAGTGTCTCACAGACTAGCATCCCAAACCCGAAACTTCTCGAAACTTCAAACCCTCCTAATTCTTAAACACTTCAATGTCTTCAAACTCCATAAACATCTAACTTCCAAAACCCAAATACAATGAACTACGTAAGGTCTAGTCTCAACAGGGAGTTGAGTACGTAGGCAACCCACACAGGGTGCGACCCCACATCAATCAAAATACCCTTTTGCACTCAACTATCTCCCCTCCAAACAACCACTTCCAACACTCAATTACCTCAAAAAACTCAACCATCCTAAAGATCGTGAACTACGTAAGGTCTGATCTCGACAGAGAGTTGAGTACGTAGGCAGCCCATCTAGGGTGCGACCCCATTCCAAACAAAAAACCCCTTTCCCTCTCTAAGGTGTTCTTCATGCCTCTCGAAACTCTTAAACCTTCTTCGGCTCCCGCGAACTTCAAACCATTAGACTCTAAGTCTCGTTCATTCATTCATTTTATGCTCATCTGAATTCACCAATTCCTCTTCTTGGCGTTAGCTTGGCAGAAAAGCTCGCCTCATCCACCCTCTTTCTCTATTCTCGTCCTAATCTTATCCTTGGCTTTTAAATGAATCTCTCCAAAAAGGTTTTGAAAGAAGGCAATCCCGACAATTGGAGACCGAGGTTTCCTCGGGCACCAATCCGAAGTCGTGGTCGTTGCCACTTCTAAGGGGTGTAACCCAGTGCGAACCCACACAGAATCTCTGGCTTGATCAGATAAGTCCTATCCATAGGCAACAAATCATAGAGTCAATTAACGGTTCTTAGAACCCTCTTTCCCTTTCCTTCCTAGTTCTTTAGGTCAAACTAGGTGGCGACTCTAGTCACTTCCGCCTTATAGAGGCATAAGTCCGCGTGGGGCCCATTGAGAGCGGGTGTAGTGCTCACTAGCATTCCCCTTATGCTTTCTGGGAAAGACGGACGATAGAGTAGTTATTTGAGGGATGCCAAGGTGACAGGTTTTCACCCTCCACAAAATGGCATTTTAGGATCTAGGCTTTTCAGTCAGACCATTTAGATAGACCCCCCCTCATACCGAAAAATCACCCTCCTTAGAATGGCGACTCTGCTGGGGAAAACTTGAGTAAGTTTTTCTCAAACTCAAGGAAGACTGAACTCCATTCAAAATTGTCGGGACTTCCCCACTTCTTTCAAAACCTTCAAGAGATTCATCTCGAAAGCTATTAGGATTACTCTACTCCACACTCAGAGTTTGATTGGTGAGGATAGTTAGGGTGAGAGTGCGTAGCTTATACTTGACTTTGCTTGCCATCTGCGCTTTGCTTGCTACATAATTGTGTGATTATGCTAGGCTAACTTGCAGGAACTTCAGGTAGGTGGGCCCATTAGGGGTCTAACTTCTTCCCTCTCTTTGCCTGCGCATTTATTTACCGCTTTTTGGTTGTGATATTGAACTGTTAGGAATAGTCCTGAGGTGGGTGCATAGGGTAGCTTAGGACATGCATTCCTCTGTGTCACCCTTGATATTTGTGGTCAGGATAAATATTGGTCCACAATTGATTCCCCATGAGCAGATGCCCTTCGTAGTAAGGACTATGCACACGAGGCGGTATGATCGTAGTATCTACGCCTTGAAAACTCATGATCCTTCAACACTTACCTTTTCGAGTCAAAGCCAGCATATAGTGAACTCTGAGCCTTCAGTGTCTAGCTGCCCTGTCCCGTGTCTAAGATGGGTTTATGGGTAGTCACCCCCTTGTATGCCGCCTGTCTGACCACCCTTTGCATTACCCTGAAGATTGCATGGGCTCAGTTCTCCAAGTGTCCTCTGCACCACGGGTGTCTCTAAAGCCTGATGTCACGCTACACGTCCATAGAGGATCTCGTATTTACCGGATACCCATACATGGCACAACGTAGTCAGTGAATAATTTGGACTTTAGACACACCTGACCGTGCAGATGACGAGAGACCCGTTCCCATGCAGTACTTCCCCAAGTTTTCCAAAAGTGAGCATGTTGTGATAATCACCGGCCGTGGCTCATGTGACTGTATCACTTCGGGTATCCTGACCTTTCGAACTTAAGCACTCCGGTCTTTCTCGATGACGTGCCCCACAGGGCGTAACAGAGATAAATCCCGAGAGATGAACAGTGAAGGGACGATGGTTCCCCCGGTGTTATAGAAGCATTGATTGACCTGGAAGGTGATTATCCCAATCATTCGCACTCAGCTCCACATAAAATCAGCCACGATTTTTATTTTACACTTACATCTATGTGTGATCACGTTTCAAAAATTAGCAAAAAACAGAAAATGAATCATGTCGAACACTCTAATGAAATATCTTCAAAGTCGTTCATCTCTAATGATTTCAAAATTGTTATTTCCAAAACAGTTTTCAAAATCGGTTTCAATCAAAGTCTTCCAAAAAATAAACTTTGTCAAGCGGTTTACAAAGAACAAATTTCAAAAGTCTACTGTTTATAAATGATTTTCAAACAATACTTCTCATAAATTTCATTTCAAAAACAGATTTCAAAAACATGCTTTTTTACAAACAATTTTTAAACAACATTTTTCACGGATATTATCTCAAACTTGTTTCTCAAAACAATTTTCAAAGTTGATTTTCATAAACGTATTTCAAAATAAATGATTTAGTCCCCATGTTGCGACCCGCTATTTTGAAGTTCAACCCACCTTCAAGAGCAGCGGTCATTACCGTGGAGCGTACTAGTCATTCGTGTTTTCATATAAGTGGTGGATTTTCACAAAGAACTTGTGCTCAATCATTCACCTTACCTTTCTCAAAAAACGCCCCTTATTTCCCTTGTCGGAGTAGATGGAGCGCATGAAGATCAACAACTGCAGTCTAAATCGAAAATCAGAGGTGCACCAACCCAAGTCGAGCGACATGAAGACCAGCAACGATTGTTTGAGTTCAAAATTCTTGAGAGTCAGAAGAACACCAACCGGTTTTGTTTGATCACAATACCGCTTCGCTGCAAGAGCTAGAAGACGGGCGAGTAGCCGGTCAAGATCCCGAAGACGAACAAGTGGCCAATCAGAAGCCCAAACATGAATGAGCTGCCGGCCAGAAGCTCAAAGATGAAGCAGAAGAATTCGGGAGAAGTTTTTAAGCTCAAACTCCCCATCTAATGACTTTTAGAATTGATGTATAGGTTTTCCCCTAGCATTCTTTTCTCTCTTGTCCATTTCTGAATATATTACATGTATAGGTTGTACATTCCCTTTGAATTTATTTAGATCAAATATGTATAGGGTTCCCCACTCCCTATTTTATTTGAGAATGATCGAGCGTCAAAATTCATATTGAGAAAATCCACCACTTTGAAAACACGTGTTTTCAAAAATTGTTTTCCCAAACTCGGTTTCTTTTGGCATGCACGTATAATGAAAAGAATGAAAAGGAACGACTCCTCACAGTTATATATCATTCATCAAATTCGCTTTATGGGGCAAGAATTCACGGTATCTATAGAGGGCATCCCCTTGAACAAACACATCAATAAATACAACCAAGCCAGAGGCAAAACCGCATGCATTGCATTCATTACAAAAAGTCCCATGCATTCTCGGTCAGTCCAAATTCGTCAAACATACACAAATCCTATCCATCTCAGAAAATTTCAAGATCATGTGTGTCATTGTCACCACACCACACCCCAGCTTTCACCCCAATATCTCGACCGCCAGAACCCGATCTCAGAGGGATAGAAAAGAAAACCGGGAAGTTCAAACCTCTTCCAATCATAATCATCATGCGCGCCAGCGACCAAAAGGGAAAGAGTGTCATACCATGGGGCTACCATGCGGGAGTTGTCACCCCTAAAAATTCAAGATCCAGGAGCCAATCACCAACCTGACCTCACTTGAGAATTACTATCCCGACCACGACCCCAACAACTAGACCACCTTCAAGGTCAACAGTAATGGGATGAGCTTCTGAAACCATGAGCTGAATTCGACTCAAGCGAGACTAGGTGTAGCCTTACCACTCATGCATTGCATCAAAACAAAACAAAAACAAAACAAAACTTCTGTCAACCATCTTCAGTCATCACTTTCAGATTTCACGCTTTATACGTAGTAATTCCATATTACCCAGTAGATTGCATTGTAGATAGCCGTGTTTGCATACTCTCGTATCGAAACACATTTGGAAAAATCTTAAGAGAATGATTGAACGGAGTGCGTGAACCACTAAACTCTCGACCCCATCAATGAAACAAGGGTCTAATTAAAAATCAGCACCACAGACCAAAGTGAGTAGTGTGCGAAGAGCGGTATTTTTCCTTGAATTCTGAATGAGGATATTGGACAATCCACGAGCGATGAGGGAAGATAGATCGAGTCCATAGAGGTAAAACCACGAGCGACATGTGCATTCCTTCAGCACATGGAGAGGCAATGCATAGAAGATCAGTGTGATAAACGGATACGAACTGTGATTCATGCAAAGATCCGAGATAGTTAAGAAAACAATCATTGACTAATGAGGATGACGAGGCACTTAGGAATAAAAAATCCCCACAAAACCAAAAAGCTTGGATGCCCTTTACACAACCCTTTAGTGAGCCCCGCTGAGCCTTTCATGAAAAACTCTTTCTTCAAAAAGAAACTCCACAACATGCCACCATACACATACTTACTCACCCTTGCAATAGAGGATCTCGAAGAGCCAGCCATGGTCTCTCCCCCACCATCTTTTCAAGAAACAACAAACAAAAATGTCCAAAGGAATCGGTGAGTCAATGCAACCAAAGCCAAACACTAAAAAAGAACACCGAAAATGTTCAAGAAGATCAGCGAGTCAATGGAACTCCAAGCTGGAAGCCAAAATACAAAGCAAAGAACGTTTGAGAAAGTTGACGAGCCAAATGCAATTTCACAAAAGAAAATGAGAAGAAAGTTCAAACTGTACACCAGAAGAGGCAAGAAGGAGAAATCCAAATCCGAAGGACCAATGATGTCCCATAGAAATCAATAAAGGTTATCAAAACCAGTCTAATCATTCCACCCATGGTGAAGGCGAAAGATATCCTCTATTGCACAAAAGCTCCACAATTCCCAAATAAAACATCCAGTCCCATGTGACATACATCATACCCCTCGGCCCCGTTATAACCTAATAAGACCTCTGACTCGTTAGTCGATGAGCGTTAACTGAAAGTACCGGATCTGAAACATGAATCATAAGCTTCGTACTCGTTATCAACATGTCCCGTCATACCAAAGGGACCATGAGTGAATGAGTGTGACCTTACCCCACGAGGTCTTATGAGTGCGAGTGAATCTCCAATTTGAGCACCAAATCATAAACAGCTTACCCCATTGCAGGTAAGGAATTTGTAAGGATCGGAAAGTCCAAAACCTTAAACAGAAATTCTAGGGAAATACTGCTCTGAGCATCAAGAGCATCATCACACCAATAGCACACACGACCATACTCACGAGAGATTGACCCACATCCCTTCATGAGAGGAAAGTGATTCACGCATTTCAGTTCAACAGTCACTCAAGATCGAACCGAAGATGTCTTATATTCGTAAACCTCATAGTAAGAGAGATAGAGCCATACCTTCTCTCGAAAAAAAAAACTATATATGCATCTTGCATCTCATCTAGCCTTAGTATTTGCATGCATCATTACCATTTCACCTTCAACATCCGACCGGTAAGAACTCTGCCTAGTCTCGCTGAAAGTCGACTTCAGTTGCAGTTGTTGAAACGTAACTTCCGATCGAAAGATGTCAACTGGAGCCATCCAAGACCGTCATCAAGCTACATCGAGCCATCTCGAAGCCATCCTGAGCTATCCTCAAGACATCGAACCAAACTAAAGCTATCTGGAGCCACACAAAGACCATTCCAGAGCCATCCATGTCATATTCGAGTCTCATCGACACCACTCCAAAGCCAAGCCGGAGCCATGCGGGAGCCATCCTCAAAACACTGAGACCATCCCTAGAGCTACACAGGGGCCATCCCAACAGTTTCAATCCATGTCGGAGCCTTTTGTCATCAAGGCCTTGCCTACAAATTTCGAACTACGTATGGTCTGATCTCAATACGAAATTGAGTACGTAGGCAGCCCGCCGAGGGTGCGACCACCTCAAAGGAAAAATCCCCCTTTGTTCCTCACTATCACCAAATAGAGCCATCTCGTAGCCCTTCCCGGAGCCATCCCGAGCTATCCTGGAGCCATCATGAGAGAACCTTGAAGTCATAACCGGACCGAAGCCATCCATCCATGACCAAGAAGTTATCAACCACAACAAAAAATATCTACCACTTCAAAATACGTTCAACACAACACAATCCACCAATCACATCAACCCATCATTCGACTCAAAATCCAAGCCTAAGCAAAACCCACTAACCACCCCGAAAATCTTTAACCAGATCAAAACCCACCAGCCATCCCGAAAATCCCTAACCGAATCAAAACCCACCAACCATCCCAGAGTCGTTGCTCACAAGGGAGCCACAGATCAAACTGGAGCCATCCGATCATACCGGAGCCCTCAGATCATATCGAACCCGAACCCACCAACAATCCCAGAGTCGTTGCTCACAAGGGAATCACATATCAAATCGGAGCCATCTCGAACTCTGGAGCCAAGAGTTCTACTGGATCCCGAAACTACAGTGCACATCGGGCGAGACTGTCAAAGCAAAATCGAAACATGAGTCCCACATTGGCAAAGCCCAGGGCAACATCTATCATCCCTCACAGGAGCAACCGAAAAGCATCCAATCCCAAATCAATCCACAATCAAAGTCATCTTCAGATCAACCCTTCACCACGGCGAGTTTTGTACAACTCCATCAAAGTATTATAGGCTCGTCATAAGTCCTATAGCTAGATATTAAGAGGTCTAGTTGAGGCACTCCTAAGTCCTCGTACTTTCAATCGTATTCTAGGCCCGTCATAAGCCCTAGGACTGGATATCAAGAGGTCCAGTTGAGGCACTCCTAAGCCCTCGTGCACCTTAAATCAAATCGGGTGTTAGTATTATAGGCTCATCATAAGTCCTAGGGTTAGATGTCAAGAGGTCTAACTGAGGCTCGTCATAAGTCCTCGTATTTTCAATCACATTCTAGGCCCGTCATAAGTCCTAGAGCTAGATATCAAGAGGTCTAGTTGGGGCTCGTCATAAGTCCCCGTGCACCCGCACCCATAAGAAAAAATCATAAATCGCAGTGAGAATTTTTGGCGCCCGTCAACCTTGATCCAATTCTGCAAGGGCTTGCAAAATTGAATCAAGGGGAGCCATCTGTAGACACCAAAATTCTCACCCCATAAAGCAAATTCCGAGATAATGAATAAAATAAGGGGGGTCGTCGCCTTTCTTTCTCAATATGTATTATTGTGCGTGCCAAAACAAAACCATTGTTTTTAATTTTTCAAAGCATTTCATAAAAATAAGATTCTTCAAAATGAATTTCCGACGACAGTCCGGTTTCAAAACTATCCCTCTTTGTTTATTCACTTATTTTACTATTTTATTTTTGTTCATGCTCCTTTGTTATTTATTCATCTATCCGCTTTTTTATATTTTATTTATTCTACTATTAACATTAGCATTTTTATTTTCATTTTATGCCTGTTTATTTTCATCTTATAAATTCAATCCACACTTGGTTGAAGTCTGGCCTAGCCTAGTCCTTAAACCCACTCTATTTTCAGCCCATAGCTTCAAGAAGCCCAATTCAAAACCAACCCATCTCCTAAACCCTAGAGTTCATCCTTGCTCCATAAGAAGACAACAGCAACAGTAGCCCTACACCTTCTTCGGAGGTCGACTCTTTCTACCTCACCCGCCTCCTATCAGCCTCCTCGATCTTCTTCGAGACCAGACATCGAAAATGGACCAAGACCATCCTCTACTCTTCGATGGTTCTTCATCAGCAAATCTCCAGAGAACACTAGCTACTCCATCTCTGATCTACCAGCCGATCCCCTTACCTCCTTCCTCGGCCGACTCCTACTTCACCTGACTCTCCTCTTCTCCTACTTCCCTGTCGATCGATTAGAAGTTGATTCCATAAAACAACCACAAAAAAGGGTAGCGGTGGGCAGTCTCTCGAACAGTACGTCTCCTACCTCCTACTCCCCTCTGATCAATTTCTGGAAACTGAGGAAAGGTTGACCATTGCCATCTTCCTCTATCCCATTCGACCACCTCTCCCTTGAATTGTTTTCGAAGCTGACCAAAATCCTCCCTCATTCCCTCTTCCCTTTCGTTTCTTCATCCTCGATTGGTCATCGTCCCGAACGACAACAAAACAATGAACAAAAATTGAAAGAAAAGGACTCCCGTCCTTGTCGTGGGTTTTCCGGCCTTTCCCACAATCGGGAGTTCGTCGCGTCTCTGTTGTTTTCGTTTTGGTCATCAGTGAGCACCGGCCTTCTCTGGTCGACTTGGTTCATCTGATTCCACGCTCCCAACCTGGACACTGGTCGAATCTCCGCTGGTATAGCCCACTTTCTTGGATGGAGTCTTACCTGGATCCCTATGCATTTCTCTGTTGCATCTTCTTTCTCGTGGACCATCCTGATAATTTTGTTCGGTATGTTGGTTTCTCCTGTTGCGCTTGGGTTTTGGTTATATCTGAATACCGAGTATATGAGCTTCGATATTTATGTACAGTCAGGATCTGTTCAAGTCTCAATGGAATCTTATGCGGTTAATCAATTGTCCCGATGTTTAGCTAAAAGTGTAGCGCTGAGATATTGGCTTGAGATTGAAATCTTAATGTTGGAGCTAGCAAGAGTTTAAACCCTTTTCATTCGGACTGATTTTTACCGATTGCTATTGTCTGGTTTACGCAAGTTTGATGGAGATTATACTTGGATTTGAAAAGATGGATGAATTTGGTCTCTCTGATGTAGTTGTTCTCGATATTTCACTCGATTTTGATCGGTTCTGTCTTCATTAACCGCGCTGGCTTTGGCTGAGATAAAAACTGAAGTTCAAACAGTCGTTCTGCTTTATTTTACATAAAAATGTTAGGGATGTGTATCGGAAGGCTTTGAACTTGATATAGTTTGCCTGATCAGATTTGACTCAGGTTTCTATGTCTACTTGTGTATTTGACTGATATCTATCTGTTTGCCTCGCATGAGATGTTCCCTGGTAGGTCCAGTATAATGGGCGGGCCGCGCGCTCCACAATGATTCAACTGGGTTTATTTTCGGGATTAGATGAGCAATTAGACAGTGGGCAGATCATAATGTTGACGGTGGGCCCATCCTTTTCCGGCCTTTTGGATAATTAGGGGCCCACGTGTCCCTTTTGCCTCGGCCTCTGTGATGTCATGGATCATTGGTTTGGTCAGATTCTTTGGGATGAATTTTTGTTGCTAATGCTGCCCGATTCATTCATGCTTATTATCCGCTTGTACTGATTACTGCTCACAACCATTTTGCTTTGCTCTTGACTGAGGTACACATGTTTGGATGATGTGGGCTGGAATTGACTGAGGGGGCACTTGCTCAATTTGGAGGTTGACACTGAAATCATGCGAATTGATCTTGCTGACGGTTTTGGGCTTGATTCTCTTCCAATGGGTTTGGAAATTTCATCTTTCAATCTTTACTATTTCAATCGCCTTTGATACTTAATTGCTCTTTGCGCATAGATATTTGGTTTGGAAATTAGTTTGAGACTAGCATGAAACTTGTTCCAAAGCGCTTAGATAAGAACATGAATAGAGTTATAGTTGCCCTATGCTATGATTGTTAAGATAAAGCATCCGTTGGCTGGTTGGTCCTTATTAATTCTCCATCTCAGAGGGAAATGATATAAACCCTTCTAGGTATGATCCCACATGACTCATGACCCTTATTTTTGATACTACACTTTGGTTGAGTCATGATCTAAGGTGACGAGTTAATTTGAGTAGCAACCCTAATGCATGATTTATTTTACAATTCATAGCATTTGTTGGCAGCTTGAAACTCTTTTCTATGTTCTCGGTTGGGGTGTGGGAGATGATTAAATTGCCTCCTTTCCTCCCATTGAGAGGGGCCGTATGATCCCATTGCACACACCTCAACCCTCTTATATTTCATTACTAATTAATCTTGTGTCTCTTTGTCTGTGTTCCATGGCATGTACGTATTGCTTGAGGAATGAGGAACCGCTTGGGGACTAAGGAGCTGGACCTTGGCTAGGACTACTGGAGTCTCCCTTCAAACGTGAAAAACGGTTGGTGTATCTCTTCGGATCTCCTTCAGCTCGAGTGAGGCGGCATCGATGCGACCCCCCATAGCAGCTCTTTTAATTTATCACTTTAATTCAGCATTTTAATTCAACACTTTAATTTGTTATCATGAGTTGTAATTTGTCTATTAGTTGTGCTATCTAGCATAGTCTTGGATTTCATAATTTTTTTTGTATTTGTCGGCTTGATCGTTTTTACTCTGTCTATCTTTTGTACATATTTTTGAATGCTTGTTTATACATGTTCGGTTCTATTATACATTGTGCGTTTTATTTGTTAGTTTCGTCTTATAAATTGCTAGATTGGTTTAGTACATGTAGCCATAGCATAGCCTTCAGGTCTACCCATTTAATTACTGGACAAATCAAGTCCGGTTTAGAAAAGCCCTAGGACCATTCATAGATGTTGCCCACATTAAGGTCGTAGTACCCGAGGGTCGTAGTACCTGTTTGTGGGAAACATCTCTCCTAAAAAAAACTTTCCAAACAATCCTTAAATGTCACAATAAAACTCACAATCAATTATTCGTTTCAACCAATAAAAATCCATTTCAAAACCAAATTCGTTTTCAAATTCAGCCCAAAATTCAATTTCAAATCACTCTCTCATCAAACGCACTACAAAATCAATCTCTCGTATGCATCAAACACTCTTTCAAAAGCAATCTTTCTCACACTCATTCTTCATACACAATTCAAAATTCATGGGCAATTCCAACTTCAAATCATCCAACTAAGGCCCAATACAAAAGTCGCTTTTCCAAGGCCCAGTTCGGCCCATCTTCCAAGGCCCAATCTGGCCCATTTTTCATGGTCTAACCCGGCCTACTTTCAAGGCCCAATTCAGCCCATTTTTCATGGTCCAACCCGGTCCGCTTTCAAGGCCCATCCTGCCCATTTTCATGGTCCAACCCGCCCGCTTTCAAGGCCTAAACTAGGCTCATTTTTGCCCGCAACTTCAATTCCATCCCAATTCTTCTCAATTCCAATCCAAAATCGTTTTAATTTCAATTCAAATCCAATTTCGATTTCAATCGAATTCAAATCCAATTCCAATAAAATTCCGTCCAGTTTCAATTCATTCAATTCTTAATTTAGTTCAATTCAAAATGCATTTCATCCATTCATTCTAACTTCAATTCAATTCAAAACTTTATTCAATTCAATTCAATTCCAAACTCATTCAAATTCTTTTCAATTCTGATTCAAACCAATATTCATTCCACCCGATTCAATTTTGATTTCAATTCAATTTCGATTCCGTTCCAATTTCTCCCACACTCTAAATGTCTCATAGACCCGAGTGTCTCACAGACTTTGTCATTCCAATGATTCGAACGTCTCACAGACCTGTGCGTTTCACAGACCCGAGCGTCTCACAGACCCAAGCGTCTCACAGACTTCGACATCTCAAGGTTTCAAATGTCTCACAGACCCGAGTGTCTCACAGACTAGCATCCCAAACCCGAAACTTCTCGAAACTTCAAACCCTCCTAATTCTCAAACACTTCAATGTCTTCAAACTTCATAAACATCTAACTTCCAAAACCCAAATACAGTGAACTACGTAAGGTCTGATCTCAACAGGGAGTTGAGTACGTAGGCAACCCACACAGGGTGCGACCCCACATCAATCAAAATACCCTTTTGCACTCAACTATCTCCCCTCCAAACAACCACTTCCAACCCTCAATTACCTCAAAAAACTCAACCATCCTAAAGATCGTGAACTACGTATGGTCTGATCTCGACAGGGAGTTGAGTACGTAGGCAGCCCATCTAGGGTGCGACCCCATTCCAAACAAAAAACCCCTTTCCCTCTCTAAGGTGTTCTTCATGCCTCTCGAAACTCTTAAACCTTCTTCGGCTCCCGCGAACTTCAAACCATTAGACTCTAAGTCTCGTTCATTCATTCATTTTATGCTCATCTGAATTCACCAATTCCTCTTCTTGGCGTTAGCTTGGCAGAAAAGCTCACCTCATCCCCCCTCTTTCTCTATTCTCGTCCTAATCTTATCCTTGGCTTTTAAATGAATCTCTCCAAAAAGGTTTTGAAAGAAGGCAATCCCGACAATTGGAGACCGAGGTTTCCTCGGGCACCAATCCGAAGTCGTGGTCGTTGCCACTTCTAAGGGGTGTAACCCAGTGCGAACCCACACGAATCTCTGGCTTGATCAGATAAGTCCTATCCTAGGCATCAAATCATAGAGTCAATTAACGGTTCTTAGAACCCTCTTTCCCTTTCCTTCCTAGTTCTTTAGGTCAAACTAGGTGGCGACTCTAGTCAATTCCGCCTTATAGAGGCATAAGTCCGCGTGGGGCCCTTGAGAGCGGGTGTAGTGCTCACTAGCATTCCCCTTATGCTTTCTGGGAAAGACGGACGATAGAGTAGGTATTTGAGGGATGCCAAGGTGACAGTTTTCACCCTCCACGAATGGCATTTTAGGATCTAGGCTTTTCAGTCAGACCATTTAGATAGACCCCCCCTCATACCGAAAAATCACCCTCCACACCGGTATGAAAAACGTGCAGCCCACAAGCTACTGGGCCACACCAACTACTTTGTCAAATACATGCAAGTCATTTTTTTTGTAAAGCATCATAACATAATCATAACAAGTATCCATACAAGGACAACAATGTCACACAGATCAAGACTTCAGAAGGTCAAGTTAGATGTTCTGTAATTGCTTGATAGTAGTCAGATCCACACAATGGGACTAACATGTATATAAGTGTACCTCAACATAGTGGAGGTATAGTGACCTCGTTAAACTCTATCTTCATATAGTAAATTGGTCGGGTATGATAAACCCTTAGATGAGGTGGGAATCTCGTATAAGTAGGTGGGTAATAATTCCCTCAGAAGATAACGTAGTTAACTCTTGTACTTAAAAGAGGTGGGTATCTTACCCTCGAGAGAAATGAAGTCTTCCTCCCAACTTGATAATGCTCCGGTACGGTCCCGATGAGTGGACAAAGAGTGCACCCAAGACTTCCGTCACGACGTAAATTGAATAGGAGATGACCTGAGACAGGTACATCTCCTGTAGCATGCATGGCCAGATCCAACTGGGCTCCTCGTTCTCGTAGTATAGAATTGTTAGGTGTCACACAAGGACGTTAAACAAGAACACAATGTGTATTGTCAGTTATCATGTTTAGGATAACGACGTTTGTTATAAAGTGAAGTTAGTGAGAAACTTGAGTACAAGTTCTCGGTATAATAAAACGCAGGTATTTAATCCACTGGTATGCAGTGTTGTATGCGTGGAACATACTCGTTACAGTTAGCAACATCACGCACATAGAATAACACACAGTGCACAAGAGTAATGCAACATTTTACATACAATTATCTTGGTCGTTATTTCAAACAACAGATAACACACAAGCCGGTGTAATCCGGTAGTAAGCAGACTGCAAGAATTCCATACCGTTCACCGTAAACTGTACTTGTTTAGTTCCCGGTCAACATCTGGTCAAACAAAGTCCTAGAATAGGATTAACTGAGAGTGTTAATTTATGTAACTCTCGTATAATAATTTTATTGATTCATGAAACGATCTCATATTCGTTATTTCATGTGAGGTTTATTTCTTTATACTTAGGTAGTTTCTTTAACCTCTTACCCTTATTATTTTTAAGGTATTTATATATTTCCAAACATGTAGTCCTAAACTATAAGACTTATATTGTGTGGTAATTTCTTTTAATTACCTTATGATTGGTTGTATAACTTATTTATTATTCCTTCTGATTTATTTTAAAATCCTTTAATGTATATAACTATATATTTATGTACCATTTATGTTACATGTTTTACAATTGTCCAAATGTCATAATAACTTCATAATTTCTCCTATATATATATATGTCACACATGGACATAATCCTTATAATAATTTTTTTTGTTATTCTCCACTTAATCATAAATAATATTTATTGGTTACAAATAAATTCCTATAACTATATAACCATAGTTTTTAACTCCATAATCACTTATTTTCATTTCCTTTTGATTTATTTGAAAATCTTAACTATATAAGTTTTATGCACATTTATTATTTATGATACCTATTTATATTTGTCTAAATGACATAACAACTCAACAAATTCTCAAATTATATTTACGTGTTACGCATGGGCATATTTCTCCCATATCTTTTATTTATTACAAACTAACCCCAAATAATATTATTTCTTTTACAAGTGAATTACTTGTACTTGTATATCATATAGTTTTAATTTCATAAATCCTTAAATCATAATTTCCTTTTCTATATTTCCTAAATATCCATATAGGACCTACAAATATTTTTAATCCCATAAATACAACATACTTTTCGGTTATTATATTATAACCACATTCATTTCTTAAACGTTACATTATACTGCAAAATACATTATAATACATAGTTTTATTTTCCTAATTAATTAATTCACTAAACCACCTCTAAAAATTCGGTATTTATTATTTGAACACCTTAACTTTTATAAATTACCAATTCAACCCATAACCTTTTGGTTTTGACAAATAACTTTCTATAATTACATTTTAACCCCAAAAACTTTATATAAATTATATATTCACTTATAGACTATAGTTTTAATACTTAATTTCCTTAATAACCAAGTGGACACTTATATTTCCACAAATTATGATTTCGCCCCATATAAAATTTGGTTTTATATTTAAACTCTTATAAATTACATAATCACCCCTAAACTTTTATAAACTTAATATTTTATGTCATAAATCATTTTAACCCAAGGTCTTCGGTCAACACTTTGACCATAGTCTAATTTCATACTTAATACATTAATATACCCATAAACTTATATGATTCTCAGTTTTACACCAACCTTTCCAAAAATTACAAAATAGCCCCAAAACTTTATAAATTGTTATTTAAACTACTAAACACTTATTTAATTCAACCAAAATTCATAATATTAATTCTCACACCATATTATATTATAATTATGCCATGGACACACTTAATTCTCGGTAATCACCTAACTTACCCCAAACTTCCTAAAAATTATATTTTTACCACATAACTTATTAAACTAGTCATTTAAACACTAGTAACTATTTTTAACTTACCCAAAATTCATAGTATGTATTTATATACATATTCAGCTCATTACGATCTATTCTTCACCATTTGAATTCGGCAATGATAATATATCACCATATAATTTCTAAAACTTGATTTATAACTTATAATAATTATACAAAAATTCATATGAGTCATATAACTCATGTAAAAATTATTGTAATGTCTTAGATTGATTTTTAGCTAAAAAAGGAGCATATTTCTCCTAGACAATTCGGTATGAAAAATCATTTAGCCTAGGTAACTTTTGTGACATTTAAATGTGTCTTAAAGTAATAAGTTTACCATATATGTTTTAAATTATATTTTTGGTATACTTTACCATATAGTTTCGGTTCTAAACACCTAAGAAGGTGTACATGTAACACCCCTACCGCTAATACCGTCATTACTGTACAAATACTTACCTTCGCAGCGGATACTCCTTACACAACGGCGGGTGTACAATGCCGTTAGTCACCCACGTGACTAACAAGGCTAGTTACATTACTACCTACTATCGGTCTGATGAACATGAACATACCGAGTACTCTACACCATACAATACTTCCCATTGCATACTCATCCATAATCCAATCACAACTCCAATACATTACTATACCGAGTATACTACAATCCTTACATTACCGATACAGTTTAAGCTTCCAAATGCGCATTACAATACAAGTACCAATCCCTACTATACAACTACCCATGCTTACGTAGCAGTCCCCGTCCTACTCTCTCGAACGGTGATCGGCTTCGGGTACCTGCACACTAAAAACGGTCCCCCGAGGGGGTCAGCTTACGCTGCGCATGAAATTCGCATATACCGCGTGCTAACCGTGGTACGCCGACTACTTTGGGTTGGATATACATGGAGTTCATTTTACATACATACATACATACTATCACCACACAATACATTCATCAATACTTACATACACATACAAGGTACAATACTTACCGAGGAAGACAATTCTAAAGTCATCCATTCGTATTAGTTACTTATTCAATACCCTTTCGTTGCGCTACTCATTACTGTACTCGTACTCACTCCTTACTCTGGTATACTCATCACTCCATGTTCGGTATCCTACTCGTACACGATCCTTACTCTGTACTCGTTACTATACTCGTGTATACTTGCTACTCAATACTCCATACTTACTCACACGTACTCACTACTCAATACTTATACATACTCAATACTCGGTACCCATCACATACTCATACTCACTTCTTACTCAGTACTCATTACTTTCTTCATACATACGCAATACTCATTACTCGTTACTTTGGCCTCTGGGTGGAGTCATACACAAGACTCGCCACCGGACCTACAATACGAGGGCTATACGCTTAGCTCCTTAAATACTCAAATGTCTGTTTTACCGGACTACTCAAATTCCCAACACTCTTCTCTCAGAGTATAATACAATCTCATGGATTAGCCTAGAAGTATCTCTCTCGATAGCCTCTACTAGCTTAGGGAATTACCACCGTCTAGTATCCTCAGATTTAAGGGTTTCCCCAACATATCGAATACTCTCTCGTTCGGGGCATACTTACATCAGTCGGGTCCTCTCATAATGGGTCAACTAATTGCTAAGGGATTTGGAGATCCCTCATCATTCCTTACTACTCTCATGGTTCATGTCTTGCACCAAGATTGATTCCTCTACTAGAGGTTACTTATATACTTCCACTACTTATTAGTTGTGGATTATTCATTTCGGTTCTCCTACCGTTATCGGGAGGTTGTTACTCCCGTACACTCTCTCACATTCTAGTGAGTTCATTGGGTTGCATTATCGTTTATTGATTCGATAGTTTAGTGCGTTGCTACGTTTCCATTAGTTCACGACGTGACTCTTACTACGAGTCGCTACAAAACAAGACTCATCTATGAGTCGTACTACGCACTAAATGAAGCCACACCATCAATAGAGGGTTAGCTCACACAACATACATCAAGACATACAGTGAAGGCAATAAACCATTTTCATGCTTTAGTCTTGATTAGCCGGCATACAGCATACAAATCAACGTAACTCGGTTAGCATACGGGGCATGAGAAAATCATACCTTTCACCGAAGTTAGCTCTACCATGTGTTCCCTCGTTCCTTGGTTCACACTTGTCCCACTGATAATGTTCCAACATTATTATTAATACTATACTCTTACGATACACAAATAATTACTACTCCCGTACTTACCCCGTTATCCCGGTGTACTTAATGTTCTCATACTCTCAACTTACTTGGTCACTTTTTATACTTGTTTTCCTACTCATATACTTACTTTCTTACCTTTACTACTTCATTTTTGGTGTACTACTGCATATATATGCATATATGTGCATAGGCATATATATATATATATATATATATATATATATATATATACATATGATTATTATAATCATAGAATAATTTTTTTTTAACTCGACCGGACTTGCGACCGACCTTGCAAGTCCGGTCCATTCCAGTAGCTATCAGTACGGGAAATTTCTGGCTCGACCGAACTTGCAAGTCCGGTCGCAAGTTCGGTCCATTCTAGAAGCTTTCATCTACGGAATTTTTCTGGCCGACCGAACTTGCAAGTCCGGTCGCAAGTTCGGTCCATTCCAGAAGGTTTCAGACGGGAGAATTTTCTGGTCCGACCGAACTTGCAAGTCCGGTCGCAAGTCCGGTCCATTCCAGAAGGTTTCCCGTCTTTGTAATTCTGGGCTCGACCGAACTTGCAAGTCCGGTCGCAAGTCCGGTCCGCCCAGTACTTCAGTTTTAAAATCTGTTTTCAGTCCTCTCTTTTACCCATTACTTCCCCAATCTTCCTACATGTAATCCCACATGTTTAAACACTATCTAGGCCCTCCAAATTGCCTTAGTTCATCCAACAATTACTCTTCTCTAAATCCACATACACAATTTCTCCTCACTTCCTTTCAATTCTTACAATTGTTTTCTTTACTCTCATGCTACAGATTTTCCTTCTAACCTTTACCATTCAATACTCCCTCTACCAATGCTACTCCTAGTATCCCAAATACATTTCCAAGCAATTACAATATCTATACCCAAGTCTAGCATTCATTTTACTAATTCTTGCACATTAAATTCTCCTAACTTCTCCAATGTATTCTTATACACTTTGCTACAGATTTTACACTTCTTATTCCTCATACTACAATTACCATCCGATAGCTACTAAACATCTCTACTAATCCCAATACATACCTTGGTTCTCCCATTCACCAAGTCATCCACTAATGCACAATTCCTACTAAAATTTTGCCATAGTTCACCTACTATTCTAGCTTCTCCACATACATACTTTTCCATCAAATTCATTCCTATTCTAGCCAAACCACAAGGGTTCTACCAGCACACATACTAAGCAATCTTAATACATCAATACCCATCAATCACAATACCAATACACATACTCATTACACTTGGCTCCAAAGCCTTCAATTCAAATACTTGCTCTTAAATACTCAAATTTCACAATCCTCAATACTAGTACAAGGTTTTGGGTTCTTTAAATATTTTACCCATTCCCATTACTCTAATGCAATAGAATTTACATTAGGAAGGAGCTCTTACCTTGAGCTTTTGATTCCTTATTTTCTTTTCCATTTCTCCTCTTCCTCTCTTTCTTGTCCAAATCAATTTTGTGGGGAATGGAGTTGCCAAACTCCATTCCCATTACCCAAGCACACAAAGACAAGCATAATTAACCTACTAACCCTCATAATAACACTAATTCATTGAAGTGTTTAAAATACAAATTCTAGGGTTTACCTTTGGAGTGCTTTAGGAGGGGTTTTAGCCCTTGGTTCAAGAAGGTGTTCTCACCACCATTGGAGGGTTGAAGCAAAGCTCCAAAACAAGAGGAAAACAAGGTAAGAGAGAGAGACCAAAAATCGGCCATACCAAGAGATGGAGAAAAGTGAGGTCTTTCATGGAGATTTTTACCTTGTTGGAAAGAGGAGACTCCAAGCTTCACAATGGTGTGCTTTTCTCTTCAAATGGGGAAAACCCATGGAGATGAAACTCATCCTTTTCGAATTTTGAAAAGATATAAATGTAGAGGAGGATGAGGGGATTACAAATATGTAATTTATTTTACATTTGGAGCTCAAATGGAGCTAGAGCATGAGGAAGAATGAAGAGAAGTCATGGGAGGTGTGGAGCTTCTCAAAAATCGCCCAGCTCAAAGGAGGGAGAGAGAAATCGCTGGGAGAGAAGGAGGGAGGTGAGAGAATAGGGAAATGAGGAAATGGGAGGTGAGAGAAAAGGTAAGTTGCTTTTACCTTTTATTCTTCTTTTGCTTTTTGACTCATTATTTATTTAGCTAGTGTGTGTGTGTGAGAGGGGGGGGTTCATTTATCTGTTAAAACCGGCCCCCACTGTAATACTAGCTGGAGCGTTTTTCGTCTTTTACAGGAAACGCCGTTATTTTACCCGGTTTTGATACTATTCACTAACCGGGCCCGTTTTCCGGAATTTTCTCGTTTAATTATTTTCATTGATTATTAAGCTTCCATAAATGCTTAATAATTATTATTTAATGATTTATAATTTTTACGGGTCTGTTTGACCACTTAAGGTCACGTTTTCGGGTTTCCTCAAAAAACGTGCGCTAAAGCTCTTTTAGCGTTTTAATACATTTCTTGGATCCGTTTTCTTCGGAAATCATTCCCGTATACTAATTAGGCATGAATAAGCCTTAGGAATCCTTACGATACTATAACCGAGGTCTCGTACCTCCTATGGTTATTTAACGCTCATTTTAGCGTTTTCCGCTTTCTGAGCGTTTTTCTCATTCCTTTGGATTTATTTTCTTTACCAAAAATTACCTAGGCACTATTAGGCCCTTAAATACTATATTAGAATAATATAATCACCATATTTAAGTTCGGGGTATTTCAATCTACCCCCCTTAAAGAACTTTGCCCTCAAAGTTGGTGAATCTAATACTGTTACTTATACCAATACTCTATGCTAAGGTTATGACCTCTACATATGACTTGTAAAACTCCAAATGTCTGACATGATGCATACTACGCATCCAAACAGCATGTCACTGCATGCATAGCAATCAAAAATATCCGTTTTACTCCTCTCCAAGGGGGTCCATCCGCAGACAATTAGGTACAATCCTCCCCCAATGGCGAGTGATCCCTCAGGTACCGGTCACGTTTGAACACTTACGCTTTCTGGTTCATGGCCGTCATGACTTGAGCACTTACGCTTTCTGGCTCTACGGTCCTTTGGTTCAGATTAAATTCATTTGCACATATAGAGATCCTCAGGCACTTACTCATACTTACTTACTCATACATTACTCATACTTACTCATACTTACTCGGGACTACGCTGCCCCAGTGCCCTTGGAAAAATACAAAACACACACTGTTACCGTACAACCGGTGTAGTGGTTTCAAAACTAATCAACACTCCCACCGACTCAAACTAGCTTCTCCTCCTATGGTTTCGACCGGATACCCGTGCCTAGGCATGGAAGATCCACTAGCGCCCGTGGAAGCGGTTTCAAACCGATCCTCATTCTCAAGTTTGTAGAAAACATTGTACCAAATTAGTTTTGGAAATTCATTTTGAAAACTTGCATACATCTCCCAAATACCATTTATGATGAATACCTATTACTAGTGTTATTACTGTGACCACTTAAGGGAGCTTCCAGAGTCCTTCAACCCCAATGTGATCAGTATTGGTGTTGAATTATCCTTCCACCCCAATTTGTGTTCGGCTTCCCTTGATCGCTAGCAAATCAAGTTCCACTTCCCACCTCAATACAAACAGACAGCTCGTCAAACATTATTTCATTTTCTATCTTTTTAATCTTACTAGTCGTAATCGTACACATACATTTTCCAATTTATATGATTCACTTACTTACTTACTAATCATTTCATCAATTATTACTACATCATCTCCAACTACTATACTTAAGAAATTCATGGGTGTAATATCCCATTAGTTTACTATACTCCAATTTATACTCATAAAATACATCAGTTGTACACCGATTCATACTCATTACATACATCAGTTCCACATCGATTTATACTCCTCAAGTCTCCCATACATACTCATTCTTCATACTATTACCAATCGGGCTTCTCATTACCCTGGAGTTTCTCTACTCCTTTTCCTATACTTACTTTCCAAATTACCACAATTACACAATGAGTGAATACAAATGTTTATGTAACATAAGTATCAATCATTAAAACAAATTCTTTTGCGCTATGCGCATTGTAGTTTACGTACCTATCACGTAAAACATACATTTCGCGGTTTTCGCTCTACCCCCCTTAAAAGGGATTACGCCCACGTAATCTACCATGTGTCAACATTGGACATTGGTCGAAGGCATTCAACTGTCATGGAGTGGTTCAGCTTCCACGCGGTCCATTATACAATGTTCCTTGATCAACGGGTCTTAACCGTACTATCGGTTAGTCCCTGCATCAAGAATTTTCATCGGAGTTATTCAACTCTTAACCGGATTCGGTTCTAGCCTAAATGGCTTTGAGGCATTGGTGATTATCCTTTTATTCACTAGGTGTATTTCGCTTAGAATTCTGGGTCCACTAGCTTCTGCTGCGCGACCCTGATAACTTGGGTTATTCGCCCTTCTTGTTATCTGAACGTGTTACGCATCACCTTTTATCCCTCTTATTGTGAGAATAAGGTTTATTGACCAAATGCGGTGTTCTCTTACCGTGCTCGAACTCGATGAGTTTTAGATTCATAACCAGCTCTCTAGCAATCCGTATGCACACTGTTGTGTTTTGTAGTGATCATTCACTTGGTTTCTCCGACTTATTGTCGGTTGGGGTTAAGTCACTACTTAGTTGTAGTGCTTCCTCTACTGTTAGTAGCTTCTGAATTATACCAGTTTCTCTGGTTCATTACAAGTGTTCTTTACTTGTATGACCTTGCATTTTCAATGCGTCGATCCTTGTGACTTTCTTAAGTCTCCTTTCACTTTTGTTCCAATGGATTTCACATCTTGTGATTGTTGGTGTGTTTCACACTCTTCGTGCTTCTTTGGCCTTAGGCCGCACGGTTTGTTTCTAAGCTTTTGCTTAGCTGGCTTATGCCATGTTCACTGGTGAAAGGAAGAATTTACTACTACTTACATTTTCCATATTCCTAGCTATCCCACTAGATCATTAACTACACAAGTGCAATACCAAAACACTCAGTCCTACAGAGTGCAGAGGCGTGAACCCTTGGCAGTAACTCTCTTATGAGATCGCAATAGGACTGATCGTTACTTTTTCAGGTGGTGCTTCATCATTTGGTGCAGACTTCTGGCTTGTTGCCCGGTCTGTCTACCATCTTGTTTTAACTACTTCATAGCATCGGGTGATTATTCACATGCATTGGTCGCCTGCTGCGCACCATGTTCTTACTGATTCTACAGTATTGGTTTGCATGGCCTCCGCTGTTGCTAGCTTCAGCTCATGCATTTCTGTCGCCTATACAATGGTTCCCCATGTATTTGGCAAATACAGAATATGGTATTCCTTTATTTTTCTGAGCTCCCTGAGCATCATTGGTTTTATAACCGGTTACTCCTTGGTTGTCAACAATTGCTGTTGAAGCTTATTTCACATTGCTTGGCAAGAATTATATGCTCAAGCCTGACTACATTAGTAGTTCTGAAAGGGATATATTTCCTGACAGTTACTGATGGTATCCCTTCTTGGGATCCACGCGTTCACCGCTCTTGCGGTCTCACATTCATGAGGGGCATCCTCAATTATTGGTTGTTACTCTTTTATCGGTGTCATCCTTGACCACTTTCCATATAGTTCACCTTGGTTTTGCAACCGTTGGTTGTGTGGTAACAGTTTCATGGCCTACTAGCCATGTTGCCTAGAGCTCTGCTCATCATAGGTTGTTTCCAAGTGGTTATTTCCCCATAAACCATCGCTGGATTTGGAGGTGATACTGGGCTCCTTGACAAGATCGTCACATCACGCTTCCGTCTGTTGGAGACCCTTTTTGTATCTTGGTATTGATCGATACCGTTTTAATTTGGGGTATCCCCTATCAAGTGGGATCCCGTCGGTGTTCTAACCGGTTGCTCATTCCGATTGTGGTGTTTTACCACGACATCTCGTTCAACTGTGTTGACTTGCTACCCTTTATGGATTGCTCCTGGGTATTACCGATTATGCGGTAGCATCTGGCATGTATGAGTATTTTCAGTTTGTTGTCCTACCTTGCGGTTCTGGATCTGAGTTATCCGTTTCGGGTTGTAACGTCTCCCGTTCTTAGGGTAGACCATTGGTGTTTTTTCCTTGTGTTATAACGGATTTGATATCCCTTCCGATGATGAATGGCATTTCTAGTACCTTATAACATCATCCTGTGTTTTTTGGTAGTTGATCTGGGAATTCTATCCCGTTCATTGAGCACTGATGTGTTAATGTTAGGCATTTGTCTTACTGTGCTTAGACTGGGTATTCCTTCCAGTTATCATGCTTTACTTAGATATATTCGAGACATATCCAATGTCTTATCCCGTTGTTAGTGCTTCTTGTACTTTCAACTCTTAACGGTTCTCCTGAAGTGAGTTTCTGACTCCTTAGCTTGTAGCTTATCTGAGTTTCCTTTGTTTGGTTGAGGTAACCAACTGTTCTGTTTCAAATTTACTTATGGTCCGTAGAACAGAGTTGACTACTTCCCGTGTTTCATACACTACATGTATACATACGTGGGGTACCGTCTTGGCACGTTACCACTTACCTAACTATCTGTCAGGCCCGCAAGCTCCTTCGGAGTGTGGTCGTCCCACATCCCGTATTTGGGTACACTCGTAGTGTTCGTCACACGCCTAGGTGAAGTATTCTATTGGCAACTCCTCTTGTATCATTCTATGATACTCACCGTAATTCCGTATGTTTGGTTTTAAAAATCCAAGGTTTAAAAGAAGAGTTTGTGATTTTGAAAGAAAAATTTAGGTTTTGAAATGACCGTTCGGTGTTAAAAGGAATTCTTCATGGCATTGTCATGATTGAGGTCTTGACCAAGTCCAGCTTTTGCTGACTGGTATACTCTTAATACAATGGTCGGGCCGTTAGGCCTTTCCAAGGTTTCATTATTTAAGTACTTAGGATTGGTGATCCTATATTTGCTCCATTCGTCATAGCGGTGCTTTGACAAGTATCTGCGGGTTGTTAAAAGTATTCCAACCGTCTTGTAGTTGCTGCACTTGCCCTGGGCAAGTGCGCGGGTAGGTTGTTTTTCGGTTAACGTATACCGGCTACGGTATCATTTCCATCCATAATTGGTGGTCTTATTAGATCTTCCTTTGATCTTTTGATCTTGGTGATCGATCTCCTGAGTCGCTTCTCAGTATACTTGACATGATTGTCGTCCATCCGGGTGTCTCACACCTTCAGTGTGGTTAACGAGACTTGACTTATCCTTAGGAACCAGGTTGTGGTCCTATAGGTGTATGTGTTATGATTTCTTTCATAGTTATCTGAACTATGTTGTTCGGTTATTACAGCCTCTTGGCATGTAGGTTTGGTGTTAATCCAACCTCGACTAATTCCTTAGTCGGTTTGTATACCGTTGTTGGTATCATCAAAGGTTACAGTCCGTAGACTCTCTTGTTTCGGCTTGTTACTCCATCTTCCTTGCTTCATTGCACGATTGTGCTTCTCTTCTTGCTGGTTACACATGGTTCTCGCGACTGCGAAGCATGTCGCCCCATGGTGCCATAAATTCCATTATCCTTGTGTTAGGATCTTCATTTTCCGCCATTAAGTACGGTCATCGTCATCCAGCGGGAACCGTCTTCGGGACTTCCCGTTCTTGGACTCTTCGTATGACAGGTTCTTTTCTAATTGGGTTTGTTTTGCACTGCCAGATCGGGTTTTACCCGAGTGTGAGAGGTCTTTCCATCTCTCTGGCGTTCTTGTCCCAACTTACAACGGGGGACGCGGAGGGCAGGTATGGTTACTGTAGGTATCCAGATCACACTGGAAACTCCTATCTAGCGTCCTCGCACACTAGCACTCAACCCTTAGCCCTAAGTCTCTACTCCCTAACTCGGTATTTACCTAAACTCGGTATTTCATCCATCAGAGCGATACTTCGCTCTGATACCACTTTTTGTAACACCCCTACCGCTAATACCGTCATTACTGTACAAATACTTACCTTCGCAGTGGATACTCCTTACACAACGGCGGGTGTACAATGCCGTTAGTCACCCACGTGACTAACAAGGCGAGTTACATTACTATCTACTATCGGTCTGATGAACATGAACATACCGAGTACTCTACACCATACAATACTTCCCATTGCATACTCATCCATAATCCAATCACAACTCCAATACATTACTATACCGAGTATACTACAATCCTTACATTACCGATACAGTTTAAGCTTCCAAATGCGCATTACAATACAAGTACCAATCCCTACTATACAACTACCCATGCTTACGTAGCAGTCCCCGTCCTACTCTCTCGAACGGTGATCGGCTTCGGGTACCTGCACACTAAAAACGGTCCCCCGAGGGGGTCAGCTTACGCTACGCATGAAATTCGCATATACCGCGTGCTAACCGCGGTACGCCGACTACTTTGGGTCGGATATACATGGAGTTCATTTTACATGCATACATACATACTATCACCACACAATACATTCATCAATACTTACATACACATACAAGGTACAATACTTACCGAGGAAGACAATTCTAAAGTCATCCGTTCGTATTAGTTACTTATTCAATACCCTTTCGTTGCGCTACTCATTACTGTACTCGTACTCACTCCTTACTCTGGTATACTCATCACTCCATGTTTGGTATCCTACTCGTACACGATCCTTACTCTTTACTCGTTACTATACTCGTGTATACTTGCTACTCAATACTCCATACGTACTCACACGTACTCAATACTCAATACTTACTCATACATACTCAATACTCGGTACCCATCACATACTCATACTCACTTCTTACTCAGTACTCATTACTTTCTTCATACATACGCAATACTCATTACTCGTTACTTTGGCCTCTGGGCGGAGTCATACACAAGACTCGCCACCAGACCTACAATACGAGGGCTATACGCTTAGCTCCTCAAATACTCAAATGTCCGTTTTACCGGACTACTCAAATTCCCAACACTCTTCTCTCAGAGTATAATACAATCTCATGGATTAGGGAATTACCACCGTCTAGTATCCTCAGATTTAAGGGTTTCCCCAACATATCGAATACTCTCTCGTTCGGGGCATACTTACATCAGTCGGGTCCTCTCATAATGGGTCGACTAATTGCTAAGGGGTTTGGAGATCCCTCATCATTCCTTACTACTCTCATGGTTCATGTCTTGCACCAAGATTGATTCCTCTACTAGAGGTTACTTATATACTTCCACTACTTATTAGTTGTGGATTATTCATTTCGGTTCTCCTACCGTTATCGGGAGGTTGTTACTCCCGTACACTCTCTCACATTCTAGTGAGTTCATTGGGTTGCATTATCGTTTATTGATTCGATAGTTTAGTGCGTTGCTACGTTTCCATTAGTTCACGACGTGACTCTTACTACGAGTCGCTACAAAACAAGACTCATCTATGAGTCGTACTACGCACTAAATAAAGCCACACCATCAATCAGGGAGGGTTAGCTCACACAACATACATCAAGACATACAGTGAAGGCAATAAACCATTTTCATGCTTTAGTCTTGATTAGCCGGCATACAGCATACAAATCAATGTAACTCGGTTAGCATACGGGGCATGAGAAAATCATACCTTTCACCGAAGTTAGCTCTACCATGTGTTCCCTCGTTCCTTGGTTCACACTTGTCCCACTGATAATGTTCCAACATTATTATTAATACTATACTCTTACTATACACAAATAATTACTACTCCCGTACTTACCCCGTTATCCCGGTGTACTTAATGTTCTCATACTCTCAACTTACTTGGTCACTTTTTATACTCGTTTTCCTACTCATATACTTACTTTCTTACCTTTACTACTTCATTTGTGGTGTACTACTGCATATATATGCATATATGCGCATAGGCATATATATATATACATATGATTATTATAATCATAGAATAAAAATATTTTTTTTTAACTCGACCGGACTTGCGACCGACCTTGCAAGTCCGGTCCATTCTAGTAGCTATCAGTACGGGAAATTTCTGGCTCGACCGAACTTGCAAGTCCGGTCGCAAGTTCGGTCCATTCCAGAAGCTTTCATCTACGGAATTTTTCTGGCCGACCGAACTTGCAAGTCCGGTCGCAAGTTCGGTCCATTCCAGAAGGTTTCAGACGGGAGAATTTTCTGGTCCGACCGAACTTGCAAGTCCGGTCGCAAGTCCGGTCCATTCCAGAAGGTTTCCCGTCTTTGTAATTCTGGTCTCGACCGAACTTGCAAGTCCGGTCGCAAGTCCGGTCCGGCCCAGTACTTTAGTTTTAAAATCTGTTTTCAGTCCTCTCTTTTACCCATTACTTCCCCAATCTTCCTACATGTAATCCCACATGTTTAAACACTATCTAGGCCTTCCAAATCGCCTTAGTTCATCCAACAGTTCCTTACTCTTCTCTAAATCCACATACACAATTTCTCTTCACTTCCTTTCAATTCTTACAATTGTTTTCTTTACTCTCATGCTACAAATTTTCCTTCTAACCTTTACCATTCAATACTCCCTCTACCAATGCTACTCCTAGTATCCCAAATACATTTCCAAGCAATTACAATATCTATACCCAAGTCTAGCATTCATTTTACTAATTCTTGCACATTAAATTCTCCTAACTTCTCCAATGTATTCTTATACACTTTGCTACAGATTTTACACTTCTTATTCCTCATACTACAATTACCATCCCATAGCTACTAAACATCTCTACTAATCCCAATACATACCTTGGTTCTCCCATTCACCAAGTCATCCACTAATGCACAATTCCTACTAAAATTTTGTCATAGTTCACCTACTATTCTAGCTTCTCCACATACATACTTTTCCATCAAATTCATTCCTATTCTAGCCAAACCACAAGGGTTCTACCAACACACATACTAAGCAATCTTAATACATCAATACCCATCAATCACAATACCAATACACATACTCATTACACTTGGCTCCAAAGCCTTCAATTCAAATACTTGCCCTTAAATACTCAAATTTCACAATCCTCAATACTAGTACAAGGTTTTGGGTTCTTTAAATTTTTACCCATTCCCATTACTCTAATGCAATAGAATTTACATTAGGAAGGAGCTCTTACCTTGAGCTTTTGATTCCTTCTTTTCTTTTCCATTTCTCCTCTTCCTCTCTTTCTTGTCCAAATCGATTTTGTGGGGAATGGAGTTGCCAAACTCCATTCCCATTACCCAAGCACACAAAGACAAGCATAATTAACCTACTAACTCTCATAATAACACTAATTCATTGAAGTGTTTAAAATACAAATTCTAGGGTTTACCTTTGGAGTGCTTTAGGAGGGGTTTTAGCCCTTGGTTCAAGAAGGTGTTCTCACCACCATTGGAGGGTTGAAGCAAAGCTCCAAAACAAGAGGAAAACAAGGTAAGAGAGAGAGACCAAAAATCGGCCATACCAAGAGATGGAGAAAAGTGAGGTCTTTCATGGAGATTTTTACCTTGTTGGAAAGAGGAGACTCCAAGCTTCACAATGGTGTGCTTTTCTCTTCAAATGGGGAAAACCCATGGAGATGAAACTCATCCTTTTCGAATTTTGAAAAGATAGAAATGTAAAGGAGGATGAGGGGATTACAAATATGTAATTTATTTTACATTTGGAGCTCAAATGGAGCTAGAGCATGAGGAAGAATGAAGAGAAGCCATGGGAGGTGTGGAGCTTCTCAAAAATCGCCCAGCTCAAAGGAGGGAGAGAGAAATCTCTGGGAGAGAAGGAGGGAGGTGAGAGAATAAGGAAATGAGGAAATGGGAGGTGAGAGAAAAGGTAAGTTGCTTTTACCTTTTATTCTTCTTTTGCTTTTTGAATCATTATTTATTTAGCTAGGGTGTGTGTGTGAGAGGGGGGGGGTTCATTTATCTGTTAAAACCAGCCCCCGCTGTAATACTAGCTGGAGCGTTTTTCATCTTTTACAGGAAACACCCGTTATTTTACCCGGTTTTGATACTATTCACTAACCGGGCCCGTTTTCCGGAATTTTCTCGTTTAATTATTTTCATTGATTATTAAGCTTCCATAAATGCTTAATAATTATTTTAATGATTTATAATTTTTACGGGTCTGTTTGACCACTTAAGGTCACGTTTTCGGGTTTCCTCAAAAAACGTGCGCTAAAGCTCTTTTAGCATTTTAATACATTTCTTGGATCCGTTTTCTTCGGAAATCATTCCCGTATACTAATTAGGCATGAATAAGCCTTAGGAATCCTTACGATACTATAACCGAGGTCTCGTACCTCCTATGGTTATTTAACGCTCATTTTAGCGTTTTCCGCTTTCTGAGCGTTTTCTCATTCCTTTGGATTTATTTTCTTTACCAAAAATTACCTAGGCACTATTAGGCCCTTAAATACTATATTAGAATAATATAATCACCATATTTAAGTTCGGGGTATTTCAGTACATAATTTTTATACAATTTTTAAGAGCTTAAACAAGCTTAAAACAATAAAGGTTTGCTTAGTAAACTTACTCTTAATAAAGGATAGTTAATTACTTGAACTCCTCTTGAATTCCAAGCTTCCTACAATGGTAAATGATGTTCCTCTTCGGTTTTTATGCAAGAGAGGAAGGGGTTTAGGAGTTAGATCTTAACAAAGATCTTAAGTAGGTTTATAAGTAATTTTCCAAGGATTTACCTTAGGTATTTTACCTTATGTTTTCGGCACTTCTAGGAGGGATGGAGCATCAATTTTCCTTCATGAAATTGATGAAGAAAATAGCTTTAGAATATGTAGAACTTTGGATACACATAAAATGTGTCTTAAAGATTTTCAAGCATGAAAAATACCTTAAGATGATCTTGGATGCTCCTTGGATTAATGTTGATTTAAGACAACCTCCTTGGTGTATTAATTGATGCCGAAGTCTTGTAGTTGTCCTAGGAAGGTTTTTGCTTCAAGACTTGATGAGAAATGCTAGGAATTTACCTTAGAAATGAAGATAGAAGTTAAACCTTCATTAATGGACTTAAGAGCTTCAAAGGAAGAAGATGAAGATGAGAAGGGAGAGCTTACCAATTCGGTGGTGAATGGCAAAGGAATAATGGAGAGCTAGACTCACGTAGGAATAAGAGAAGGCAAGTTTGAAAGGATTTTTCTTTTGCTAGTTTAATGTCAAATTTGACTCATCTTTCCATTAGTTTATTCCTTGATTGGTTGGCTCAATAAATGCCCTTATTTCATGCTTGTTTTCGGCTAGGACAAGGAATAGTGGAGGCTTGATTGATAATTGAAAGAAGAAGACAAAGACTAAGGTAGGTAAGGTGTTGCTTTTGAATTTTCTAAGTAGAATACAAGTCATTTGTTGTCTTCTTTCTCCATATAATTTCGGTAACATGGGCTGTAGTATAGCATTTTATTTTTGATGATTAAAAACATTAGAACATGGCTAGGTAGGTTGGCTTCTTAGTTGAATTTTTATAAGGCAATTTAAGCCTTCTTTCCTTGCTTAAAATCGGCTATAAGGTGTTGTACAAGACAATTGATTTTGTCTATCTTTTACTATGAATTATGCTTAGTAGGTAGAGTATTCTTTTGACTAATTAATGAGGCAATCAACCTCTTCTTTTCCCATAAGAAATCGGTTGCATATGGATAGTAAAACATGGGTTGTTATGTTGGTATATTAGCAACTTGTATAATTTGGAATCTTGATCTACTTTTAGCATATTCAATTTCCTTTCATTTTCAAAAGCTAATCTCTTCTTGTTTTTCCTTGTAGGTAATCGGTAATGAGGGCTTCAATTGACTGATTTTCTTTGACATATTATCATATAGCACATGCTAGATGAGTCACCATTCCATAAGACAATTTACAAGTTCAAATCTAGCTTAAACACACCTAAAATGGCGCCTAACATGGAGGTCAAATGGGGTTGATTTTTAATTTGAATTTTGTTACAATATATTGTACTAAGATCATACTAATATGTGTAATAGGTTCCAGCATTTTTTGGTACATTTATGCTATGGTAAAAGATAAAAGTTTTAAGGTAAAAATGCTGATTTTAGGTACCTTTTTGATGATAAAATCGCCCCCACTTGTACTATGAATTTAGTACTGACATTAATTGATTTAGATGCTCAATTTATCCCCTTTTAAGATTATCAACTCGTGGCTCCTCAAAAACTTCAAGGTAATTGCGTAGAACGCGTTTTTGTGACACCCGAAGGTGCTTTTTGTGCTTTAAGAATATTCTGGAAATTAAGTAGTCGCTATGAGTTCCAAGTGTTTATTAACATTGTTTATAGTCAATAATAATATTTTAAGGTGTTACATTGAGTTATATGGGGTTATATCAACTCAAAACACCATTCCCGGGCTAACCGGGGCAAAAAGGAGCGTTAAGAAATTCTCCCGAGCACTTTGTTTATTTTTGAGGAAGTAGCTTGAGAGAATCTCTTAGAATGTTGAATAGTGATATTAGGGAATCTAAGAATTAATTTATAGGAGTTCGTGCCACCTCGGCACTCCTTCGGGGCATTCCCGGGGGTTTATGGGGCCCTTATCGAGCATCTCCAAGCACTTTGCGTTTAATTGAAATTATACCATGAGAACTTCATATTATATGTTTAATAAAGTGTTATGGTGATTTGGAATGAAGTGTAATGCTTTACTTCATCCTATAAAGTATTTCCGGGACTTTCGGGCCGTTAAGGCCTTTAAGGGAACTCCCGGGCATTTTGTATTTTCATACAGTTTTAGATGAGGTCCTGTGTTCTAAGGGTCATATAATGATCCTTGATTAACTTTACATGAAGTGTATAGCTTATATAACTTGTTTAACTTAAGGTCGGGCTTTAACGCACGTTTCTGACCTTAAGGAGTTTAGGCGCGTTTTAACGCCTAAATGTTTATATACTTCTTTAGGGTTTAATAATCCCCTAAATAATACTTATTTATCATTATTTAATTATTTGAATGTTAGGGGTATTTCAATCTACCCCCCTTAAAAAGGACTTCGCCCCGAAGTCTCATATCTAAGTTCAAATGGTTGTGGGGAATCAAGTTCCACTAAGCATCCACAACTCACTTCTATTTTAGGGATCAAGTCCCAAGTTTCACTACTTCTCAGTTCGTAGTATGTATACAATCATAACATACAATATAATGAGCATGAAAGGTCATCACAAAAAATAACTTTAGTGCAGTGCAACGTAGTGCATGTACTTCATTCATAGTAGTGTAGCATAGTACAGGTCATGCAACACGGAGTCATTCCAATATAGTGTAACGTAGTACACATAATCACGTAGTAACAAGGTAGCTTCAATATAGTGTAGCGTAGTACACATAATCCATTCATGCCAGTGTAACGTAGTACACATCATCAAGTAAGGGTTCATAGAATCACAAAGTCATACTTGTAAACATACAAATCACAGTGCAACAGTACAACAGAAGTGTACTTCCATGCTAAAAATGCTAAAATGCAGTAGGCTCTCCCCCTCTTAAAAGAGGGGTACGCCCACGTACCCTAGACTAGTATAGCTAGTCGGTAACTAGTGAAGGAATCTACACTCTTATTTTGGACTTATGATTAGTTCAAAAAGATAGCCTCTCGGCTGTAAGACTTTTTTTGGTTAAGATACGTGAAATTCGTTGTGCATTCCCTTTGAACTCAGTAGATAATTCTGACTGATGGGACCACCACGCTTCTACTGCGCAACTCCGATTAACTAATGTCTAATCATTCTGGAATAGTCTTAAATGCGCTTCGTGGTGGTATTTTAAATTTGTATATGTACGTATGTATGGTGATGAGTTTTGTTCATCATTTCCTGCGTTTGGTTATCATTGTTGATCTTGTCTGGACTTCTGTCCGTTTACGGGGTATTGCCCCTAAAAATCTGTGTATTCTCTGACATGCTCTATTTGCATTATTATGCTTTTATATTTGAATCCCGTATGTATGAGTGAAAGTGATCCTCCATCTTGTTTGTTGCCAAATTATCCATGTCTTGTTTAGACTGTCGGATCGATGTGCCGCGTTATGCCGCTGCTCCCGATTATCTTGTCTCGAAGTAACTGTTAGTTGTAGCATAGCTTGGTATTCTTCATTGTATATTTTATTTCTGTACGTTGGGCTGCCAATAATATTGTAAGGTTTGCCCAGCCTGCGATGCTCATGTGCATGTCATGTATCTTCCAGTATCCTTTTTGGGTAAATCTACTATGAGGTTCTTCCTCTACGTGGCATATACTGTAATACAGTTCGCCTTCCATTTGATTTTTCATCATTGACTTCTTCATGAGTTTCACTTGATTGTTTTGTGCATGTATGCTTATTTCTGATAGCTGCTTATGACGGTGATTCCACTGAGATTCTTCTCGTCAACATTATTGAGGCGTCTTGCCCTTTATCGTAGTTGATTCTTTTCCTGTGTTCCTTCCGCTAGTTTGCCTTCGCATATGGGTATCTTTTTGATATATATTACTACTTACCTATCCAATTTAGGATTATTCCTTGTCAAGTCCATCAGCTCTCGCACGTTTAGTTGAAGCATTCTTCCTTCCACGGGTCCTTACCCGATTGGTTTGCTATACATATTCTCCATTGATAGTGGTAGCGTCCAGATAGTGAGGTTCATCATTTTGTCGGTGTTGCTGATGCATTCAGTGGTTCAGTTGTTGTAGCTGTAAGGTTGCAGTAATCTTGTTGGTCTTAAATGTGTCTTCTATTCATCGCCTCCTGTAATTGTAATCGACGGCGTTCGGGTCTTGTATAATACTGGGGCATATTAAATTCTTCTCTGTAATCTTCAGGTCATCCTCTTGTGATTCTGGTGTTTTAGTTTACTGTCACCATATTCAGTTTTCACTTTTCAATGTATAATATGAGCGACGGTCGAGCCGTGCATCTTGTATATAATATAGAAAGATTCCTGTTATTAATGATTCTCAAATTGTCGGTAGTACATACACGATCTTTTATTGTCTGTTCATCAAGTATGCCACAGTGGGGTTCCCGTTAAGGTTCCTAACAAGGTAAAATTTTCTCACAATTCTGCAAACAGCTTAATTGATCTACTAAAAACTAAACAAATTAATCTAGAAAATAATAAATCAATAAGTCTGTCGGGTTGCAAAAATCCCGGTCACTATAGTATAGAAAGTTAAGCAACCAGATATCGAACCGCGGGACTTGAATAAATAAGCCTAAGTCCTAAGAAAACTGGAAATTTGGGGGGTTGTGAATTGTTTTTGTGATTGAATTGAATAAATGCAAAACAGAGTTGAAATGAACAATTAATGAAAAGTAAATGATGAGTTTGATAAAGTGAGTGGAACTCCGGGTTCGGGTCGTTCTTTACTGGTTAAATCTAGTAACATCTACAATTTAATTATGAGAAACGGAAAGGCCAATTCTTTCTATCTCTTCAATGCTAAATCCTAGTTCATTGAAGAGCTCACCTATCAGAACATGTCAACTCTAATCTAGCAGTTGGCAAAACACATATAGGCGGAATAAGCACAAAGAATTGTTAGCGTTTGTAGGAAAGATTATCTATCCGACTAATCCTTCCCCAAATCCCCAGGTTAATTCGAACTCCCTATTAATCACCTTGTCTGATCCTAATAGGTTTCGCAGAACAACTCTATAAACTCGCGAAATTAATAGAGAAGATGAATGATAATCATTAACCTGGAAACAATCCATTACAGTCTCATAATCAAATTGCAGGATTCTTAACTACATTGTATCCATTACGAACAACCCTACCCCAGAGTAAATCCCTACTAGCCAGACATTGCAAAGGAACAGATAAATACAAACAACGTAGAATTCATCTAAAGAAGAAAAACCCTTGAGTTGAACGTTTATCCAGTTCATGATCGGCTGCAGGCGCAAGGTTGAAGATGATGGTCTCACTCCCTTCTGTCGATGCTCCTCCAGAATGATGATGATATGCTTGATGAATGTGGATGAAGGTGAACTGATGCAATTGGCGTGGATGAGTGGAGAGAACCTTGTTAATCAGCGTGAGAGTGTGTGAAGTAATGATCGATGATGAATGAATAGCCTCCCCTCTGATTAGGTCATTTAAATAGACTTTCCTTCCTCTTTTTCCCTTCAAAACGCCGAGTTTATGCTGAAATAATCGTCGTCCGAACATTGGTCCGACCTTCAATGTTCGGACATAATGCTTTGAGCGCTCCAATCCCAGAAGTCTCGACTTGTGTCCGAACTTGGATGTTCGGACACAAGTTCGGACATGCACCGTAATCAGTCCTCCGTCTTTTCTCATTGGATTCTCGAAACATGTCCGAACTTCGATGTTCGGACCGAAGTTCGGACATCTCATCAGACACAGCACACAAATTCTCGACTTGTGTCCGAGCTTGGAAGTTCGGACACAAGCTCGGACACACCTTCAAAATCCTCTAAATTCTTCATTTGACTCCAATTCGACCCCCGTCTGTTGCAACATCTCCCTTGTGAGTAAATCTACTGTTCCCTTGGCTTTTCTCTGCATTTAATCATAGAAAAAGGTATCAAGCCCTAACAAACAACAAACCAAAGGAAAACGTAAGATAAGTGTGGAATATTATCGATGCGCGTATACAAATTAGGCATTTCAGACCAAAAACCATTCATATTTCACACTCATCAAACCTCCTCACACTTAACCTTTGCTTGTCCTCAAGCAAAGCAGGAGTAAAATGTCTCAGAATGCCTCAGGGCCAAACCTTGGGATTGCACAAAATAAGGAGTTTAAGACACAATAATCACCCAAGAATCGATCTGCTCTTAACTGCATGTCTCTTAAACAATGAAGTACGCTTTTAAAACAAAAGATTATGAAGAAGCCAAATCATGAAGTCAAAACATAAAGTAACTCAGAACCTTCCAACCTTTTCTCTTCTCAAACCCGTGGATGACAAGGGGTGTGAAGTTCTGCCATATTCCGCAGAACCTTTCAACACCACGTACTCATGATCTAATTTAAGGAATTGCCATAAACATAAGACTTTAAAGAACTTTCCTCTTTTTTTCCTGCATACATATCAATTTTTCGCAAATAATTCATCCCCCAGACTTTTCTCTCCATCCTTGTAATGGTATTGGGTCTTTTATCCCAGATCAGACGACCTTAGGTAAATGGGTGATGAAACACCCCTAGGACTTAATAACCGGATGGAAGAGGCCTGTTTTTGGTTCAGAAAATAACTTAGATCAGAGGATTACCTTGCCTTTATCCTTCATTCCAGACATTCTCATCATTCCCAAGGTTCCAAGTTAAACCAGTTCTAACTCCACAACCAACTTGTTCACAGACATTTAACAAAAGTCAGCCATTTGAAAAATGATAAGAGAGCACACAACTTTGAGCAAACCAACCCTAAAGGTCATTACCGGACTCAACTCCACAACTAAAGATCCACCCAAGTATTCAACAGTAAGAAGCACTCTAAGGGAATTACCCCCACATAGCCCAAAACCAAACAAAAATTAGGTCGGGAATAAATGACTGACACATTCAGAAAGATCTCCCCCTTCCTCACACTTAATGAGGAGCAATGTCCGCATTGTTCAGAAATATATCACAAGAAGGAGATCGGACTAAATGTGGCAGACTCACAAGGGTGAAAGGAACAGTGATAGAGTTATTCACGTTAAAGCACGGGCCGAACATTAACCAAAAAGGAAAAGAAACGGAAAACTCCCCTGATTTCTTTTGTGATGTTTTGAGGAAGAGGGTCTTCCTCACACTTAGTGTCCAGGTAGGGGAGAGTGTTTCCTCACACTTGCTTCCAAGCTAGTGTCTGGCATGGAGTCAGCACGGCAAAGCATACTTGCACACATTCAACAAACAAACAGAAAAGTATGCTAGAGCATCGCATTAGAGAAAACAGTATTCAGAGTTAAAGATGAGAACAAGCTAAAATCAAAAGAAAATTACAACCCAATCGAAATAAAAGTAATAGGTCCAAAATAACTGAAAACAAATCCAAAAAGAAGTCCAGAGACGGCTTCTAAACAAAAGCAGCATCAATCCAACGACATGATCACTGTGGGGGCGGGTAGTACGCCTGCCACTGCTGAAACTGAGCAAGCAGAGCCTCATAGTCGTCCTGAGAGCGGCGGGCCTGCTGCTGTAGAGTCTCGATCTCCGCCCGATAGCGACGATCCATATCCTCGAAACGAGACTCCAGCTGAGAGCAAACTCATAGCGAGTGACGTACTCGCTCCCAGGGGCCGGCAGTGCAAGATATGCCTCCTCCTCCGTCAGGTGTAGCAGCAGGAGCGGGCTCTGACGGTCCCTCACCCGCCTCTCGCTGGCGCTTCTGCGGTCGCGCTGCAACCTTCTTCCTCCACTCCCCCTCTCTAAGCTCAAACCACATCTTCTTCAGAGCTCCCACATCAATAGGAGACCGCGCAGCATGCAGCCCCGCAGACGGAATGGTAACCATCTGCCTCTTAAGGATGTGGCAGAGCATGACCGGAAAACCTAGCTTGTGGCGGTCCTTGTGCTCCATAATATGCTGCATGTGCATGAAGATCACCCAAGGCAAATATGTAACTCTGCAGCTCCTGCAAACGCCGGATTCAGGACGGCCTGCAGAAGAAGGAAATCTGTCTGGTTTAGGTCCGAGCTCTGACGTGGTACCACATTCGCAGCCAGTAGTGCGAAGAGGACTCTTCCTGTGGGCTCTGAATCAGATCAGCAGGGACGACCTGTTTCGATGGGTCATCCCTCTGCGTCGACGTGGCCCCTGAGCCATGAGCGGGGTGTAGTGGTTTAGGGCCGCGCTCTGAAGTCATTTGGGTTAATGTGGTCAGGACGGTCGGGAGCAGGATAAGGAATATCCAGATATTGAGCAATCTCCATCGTGGAGACTGCCACTCTATCACCATCAATAAGGGATTTGATCTGCCCATCTTGGTAGATCGCATTTGCATAGAACATGCGCACAATTCGTTCAGAGTACGGGCCTCCCATATCCAGAATCTTGCCCCAGCCAAGTGGGTCTAATAACGCCCTCAGTCCCAGCTGCTGCTCCAATTCCCGCACCACACAGCGCTCAGCAATTATGTCCATCCCTTTGGCGAACCACTCTCTGGCTTCATCATTTCTAAATTCTTTTCCGGAGCTCGACGGCTGGAGCTTGCACCAGCCCTTGCAGCCCTCTTACCACGGCCGGTAAATCTGCTCAACATCTGCTCATACAAGGGTAAGCAAAGTCAGATAAAGGAAGGCATGGAAACAGTTCTAAGTGTGCACACAACTACCCAAAATCCGACAGCGTCTCCCCTAAAACTTTAGTATTCTCCACAACAAAGATTTATCAGCTTTTTTTTTCATTCACAACGGAGAACTACTACCAATGACCAGCAGAGATCTAATTCACAGAAAATCATATATTTCAATCGGTGCTACACCATCTCAGTCAATGGTTTTATCTCAGTCATGCAAAATCCACAGATTCAAAATAACACATCAAAATATTGTGGTTCAACCACTTCTACCAACAGTTCAACCCACAGCAGAAAACGAAAGTAACTCATTCAGATTTAGTCCCATTCACTGTTTATCAGTTTAGCCAAGCACAATAAAACTACACACTCAAAAATTTCTACAATGAAAGCACAGTAATGTAGTTAAAAACATTTCTATCCAGCAACTTACAACAAAGCAGACGAAAAACCCATATACGCAAACGAAGCTCAGAAATCTCAATACTAACACCCAATCTCGACTTGCCATACCTCAGATTCCAAATCTTGTCAAAAATCCATTAAACGAGGTAGAAAAGTAGAGAGATTACCTTGTTGGAGTTGAATGAATGTTTAGAAGAGAAGATAGAACAGCCAAAAATCTGCACGAATCGAATCGAAATCCCAAAAGCGACAGATTAGGGACGAACTTGCTGTTGCTCAAAATCGGACTGATTGGAGATTTTTCTGGTTGATTTGTAGGCCTAGAGTGGTAGAGATTTGAAAAACGAGCAGTTTGGTACCAAGATTGAGGGATTTGGTGGAGATTTGAGGGAGTTGTGTGAGATTGGAGAAGAGAGGGTAGGGAGTTTGGTGCGGGCGTCGCGAGGAGGGAGATGAAGTTTTGAGGGTTTAACTCGCCCGCGCCCCTTTAATTTCCAAAATTTCGAACTGTCCGAACTTCGATGTTCGGACCGAAGTTCGGACATACATACCTGGGCTGCGCTTCGTGTCTTGTCCGAACTTCGAAGCTCGGACCGAAGTTCGGACATCTCGTATTGTCGATTCGTCAGACTCTCGTATCGAGTCCGAACTTCGATGTCCGGACCGAAGTTCGGACATGTCGTTCTGCACAGACCTTAATCTCTCGAACTGAGTCCGAACTTCGATGTTCGGACCGAAGTTCGGACATATTGTTTTGCGCAGGTCTCCAACTCTCGAACTGGGTCCGAACTTCGATCTTCGGACTGAAGTTCGGACATCTCCAAAATTGCACCACTTTGTTTCTTTTGAGCTCCAACCACTGCAACAACAACATTACCCTAAAACAAAACTATAAACAACATAAAAACACAGAATAAAAGTACCGAAAACACTGGGTTGCCTCCCAGTCAGCTGCTCTTCTTTAATGTCTTTAGCTAGACAATTTCTGCTTGATCAATCAGAAGAGGTGTGATGAGCAACTCTACAACAGCCTACAGCGAATTCCTTCAGCCTTCTCAATTCTTTTCGCATTCGCCAAGAGAATTTCTTTTTCACGTTCGAACTCGTCTCTTGAGAATTCATCTTTGCTGTAGGATTGGATTCATTCTCCAAGAAGAATATTGCCTGCAAGGGAAAGAGATTATGATCAGTACCAAGATATCCTTTTAATCGAGCACCATTTACCTTAAAGGTTTCACCAGCCTTATTCTCCAGCTCGTATGCTCCATAGGATGTAACTCTCACAATTCTGAAGGGGCCTGACCAATGTGACTTTAGCTTCCCAGGGAAGAGACGTAGTCTAGAGTTAAAGAGCAGCACCAGATCCCCCACTTTGAAGTCTTCTTTTGAATCATCCGGTCGTGGATCCTCTTGGTGCGCTCTTTGTAGATCTTTGAACTGTCGTATGCCTGGTCTCTCAATTCCTCCAACTCAGAAAGCTGAAATCGTCTCTTCTCTCCAGCATCACACAATCAAAGTTAAGAGCCTTTAAAGCCCAATAGGCTCTGTGCTCTAGCTCAACTGGGAGATGACAAGCCTTCCCGTATACCAGCTTAAAGGGGGACATCCCAATGGGAGTCTTGAATGCGGTTCTATAGGCCCATAAAGCATCATCAAGCTTGACAGACCAATCCTTCCTGGAGGAGTTGACTGTCTTCTGAAGAATCCATTTGAGCTCTCGGTTACTCACTTCTGCTTGCCCGTTAGTTTGGGGATGATAAGGTAAAGCAACCTTATGAGTCACCCCGTACTTAGTCATCAGAGAATCAAAAGCTTTGTTGCAGAAGTGAGAACCTCCGTCACTGATGATAGCTCTTGGCACACCAAATCTGGTAAAGATGTTCTTCTTCAAGAATTTTACCACAGTTCTAGCATCAGCGAAGGGCAGGGGATTGCTTCGACCCATTTGGAAACATAATCTACAGCAACAAGGATGTAGTGGTTTCCGTGAGAGGAAGGAAATGGGCCCATGAAGTCAATACCCCAGACATCAAATAATTCTACTTCAAGGATTCCCTTCTGCGGCATCTCATGCCTTCTTGAAGTGTTCCCCATCCTCTGGCAGTTATCACAGTGAGCACAGAAGCGGTGGACATCTTTGTGCAGAGTGGGCCAGTAAAAACCACACTCTAACACTTTAGCGCTGTCCTAGTAGGACCGTGGTGACCACCTGCCTCTCGGGAATGGCAGAACTCTATTACACTGTTTACCTCTTCATCAGGGAGACATCTTCTGATTAAACCATCAGCACATACTCTGAAGAGATAGGGGTCCTCCCAAACGTAATGACGGGTCTCAGACAGAAACTTCTTCCTCTGGTTGTAACTTAGATCATGGGGAATCAAACCAGAGGCAAGATAGTTAGCCAAGTCAGCGTACCATGGCTCTTTGACTTTCCCAATTACAAAGACCGTTTCGTCAGGAAAGAATTCATTTATGGGGACCCCGTCATCTGGAGTCTCAAGCCTAGATAAATGATCTGCTACCCCATTCTGCTTCCCTTGCTTATCAACAACTTCCAAGTCGAACTCTTGGAGAAGCAGGATCCATCTTAGGAGTCTAGGCTTAGAGTCATTCTTTTGGAATAGGTACTTTAACGCGGAGTGGTCGGTATGAGCAATTACCTTACTCCCCAGCAAATAAGGCCTGAACTTGTCAAGAGCGAACACCACAGCAAGTAGCTCCTTTTCAGTGGTGGTGTAGTTCTTCTGAGGTTCCGACAGAGTCTTACTTGCATACGTGATAACCCTCAATATTTTATCCTTCCTTTGACAGAGTGCAGCACCAACAGCAAAGTCACTAGCATCTGTCATTACCTCAAAAGGAAGGGTCCAGTCAGGGGGAACCACAATGGGGGCAGAGATGAGTTTATTCTTGATGGTTTGAAAAGCCTTCAAGCATTCTTCTGAGAAGTGAAATTTTACATCTTTCTGCAGGAGATCAGACAAGGGCTTCGCAATTTTTGAAAAGTCCTGGATGAACCTTCGATAGAACCCTGCGTGACCCAAAAGATCTAACTCCTCTGACTGAAGTGGGAGGGGGTAACCCCTCAATGACTTCCACTTTCGCCTTGTCCACCTGAATGCCATCTTTGGAGACCCTGTGCCCAAGCACTATACCCTCATGCACCATAAAATGGCACTTCTCCCAATTTAAAACCAGGTGGGTCTCCTCACATCTGCTTAGTATCTGATCCAGCTGATCAAGACACACATCAAAATTCTGGCCATATACCGAGAAGTCGTCCATGAAGACTTCTATGCTCTTCTCAATAAATTCGTTGAAAATGGCCATCATGCACCGCTGGAAAGTGGCTGGTGCGTTGCAGAGACCAAATGGCATCCTCCTATAGGCAAACATGCCATAAGGGCAGGTGAAGGTGGTCTTCTCCTGATCCTCTGGCGCGATGGGAATCTGGAAGTAACCGCTGTATCCATCAAGGAAACAGTAGTACTCCTGCCCAGCCAGCCGCTCCAACATCTGATCGATGAACGGCAGCGGGAAATGGTCCTTCCTTGTGGCCTCGTTCAAACGCCTGTAGTCTATGCACATCCTCCAGCCAATGGTCTGTCTTTGAGGCACCAGCTTTCCCTTATCATTGGGTACCGCCACAATTCCTCCTTTTTTGGAACGACTTGCACAGGAGAAACCCAGCGGCTGTCAGAGATGGGGTAGATGATGCCCGCATCCAAGAGCTTTAATACCTCAGCTTTCACTACTTCCTTCAGGTTGGGGTTTAATCTCCTCTGGGGTTGCCTCACTGGTTTGATACTATCTTCCATGTAGATCCGATGAGTGCAGAACCCTGGACTAATCCCTTTTATATCTGCCACTGACCACCCCAATGCTCCCTTGTGCCTTCTTAATACCTCCAGAAGTCTGCTTTCCTGCGAAACAGACAAAGAAGAAGAAATAATAACCGGCAGGGCGCTACCCTCTGCCAAGAAAGCATATTTAAGATTTGAAGGGAGAGTTTTTAATTCAAGAGTAGGGGGCTTCTCTACTGAAGGAATGAGCCTCTGAGTAGGCCTGTCCAGTGGCTCCACAGGAGGAGCATGAGGGCGAAAATAGGTTCGTCCCTGGTTAAGCTGCTGGACAACAGTAGCTACCTCAGTGCTCTCCTTGTCATCCTCAATCGAGTGGCATAACACCTGTTCTAACAAATCAGAATTCTTAAACAGGAAGGAAGAGTCATCAGTATTCTCAGCGACAAATGCATCATACTCATCAGTATAGTCGACATCAATAGAAAGCACAACATGTGAGGAAGCATTTGTTCTCATCATCTTAGTGATATCAAAACTAAGCTCCTCATTATTAAATTTAAGGGTGATTTTTCCTTTGTCAACATCAATGACAGTTTTAGCAGTTCGCAGGAATGGTCTACCCAAAATTAATGGCACTTCCACATCCTCATCCATATCAAGAATAACAAAATCAGCGAAGGGAAGAAGTTACCAACACCTACCACAACGTTCTCAACCATACCACGAGGTTTGATTGACGAACGATCAGCTAATTGCAGATTAAAGTTGATTGGGACAAGCTCACCAGCATGAAGCTTTCTAAACATTGAGTACGGCATCAGATTTATACTTGCTCCAAGGTCGCAGAGTCCGTACCCACAGTCCATGTCTCCTATGGTGCAAGGGATGATGGGCTGCCCTGGATCTCCACACTTCGGAGGGAGCTTCTGCTGGATGGCTGCAGAGCACGTCTCTGTCAGCTGGACAATCTCCTTTTCCTTGAACCTTCGCTTGTTAGAAATCAAATCCTTCACAAAGCGAGCATAGTTAGGCATCTGCTTGATAGCATCAATCAAGGGAATATTAATAGTAAGCTTTGAAAATACACTCAAAAATTTCCCAAATTGATCATCAAGTTCTTTCTCTTTTAATCTATTAGGGAAAGGAAGTTCCTTAGGAACCACCTTACCCTTGGAGTTTTTAGCATTTAAAATATGAGAAGGGGAAGAAATAGGAGCCTGGGTCTCCTCAACAACTACCTCAGGAGGGGCTGAGGGCCCTGACGGTGCACCAGTGCTAGAAGAAGGGCGACCGGTCTCCTCGTCAGCTTGATTCTCAGCCACTTGATTTCTATTTATCAATTGCTTCCCGCTTCTTAAGGTAACTGCTGCCACCTCTTCAGAATCTGAGCAATCCTCAACTACCACGGTTTCCGAAACCGTCACTGCCTTCAACTGAGCTTTAGGATTGGGGTCTGGTTGGGAAGGCAGTGAGCCAGACGGTCTCTGCTGTAGGAGGAACTGAGTCAACTGACTCATCGTTCCCTGCATCTCCACCATGGCGTTCTCGAGCTTTTGCTGGCCAGCTGCCAGATTCTGATTTATCACTGTTTGTTGCTCTTGAGAGGCCATCAGTTTATCCATCATCTCCTTCAGATTTGCATTATTTGAACTCAGTGACGAAGGCTGAGCTGGAGGCTGCTGTGGCCTAAACTGATTGTATGGGGGCCTAACAAAACCAGGTGGTCCTCCCTGACTTGCCCTCTGAGGCTGCATCTGCTGTGAGTTGAGGGCGTTATTTGGATTACCGTACCTCAGGTTTGGATGCTGGTTCTGCATCCAAGGCTGCCTGTTGTACTGACCAATTACATTTGCCTCCTCAGTCTGCCTCATCTCAGCAACCATCGGGCAGTCGTCATAATCATGGCTGTCTCCACACTGAGAACAGCATACCTCATGTGGACCAGTAGACACCTTCTTGACAGATTGCACAGATGTCTGTCCCATAGTGAGCTGCTCGAGCATCTTCGCCATGTTACCTACTGTTGTACTCAAGTGGGCCTGCTCAGCAGCAATCTGCTCCATCATAGGATCTGGAGTCCGAGAGGAAGTCTGCCCAACCGTGAAAACTCTTCCACCACTGTTGCTCCACTGGCGGAGCTCCTCGCAGTAGGACTCCATGGCTGACATAAATTCTTCTCCACTCTTAGCCAACAAATTTCCTCCCAGTGCAGCTCGGACCTCGCCTCTATGCTCATCTCTCAGCCCTTGGAAGAACCCCTGGGCCAAAGATGTCATGTTCTGACCATGATGCGGGCACTGGCGGAGCAGCTCCTTGAATCTATCCCAAGCTTCGCAGATTGTTTCACTACCGGACTGTCTGAAGGCGGTCAGGTCAGCGATCATCTGTCTGGTCCGGGAGATGGGGATATACTTCTCATAAAACCTCTCCGTCATCAGCTCCCAGGTAGTGATGATACCTGGTGGTAGACGGTGGAACCACTTCGATGCTTCCCCTGATAGACTGTGCTGAAATAAGCACAGCCGAGCGTACTCCTCCAGCCCCTAAGACATCCCCAACGAATCCAGATGGACTAAGAAACGATGGACATGGTCGAGCGCATCAGCCGGGTCTGCGCCTGGAAGGTCCCTGCTGGATGATTCCTGACAGCATTTGTTTGATGGCTCAGTTTTAACTTTTGTCATTCTGCTGTGAGGTTCGGTAGAGTCACAGGTCCTCTTCTAGGAGCAGCTGGCGGGCGATTAATTCTTCCCAATGTGGACTGCTCATTATTTACCGGTCCGTTGGCAGCCATGGTGAAGGTGAGTGCTCTTCTCGCCCTACGAGCTGTACGGTTGATCTCTGGATCTAAATTGAATCTTGGCGGGCCTCGAGATCGGTACCGTGCATTCACCAAACACCTGCACAGTTACACAAATAAACACGAAGCTTTTAAGTAGTGCTGTATGAACAGAACAGCAATTGAAAAATGCGTATAAACAGCTACGAAAAATGCTGAATGTAAAATAGAACACAATAGTAAAACAGAGAAAAATAAATAACGCGAATAAAGTAAAAACATTGACAACCAAGGCAAAGGACTTGACAAAGTCAAGTCCCCGGCAACGGCGCCATTTTGCAAACAGCTTAATTGATCTACTAAAAACTAAACAAATTAATCTAGAAATATAAATCAATAAGTCTGTCGGGTTGCAAAAATCCCGGTCACTATAGTATAGAAAGTTAAGCAACCAGATATCGAACCGGGACTTGAATAAATAAGCCTAAGTCCTAAAACTAAAATTCGGGGGGTTGTGAATTGTTTTTGTGATTGAATTGAATAAATGCAAACAGAGTTGAAATGAACAATTAATGAAAGTAAATGATTTGATAAAGTGAGTGGAACTCCGGGTTCGGGTCGTTCTTTACTGGCTAAATCTAGTAACATCTACAATTTAATTATGAGAAACGGAAAGGCCAATTCTTTCTATCTCTTCAATGCTAAATCCTAGTTCATTGAAGAGCTCACCTATCAGAACATGTCAACTCTAATCTAGCAGTTGGCAAAACACATATAGGCGGAATAAGCACAAAGAATTGTTAGCGTTTGTAGGAAAGATTATCTATCCGACTAATCCTTCCCCGAATCCCCAGGTTAATTCGAACTCCCTATTAATCACCTTGTCTGATCCTAATAGGTTTCGCAGAACAACTCTATAAACTCGCGAAATTAATAGAGAAGATGAATGATAATCATTAACCTGGAAACAATCCATTACAGTCTCATAATCAAATTACAGGATTCTTAACTACATTTTATCCATTACGAACAACCCTACCCCAGAGTAAATCCCTACTAGCCAGACATTGCAAAGGAACAGATAAATACAAACAACGTAGAATTCATCTAAAGGAAGAAAAACCCTTGAGTTGAACGTTTATCCAGATTCAATGGCTGCAGGCGCAAGGTTGAAGATGATGGTCTCACTCCCTTCTGTCGATGCTCCTCCAGAATGATGATGATATGCTTGAAATGTGGATGAAGGTGAACTGATGCAATTGGCGTGGATGAGTGGAGAGAACCTTGTTAATCAGCGTGAGAGGTGTGAAGTAATGATCGATGATGAATGAATAGCCTCCCCTCTGATTAGGTCATTTAAATAGACTTTCCTTCCTCTTTTTCCCTTCAAAACGCCGAGTTTATGCTGAAATAATCGTGTCGTCCGAACATTGGTCCGACCTTCAATGTTCGGACATAATGCTTTGAGCGCTCCAATCCCAGAAGTCTCGACTTGTGTCCGAACTTGGATGTTCGGACACAAGTTCGGACATGCACCGTACATCAGTCCTCCGTCTTTTCTCATTGAGACTCTCGAAACATGTCCGAACTTCGATGTTCGGACCAAAGTTCGGACATCTCATCAGACACAGCACACAAATTCTCGACTTGTGTCCGAGCTTGGAATTTCGGACACAAGCTCGGACACACCTTCAAAATCCTCTAAATTCTTCGTTTTGACTCCAATTCGACCCCCGTCTGTTGCAACATCTCCCTTGTGAGTAAATCTACTGTTCCTTTGGCTTTTCTCTGCATTTAATCATAGAAAAAGGTATCAAGCCCTAACAAACAACAAACCAAAGGAAAACGTAAGATAAGTGTGGAATATTATCGATGCGCGTATACAAATTAGGCATTTCAGACCACTAAAACCATTCATATTTCACACTCATCAAATTCCACATGTTCTTGCGGTTTATAAAACAACTCATGTGAGTATTAGTATAATGTTTCTACTCTTTATATTCTACCATACTTATAGGTAGGTTCCCATTTAATATACTAGGTTTGAGTTCATAAGGAAGGACTTAAAGTCGATCCTTCCCTTCAGATGGCAATAAGGCCGTAACTTAGAAGGTAGCTTACAAATACTGTCATTATAGATAAATGTCTCTTGATCTCATATTTAATTTAATCATGACTCATGGTATAATAACAATTAGTATTTCCTTCATAGTTGACTATTTTTCAGACAAACGCGGAGTCGTTTTAACTATTTAACCTCTTCAGGATAACTTGGTCAATTTTAACTTTTAACTTACGTCCTTTACATCTAATATACTTTATTAGACAGATTTTAGATTAGAATTAAGAACAAATATTTGCTTATCATAGAGATATTGGTGACCACTTGTAAGGAGTCTCAGGAATCATCCAACCCTGACGGGGTCAGCGTCAGTGTTGAACTATCCCTCCTCCATTTTGTGTTTGGTTTTCCCTTGATCTGACCAGGATCAAGTTCGACCTCCCACGTCAAATATCAAACACCACATATTTGCAAATTTACAAATTTTATCTTATCAAGACTTTGTGACGCGGTGATTAGGACATTCTTCCTTGACTGTTATACAATATTAACTAATAACTGTTGTAACCTACACTTGAAACTAGTGTATTCCTTAATTCCCGGAACTAAGTTCCTTTGATCAAATCATTCAGTGGGGAATCCAGTTTTTCCTCTTGGCATAAAAGATAAATTCTTATTAAACCCCAGACACTTACTGTCTAATAATTATTTCATCAGTTATTTGACTCTTAAACACATCATACAAGCAAAAAAATTCAGTTATGGACTTGGATACCTTGAAACATACTCTTCTCTTTTAAAAAGGCTTTATCTTGTATTTAACTTATCAGGGCTCGTTCATTGCCTACACTTTGGTTATCATCACTTGGAACAAAGACAGTCATAGTTATTACTAAATTGGAATAAGACTCCAAGGAAAAGTTTTTATAACCTGATCAATTACGGTTTCATAAAGTATTACTTCTTGTTCCTTAAAGCTTGGCTTTTTCTCACTCCATTTAAATTCCATGAATCCGGTGGACTATATGTTCAACCTAGGTTAAGTACCTTTTAACATTAGAACCATTTCAACTAAGGGTTCCCAGTTTGAATCCTACGGTTTGGCGACAAGACAACCAAAGCTTATTGTTTGTTCCTACCTTTTAGAAACATGGTTATTTCACGCACTCATTGGCTTGAAAAGAAAATAGGCTGTTTAGGTGTATTAAATAGAGGTTTTAAAGTCATAGTGATTGGTATATAACGCTAGGAAAGTTCAAGTGTAAAACTTGTTACAAATCAAGGGGTATATTTGCCCATTGTTATGTTTAACTTCCACTTATCTTTAGTGTATATTAATCTAAAGCCTTAATATAACTTACACTGCCTCCATTGTTAGTGTCAAGGAGAGTTATTCGTTACCATGTACATGTTAAAATTTATATTACATTGGTATTAGCTTTCTTTGATTTCCTGAGCTCTTTACTCGCATCCACAAATTGAGCTGTCATAGAAGACATATGCTCATATAAATCCATAAGATAGTGTAGGACATGTGCCTCAACATAGGTAGGTATATTTTATGATACTTATCCCTCTGAAATATATCAATACTCCTCAAAAGTTTTAGATTTATAACCTCCCAAACATATGTATGTATGTATAGCATTTAGTATTGCTAATTTGGTAGTTCTCCTGACTTCAAAATATATGGATTCCAAGTTCGTTCTCTTCTCACTGTTCATTAGGAGTCCAGCATTGTCACTGTAATGATACTAGCTGAGTCCCATGGTATTTGAGCAGGTATTACATCCCGTGTTTATTTATGTTGGATGTTTAGTTTTATATAGTGATATTCTGTTATGATTTTCTTGATATTATCATTGGTTATTCTTGTAGGACTATACTGATTGTTTATTTCAAGTTTCGCACGATCTTCTCGCGAAGTTATTAAGGTATTGTAAGATCTTCCAGTCCCGCACTGGGCGGCAAGCTCAGTGCCTGGGTATCCCATAAAATTTAGTGTTTTCTCTTTCCGAGGAGATCTCCATTCGCCTTTTCTGTCGCCTTAACTCGCACATTCGTTCTTCAAGCATTATTAAGGATATGCTGACTTAACTCGACCCTGGATATTATTTTTTCGCCGTCATGGAAGGTACGATCTGACGTCTTGTGGTTAGCCACAACTTGTAGGTCTTCATGGTTTCCAGCTTTGTTTGGTTAACCTAAGAAGCACTTGTTGTAGCAAGTGCGCCACGCAGGTTGGATCATCACACAGTGTATGTCCATTGTAAATATATTTGCTCTTCCATCACTGTATACTCGGCGGTATATCAGCCTTTTCCTATTGTCACTGGCATGCCGTCGCTGTCGGTTGTCGTCAGCTCCTCATGTGAGTAGTGGTTGGCGCCGTACGGTCCTCAACTGACGAATTTATCGAGAAAGAAAATATACATGGCTCTTTTTCCTTCTTGAGGAAGAAGACGACTAGCATCTGCTATTACAGAGGTCAATCTTTGACTTAAGTTGATTAGTAAGTAAGTATGAGCGGAAGGGGATATGGGCTATATATATGCCCGCATAATGTGCATCAGAGAGGATGGAAAAGGGTGTAAAATATATGTAAAAAAGGACCTATAATACAGAGCTAGAAAAGTACATTATTTGTCCTAGAATACATTCTATATTATCTAACACCCCCCTCAAAGAGTACATCCTTTAGGTGACGAAGGAAGGTCTGGAGGTGTGCTCTTTGTTGAATGAGCGTGGGCTCACCCTGTATGTACCTGCAAGAAGAAAAAAAAACAGAGAGCAGTTATCCATTCTCTTGATATTTCAAACCGAGATTATGAAAGGAGTGATGGTACTGTTTACCTGTGAGTGTTTTTGTCATGACGTCAGCCAATTGCTGTGAGGTGGGAACGTATTGAACTTGAATCAAACCTGCTGTAATTTTTCACGCACGAAATGACAATCTAATTCGATGTGTTTCGTGCATTCGTGTGAAACGGGGTTTTTAGCTATGTGTATAGCTGCCAAGTTGTCACACTTTAAAGGGATAGGTGTGATGTCTTTGATACCAATTTCATGTAAGAGCCTACTTAACCAACTTAGTTCCCCGGTGACTTGCCGCATGGCTTTGTATTCTGCTTCGGCGGTGGATAAGGCAACTGTTGTTTGTTTCTTGGATTTCCAACTCAAGGGTGAACCACCTAAGAGGATGTAATATCCGGATATCGACTTTCGTGTGATGGGGCAAGAGGCCCAATCCGAATCGCAGTAGGCCTCTAGTTGGAAGTTTGGTTCCTTGTTGAAAAACAGACCAAATCCGGATGTTCCTTTAACATAGGAAAGGGTATGTAGGGCAGCTTTTAGGTGTTCTGAGGTGGGTTCTTGAAGAAACTGACTAAGGAACTGAACGGAATAGCATATGTCGGGTCTAGAGTTGGTAAGGAAGTTGAGCTTCCCCACAAGGCATCTATATGTTGTGGGGTTTTCTAGCTTAGAACCACTGTTTTTAGATAGTTTGATGTTGGTTGGGAGTGGTGAAACAGAAGGTTTGATGTCTTGGGCATCGAAGTCATGTAGGATTTGGGTGATGTATCGTTGTTGTGACATGATGAGGCCAGTGTCGGTTTCTAAAAATTCCATGCCGAGGAAGAAGTTAAGTCTTCCAAGGTCTTTCATTTTGAATTCCTTGTCAAGTTGCCTCTTTAGGAATTTTATTTCCTTGATGTTGTTTCCTACCACTAGGATGTCGTCCAAATAGACGCCCAATAGAGTGATGCTACTTTTGTTTCGGTTGATGAAAAGAGTAATCATTTTGGGAGTGGTGGAATCCTAATTTCTTTAAGAAATTGGCAAGTCTCTCGTACCATTGGCGAGTGGCTTGCTTTAGTCCATAAAGAGACTTGTGCAATTTGCACACCTTGTTCTCTCCATTAACTTCTAGACCTTCGGGAATCTTCATGTAAACGTCCTCGTGGAGATCTCCATGGAGGAAGGTGTTGTTCACGTCTAGTTGGTCTAGAGTCCAACCATTCTTAATCACGGTTATTATGAGAGCCCGAACTATAGTTAATTTGACTACCGGGGAAAAAGTCTCCTCATAGTCAAGCCCGTGTTTCTGGGTAAAACCCCTCACGACTAATCTAGCTTTAAATCTCTCAATGTCCCCCTTGGCTTTGAGCTTTATTTTGTAGACCCATTTGCAACTAATGGGTCGTTTACCCTTAGGGAGGTCTACAATGGTCCAAGTTTTTGTATGTTTAAGGCATTGAATTCTTCAGCCATACCTTGACCCATTTAGGGTCTTTGCTGCTTGCTTGTAGCTTGTGGGCTCCTTTAGGTTATGGAGATGGGTCAATAGTTTGTTGGTGTTGTGATGAAGGGAACATGACAGAATTGTGGTATTGGGTATGTGGTCAGTGAGGGTGTTTAAGATGGGCTGTTGGAGAGAACAAGAGTTGTTGTTGTCAAGTCTTTGGGCGAGGATGATAGAGAAAGGATCCTGGTTATTCATGTTGGAGTACATGACATAATCATCGTATCTTTGGGGAAGTCTATGGGCTCGTGTTGACCTTCTAAGTTCTACGGGTGGTGTGGTGGTGTGATCTGTGGTGGGGTCTGGAGAGACATTGTTGGGATGACACTCTTCTCTTGCCTCAGAAAGCTGGGACGTACAAGGGTCATCCTCAACAATAAGATTGGGAGGAGAGAATAAATCTGTGTCAAGGTGGTTAGGACTCGTGGTATTAGTCCAGTTTTCGTCTGTTAAGGGGTAGATGTCTTCGAAGAAAGTAACGTCACGTGTGATTTTGAGCTCTTTGGTTTCGAGGAGTAGAACTTTGTGGCCTTTGGTGTCTTTAGCAATGCCGATATAAATGCAGGTTGAGGATCTGGGGTCGAGTTTGCCTCTAGTAGGATCAATGTTAGTCATATAACATAGGCAACCGAAACTCTTAATCTCTTTATAATTTGGTGTAGTGTCATATAGTTTTTCATATGGAGTAGAGTTTTGAATAGCCTTGCTAGGCATTCTGTTGATCAAGTATGCAGCATGCTGAAGGCAATGGCCCCAATAGTGGTTATCGAGACCTGATTGGAAAAGGAGGGCTCTAGTGATTTCCATGAGATTCCCTTGTTTTCTCTCAACAACCCCATTTTGTTGAGGAGTGTGAGGGCAACTTGTTTGGTGGGTTATTCCTTTTTGGGCAAAAAATTCTACTCCTTCCTTTGACTTTCCTAACTCACGAGCGTTGTCACTTCGAAACACCTTAATATGTTTGTTCATTTGTACTTCAATTAATTTAACAAAGTTTTTGATCTTTTCCATAGCCTCAGATTTTGACCTTAAGAGAACTACCCAAGTTGCTCTAGTATAATCATCAACTAAGGTCAAAAAATATTTGTGGCCTTCAAGAGTTTGTGTTCTTATTGGGCCGCAAATATCTACGTGAACAAGATCAAATGGTTCAGTGCTTTTAATTTCAGATGTAGAGAATTTGTGTCGTTTGGCTTTTGCCTTATAACATATAGTACATGGCAAAATTCCTTTTTCAAGACGTTTAGGAACCTGAACATTCAGTAGTTTCTTCATTCGTTTTAAAGATATGTGGCCTAGTCTCTTGTGCCACAAAAACAGATCAGATTCATTGCTCACCCTAGGTGTTTGTACACAAGAGTTTATGTAACTAGACAACAATTGTTTTCTATTCAATATGAAATCACACAAGACTCATATCTACTACATACAAGCCACAGATTTGTCTTCCTATTTGTTTCGTGAATTCATTCCTACAGTCCTGCAAAAAACAAGCATTGTCCTTGAAGATAGCTGTCACATTTAGGTCCTCAAGCAATCGACATACTGATATAATATTAAACAGGAAGGAGGGAACAAGCATTATGTTTCTCAGGCAGATTTCACCATGCAGGGAAAAATTCGCAACAGAAGTGACATTCCTCTTATTCCCATCTGGTAGGATAATTTCTTTCTTAGTTTCAAGATTTATGTAGTTTGAAAGAAGGGATTCATTTCCACTGACATGTTCAGTGGCGCCAGAGTCCAAAATCCATAGATTTCGAAGATTATACTGTGCAGTATTTGCATTTGAAACTAAACATGGAAATGTAGCATGGAAATCTCTGGGTTTACCTGTAAACTCACCGAAGCTTGGTTGTTTGGACGTGCCAGGGGTGTCCTTCTGCGACTGAAGATACGCAACCAGCTGTTGCAATTGATCGGAACTAAATCCTCGAACTGGTGACTCTTGACTTGTTTCTTCGTGGGCCGAAACTCCTTTTGGTTGCTCCGAAATTACCGACCCGATTCTGGTGTCTTTAGGTTTTCTGGAATCGTCGCTTGGGAAACCAATCAACCACCAACAATCGCTTTGATTGTGACCCAACTTCCCACAATTTGAACATTTTTGTGAATCTTTCTTGACGCCAGTATTGATACCAACAGTGGGTTTTGTCTGATTCCTTCGATTCAAATTTCTGAAGCTTGGGGGAGAATTGGTATTTTTCTGTCGACTGAAAGTCGAATTATCGTTACTCTTTGCGATTAGGGTTATAGAGTGTTCCGATTCATCTTGCGACTCCAGGTTTTCCCTCGTTTGCTCTTCTTGTATGATGAGGGAAAAGATTTCTTCGATAGTCGGAATCTCACTCATTGCCAAAATTTGTCCCCGCAAATTGGCGTAAGTCCGGTTTAAGCCCATCAGGAAGTGAACAATTTCCTCCTCTTCTCGTCGCTTAGTTTGTTTATCCTTGTGTTTACATGAACCACAGCAATCGCACTCGTCAATGGGTCTCGCCATATCATATTGAGCCCACGTTTCCCTTGATCTTATAAAGTAGTCAGTGATTGATTCTTCTCCCTGCTTTAGGTTTACAATCTTTGTCTTGACATTGTGGAGAGTGGCGAGATTTCTCTTCTCGAAGCGTTTACATAACCAGTCCCATATTTGCTTTGGGTTGCTGGTATACATGACGCTTCGTGCAATGTTGGGAGCAAGTGAAGAAATCAACCAGGTGACTACGAGGGAATTTGCACGTTTCCAGGCTGCCAGTCGAAACGAATCTTGGCTATCTGGTTGTGTAATGCTCCCGTCTATAAACCCGATCTTGTTTTTTGCAGTTAGGACTTCTTGCATCGTCCATTTCCAGGCCAAAAACCCCTCGCCTGTGAATTTGGGGGCCAAGGGTTGTCCCATCTGTTCGGTAGATGCGACATATAGTGGATCATTTAGATCAATTGTGGTGTTGGCCTTTCCCGTACTGGTTTCCGTCTTCTTGGGTATTTCGCTCATCTTTGTTTCTTAGAGGATCGAAGAGCGCTCTGGTACCATGACGAATTCTATCGAGAAAGAAAATATACGTGGCTCTTATTTCCTTCTTAGGAAGAAGACGACTAGCGTCTGCTATTACAGAGGTCAATATTTGACTTATGTTGATTAGTAAGTAAGTATGAGCGGAAGGGGATATGGGCTATATATATGCCCGCATAATGTGCATCAGAGAGGATGGAAAAGGGTGTAAAATACATGTAAAAAAGGACCTATAATACAGAGCTAGAAAAGTACATTATATGTCCTAGAATACATTCTATATTATCTAACATCAACACACCCTTTCAATAACTCAAGTAGGCTTAAGTACTTACGTTAATTAATGTATTTCTTTTCATGACATCTGCTCGTTATTTAGGCAGGTCATAGTTTATAGTTACTGTAAGTTTGGACAGTTGTTAATGCCCTTCGGAGGACCAAGTAAAAACTAACTTACTAGTCTTCACTGTACTATCACACACCCTGTATCCCAAGGTTAATTTCGTTTCTATTCAGATCTCAGAGCGTAACTACGCTCTGATACCACTTTTTGTAACACCCCAACCTGAAACTACACAACCTGTACGATGATAGCTCCCAAAGATAACTGGAAATGCAGCGGAAAATATACATATAACAACGGGTGGTGCTACAACGCCGTTAGTCACCCATGTGACTAACAAGGCTAACTCCAACATAACTTACAAACGATACGGTCTGAGCGCTGAATACAAACCGCTTAAAACAACAAAACTAATAGAAAAGGTACAGTACTGTAAAATGGTACCGGTAGTAATAATCCCCTGTCTTAATTCTACCCCACCTACACTCGGTCAGGTAATCTCTTCTTTCTTCAGGTACCTGGAAATGGTTAGCCATGAAACGGCTCAGCAAAATAATTTGCCGGTATGAAAAACGTGCAGCCCACAAGCTACTGGGCCACACCAACTACTTTGTCGAATACATGCAAGTCATTTTTTTTGTAAAGCATCATAACATAATCATAACAAGTATCCATACAAGGACAACAATGTCACACAGATCAAGACTTCAGAAGGTCAAGTTAGATGTTCTGTAATTGCTTGATAGTAGTCAGATCCACACAATGGGACTAACATGTATGTAAGTGTACCTCAACATAGTGGAGGTATAGTGACCTCGTTAAACTCTATCTTCATAGAGTAAATTGGTCGGGTATGACCCTTAGACGAGGTGGGAATCTCGTATAAGTAGATGGGTAATAATTCCCTCAGAAGATAACGTAGTTAACTCCTGTACTTAAAAGAGGTGGGTATCTTACCCTTGAGAGAAATGAAGTCTTCCTCCCAACTTGATAATGTTCCGGTACGGTCCCGGTGAGTGGACAAAGAGTGCACCCAAGACTTCCGTCGCGACGTAAATTGAATAGGAGACGACCTGAGACAGGTACAACTCCTGTAGCATGCATGGCCAGATCCAACTAGGCTCCTCGTTCTCGTAGTATAGAATTGTTAGGTGTCACACAAGGACGTTAAACAAGAACACAATGTGTATTGTCAGTTATCACGTTTAGGATAACGACGTCTGTTATAAAGTGAAGTTAGTGAGAAACTTGAGTACAAGTTCTCGGTATAATAAAACGCAGGTATTTAATCCACTGGTAATGCAGTGTTGTATGCGTGGAACATACTCGTTACAGTTAGCAACATCACGCACATAGAATAACACAACAGTGCACAAGAGTAATGCAACATTTTACATACAATTATCTTGGTCGTTATTTCAAACAACAGATAACACACAAGCCGGTGTAATCCGGTAGTAAGCAGACTGCAAGAATTCCATACCGTTCACCGTAGACTGTACTTGTTTAGTTCCCGGTCAACGTCTGGTCAAACAAAGTCCTAGAATAGGATTAACTGAGAGTGTTAATTTATGTAACTCTCGTATAATAATTTTATTGATTCATGAAACGATCTCATATTCGTTATTTCATGTGAGGTTTATTTCTTTATACTTAGGTAGTTTCTTTAACCTCTTACCCTTATTATTATTTAAGGTATTTATATATTTCCAAAACATGTAGTCATAAACTATAAGACTTATATTGTGTGGTAATTTCTTTTAATTACCTTATGATTGGTTGTATAACTTATTTATTATTCCTTCTAATTTATTTTAAAATCCTTTAATATATATAACTATATATTCATGTACCATTTATGTTACATGTTTTACAATTGTCCAAATGTCATAATAACTTCATAATTTCTCCTATATATTTATATGTCACACATGGACATAATATCCTTATAATAATTTTTTTTTGTTATTCTCCACTTAATCATAAATAATATTTATTGGTTACAATTAAATTCCTTATAACTATATAACCATAGTTTTGACTCCATAATCACTTATTTTCATTTCCTTTTGATTTATTTGAAAATCTTAACTGTATAAGTTTTATGCACATTTATTATTTATGACCCCTATTTATATTTGTCTAAATGCATAACAACTCAATAAATTCTCAAATTATATTTACGTGTTACGCATGGGCATATTTCTCCCATATCTTTTATTTATTACAAACTAACCCCAAATAATATTATTTCTTTTACAAGTGAATTACTTGTACTTGTATATCATATAGTTTTAATTTCATAAATCCTTAAATCATAATTTCCTTTTCTATATTTCCTAAATATCCATATAGGACCTACAAATATTTTTAATCCCATAAATACAACATACTTTTCGGTTATTATATTATAACCACATTCATTTCTTAAACTTTACATTATACTGCAAAATACATTATAATACATAGTTTTATTTTCTTAATTAATTAATTCACTAAACCACCTCTACAAATTCGGTATTTATTATTTGAACACCTTAACTTTTATAAATTACCAATTCAATCCTTAACCTTTCGGTTTTGACAAATAAATTTCTATAATTACATTTTAACCCCAAAAACTTTATATAAATTATATATTCACTTATAGGCTATAGTTTTAATATTTAATTTCCTTAATAACCAAGTGGACACTTATATTTCCACAAATTATGATTTCGCCCCATATAAAATTTGGTTTTATATTTAAGCTCTTATAAATTACATAATCACCCCAAAACTTTTACAAACTTAATATTTCATGTCATAAATCATTTTAACCCAAGGTTTTCAGTCAACACTTTGACCATAGTCTAATTTCATACTTAATACATTAATATACCCATAAACTTATATGATTCTCGGCTTTACACCAACCTTTCCAAAAATTACAAAATAGCCCCAAAACTTTATAAATTGTTATTTAAACTACTAAACACTTATTTAATTCAACCAAAATTCATAATATTAATTCTCACACCATATTATATTATAATTATGCCATGGACACACTTAATTCTCGGTAATCACCTAACTTACCCCAAACTTCCTAAAAATTATATTTTTACCACATAACTTATTAAACTAGTCATTTAAACACTAGTAACTTTTTTTAAGTTACCCAAAATTCATAGTATGTATTTATATACATATTCAGCTCATTACGATCTATTCTTCACCATTTGAATTCGGCAATGATAATATATCACCATATAATTTCTAAAACTTGATTTATAACTTATAATAATTATACATAAATTCATATGAGTCATATAACTTATGTAAAAATTATTGTAATGTCTTAGATTGATTTTTAGCTCAAAAAGGAGCATATTTCTCCTAGACAATTCGGTATGAAAAATCATTTAGCCTAGGTAACTTTTGTGACATTTAAATGTGTCTTAAGGTAATAAGTTTACCATATATGTTTTAAATTATATTTTTGGTATACTTTACCATATAGTTTCGGTTCTAAACACCTAAGAAGGTGTACATAATTTTTATACAATTTTTAAGAGCTTAAACAAGCTTAAAACAATAAAGGTTTGCTTAGTAAACTTACTCTTAATAAAGGATAGTTAAGTACTTGAACTCCTCTTGAATTCCCAAGCTTCCTTCAATGGTAAATGATGTTCCTCTTTGGTTTTTATGCAAAAGAGGAAGGGGTTTAGGAGTTAGATCTTAACAAAGATCTTAAGTAGGTTTATAAGTAATTTTCCAAGGATTTACCTTAGGTATTTTACCTTATGTTTTCGGCACTTCTAGGAGGGATGGAGCATCAATTTTCCTTCATGAAATTGATGAAGAAAATAGCTTTAGAAGATGTAGAACTTTGGATACACATAAAATGTGTCTTAAGGATTTTCAAGCATGAAAAATACCTTAAGATGATCTGGGATGCTCCTTGGATTAATGTTGATTTAAGACAACCTCCTTGGTGTATTAATTGATGCCGAAGTCTTTTAGTTGTCCTAGGAAGGTTTTTGCTTCAAGACTTGATGAGAAATGCTAGGAATTTACCTTAGAAATGAAGATAGAAGTTAAACCTTCATTAATGGACTTAAGAGCTTCAAAGGAAGAAGATGAAGATGAGAAGGGAGAGCTTACCAATTCGGTGGTGAATGGCAAAGGAAGAATGGAGAGCTAGACTCACATAGGAATGAGAGAAGGCAAGTTTGAAAGGATTTTTCTTTTGCTAGTTTAATGTCAAATTTGACTCATCTTTCCATTAGTTTATTCCTTGATTGGTTGGCTCAATAAATGCCCTTATTTCATGCTTGTTTTAGGCTAGGACAAGGAATGATGGAGGCTTGATTGATAATTTAAAGAAGAAGACAAAGACTAAGGTAGGTAAGGTGTTGCTTTTGAATTTTCTAAGTAGAATACAAGTCATTTGTTGTAATGGTGGCCATCGGGTCCGGTTCTACCCGGAACCGGCGGTTCTACCCGGAACCGGCGGTTTTACCCGGAACCGATTGGAACCGGAACCGGCCGAGAACCGGTGGGAACCGGAACCGGAACCGAACCGCCTCAGCCGGTTCCGAATACAAATACATGTTTTAGATTCAGGCCCAAACCGGGCCCGGAACCGGAACCGGAACCGCCTGGAACCGCTTGGAACCGCTGGATGAACCGTCGTCGGATTCGGAACCGGGAACCGCAACCGGTGGAACCGGAACCCCCCGGAACCGGTTGAAGTTACCATTGGAATCGGGCCAAAAGGACGTCGTTTTGGGTCTTGGGCGCGCACTCCTCTGAAGAAAATAGCCGTTAGATCCCAAGCACGCGCATTGCAATATGAAGGCCAACATGATGATTGGTATGAGATGAATGGGGATAACACCACTTAGGACTTCTATCTTGTAATATTTTAGAATGTATTAGTAATTTAGTATTACTTTCTTTCCTTGTAATCTTTTTTTAAAGACGTGCAAATTGAAATCATGTAACCTCTTAGTAGCTGTACTCTTTTTCCTTATTAGGGTTTTCCCAATGGGGTTTTACCTAATAAGGTTTTAATGAGGCAGTGAATCATATAATAAAATTCTCTTTGTTCCTTATTTTTTGTAAATTCAATAAAAATTCCTAAGTCTTTGTTTCTTATACATTTAAGATTATAAACTTGAAGAATAACCTATGTAGGAGTAAAGTGGATGAAAAGAGCAACGTGTGCGCTCAAACGGATCTCAAATCGGAGCTAAAACGAAGCAACTGGAGCCGATCGAATCTTTCCAGAACCGCTCCGGAACCGGTCGGAACCGATCAGAACCGGAACCGGTTTTTTGACCGAATCCGAAGCGAATCCAGATTTCAGAACCGGAACCGGAACCGCCCAGACCGGTTCCGAATACGAATACACATTTTCCGGAACCGGAACCGGTGGAACCGGACCCGTGGCCACCATTAATTTGTGTCTTCTTTCTCCATATAATTTTGGTAACATGGGCTGTAGTATAGCATTTGATTTTTGATTATTAAAAACATTAGAACATGGCTAGGTAGGTTGGCTTCTTAGTTGAATTTTTATAAGGCAATTTAAGCCTTCTTTCCTTGCTCAAAATCGTCTATAAGGTGCTGTACAAGACAATTGATTTTGTCTATATTTGACTATGAATTATGCTTAGTAGGTAGAGTATTCTTTTGACTAATTAATGAGGAAATCAACCTCTTCTTTTCCCATAAGAAATCGGCTGCATATGGCTAGATAACATGGGTTGTTTTGTTGGTATATTAGCAACTTGTATAATTTGGAATCTTGATCTACTTTAGTATATTCAATTTCCTTTCTTTTTCAAAAGCTAATCTCTTCTTGTTTTTCCTTGTAGGTAATTGGTAATGAGGGCTTCAATTGACTGATTTTATTTTACATATTATCATATAGCACATGCTAAATGAGTCACCATTCCATAAGATCATACTAATGGGGTTGATTTTTAATTTGATTTTTGTTACACTATATTGTACTAAGATCATACTAATATGTGTAATAGGTTCCAGCATTTATTTGGTGCATTTATACTATGGTAAAAGATGAAAGTTTTAAGGTAAAAATGCTGATTTTAGGTACCTTTTTGATGATACAATCGCCCCCACTTGTACTATGAATTTAGTACTGGAATTAATTGATTTAGATGCTCACTTTATCCCCTTTTAAGATTATCAACTCGTGGCTCCTCAAAAACTTCAAGGTAATTGCGTAGAACGCGTTTTTGTGACACCCGAAGGTGCATTTTTGTGCTTTAAGGATATTCTGGAAATTAAGTAGTCGCTATGAGTTGCAAGTGTTTATTAACATTTTTTATAGTCAATAATAATATGTTAAGGTGTTACATTGAGATATATGGGGTTATATCAACTCAAAACACCATTCCCGGGCTAACCGGGGCAAAAAGGAGCGTTAAGAAATTCTCCCGAGCACTTTGTTTATTTTTGAGGAAGTAGCTCGAGCATTCTCTTTAGAATGTTGAATAATGATATTAGGGACTCTAAGAATTAATTTTATAGGAGTTCGTGCCACCTCGGCACTCCTTCGGGGCATCCCGGGGGTTTATGGGGCCCTTATCGAGCATCTCCAAGCACTTTGCGTTTAATTGAAATTCTACCATGAGAACTTCATCTTATATGTTTAATAAAGTGTTATGGTTCCTTTGTAATGAAGTGTAATGCTTTACTTCATCCTATAAAGTATTTCCAGGACTTTCGGGCCTTAAGGGCCTTTAAGGGAACTCCCGAGCATTTTGTATTTTCACACAGTTTTAGATGAGGTCCTGTGTTATAAGGGTCATATAATGATCCTTGATTAACTTTACATAAATTGTATAGCTTATATAACTTGTTTAACTTAAGGTCGGGCTTTAACGCACGTTTCTGACCTTAAGGAGTTTAGGCGCGTTTTAACGCCTAAATGTTTATATACTTCCTTTAGGGTTTAATAATCCCCTAAATTATACTTATTTAACATTATTTAATTATTTGAATGTTAGGGGTATTTCAAATTGAGTCGCTGTACTCGTATGTATGTTTGTGGATTGGTTGAATTGAGTCGCTGTACTCATATGTATGTTGTGAATTGGTTGAGTCAAGTCGCTGTACTCGTGTGTGGATTATTGTGTAGTTGGTCGAGTTGAGTCGCTGTACTCGAATGTGAATTATTAAGTGTTTGGTGGAGTGGAGTCTTCGTACTCATATATGCGTTGTGACGCTTTCAGTTGGTTTATTGTGGTGTGATGTGTGAAGCCAAGGGTTTGTTTGTTATTTGAGTTTACTGTAATATATTTATTGCTTTACATTTTTTATATTAAACTACATGCATGAAAATGAACTGCATGCTCTCGACCAATTAACTGAGGGTCTGAGGGGGCATGATAGTCATGAAGTTGCATACTCAGCAGGGGCTGATTCCATACCACAAACAAACATTTTGCAGGTATGCAGCTTCCGGTGTCGACAGAGAGCGGGACACGCTGGGTAATGTAGTCACAGTTGTTTAGGCTTGTAATGTCGTATTTCGATACGAACATAGAAACGTGTATAGGACTGGAATACTTAGAATGCTCACTAGGGTTGTATTTATGTTGGAACGGAAAGTTAAGTCTATCTCTTGTTATCACTGCGAGAAATTGTTTCGTATTATGAATGTTTGAGTAAATGCGTTATCACTCGTATGGGCGAGTGAAAACAGTAACACCAGTAGTTCGATTAATATTTAGATTACCGCTGTGATTATTTGTTAAGTGCGATGTTTGGACGACGATTAGGAGTCGATTAAGTAGGGGTGTTACAGTACCGGTTAGTTTAGAGATGGTAATTTCTCTAAAATACTAACTGATTATCAAACTAGATTTTTCTTAAAGTTGTTGGCAAATAGGAAATTCATAACGAGAGTTAGGGTTTGGTAATTGTTAATTAGATTTCACCGAGCGGGAGGCCGAACGTGGAATAGTTTTGATCTCGGATTTTAATCTAGAATACGGTAAACACAATGAGAGAGGAACTGAAGATTTAGCAGGAATAGTGAACTAGGACTTCTCCCATAATTATCAAGAAAACCAATATTTCCCTTTTTGCAATCATTGTTCTTGTTCTTGTCTATTTTATTTGATTTTTGAGTTTAGAAAATCAGCAATCAAACCCTCATTTTCTACTATTTTTTCATCGGTTTAATATTTAGATTAGACGTACATTAACTAGACACTGCCTCCTTGCTTCGATAACCTTACAGAATACCTTAGGAACTTGCTACAAAAGACCGGTATACTTGTCGTATTATGTTTCACCCCAAAAAGTATTTGACATCGTTGTCAGGGAGGCATGATTAATTAGTTTAGTATTTATGTCATTTCACTTTTATTTATTTTGTTTTGTTTATTTTCAGTTTATTTTTGTTTTGTGTTATTTGTATTAATTGTTTGACAATTTCTGATTGGAAAAATTATTTTATTTTTTAGATTAGGATTTTGTTTAGGTTATTTCTATTTTTGCTTTATGTTTAGTTTTCGTTTTGATTGATTTTATTTTCTCTATTTTACTATTTATTTTATTTAATTTAATTTTTGTTTTTGTATAATTTTGGTATTTTCTTTCAGTTTTCGCTAATTTTATTTAATTGAGTTTATTTTGATTAATTTTATTTCATCTTGTTTTCTATTAGTTTGATTCAGTTTATGCCTGTGACTCGTATTGTAGGAAGTCGCGAGTTTGAGCTTGAACCAAATAGAAATACTAGCCAAAAGAATTTATGAAGGGTTAGTCCTGGACACTCCAGTTGTACTAGAGATGTTTGTTAAAGATTGGCCAGTTAATACCCTTGTCGTTAAGTTGGACCTCGGCTTTCTCGTTTCTAGAAACTCTAACACTAATGTGTAGTAATCACTCCCCTGTGGAGTTACAACCTTTCGTCGTATTACCATCAAGATATTCTTGATTCCTCATCCTTATTGGTTTGACTGAAATCTCTCTCGTCAATTTACCGTTTACCTTGTTAGGATTGCATCTCTGACTTTGACACGGAGTTGACTACCTCCTGAGTTCTTACACTACTCGTTTACATACATGGGGTATCGTACTGATACATTACTACTTACCTGACTAACTTAATAAACATAAGTTTCGCCAAGCCCACAAGCTCCTAGGAGTGTGGTTGTCCCATGTCTTGTTTTGTGCACTCGTAGTGAAATACCCCAAACCTTGATATGTGGTTTAAATATCAAACTATTGTATGTAAAGGCTAAAAAGTGCCTTAGAAACATCAGTGAACAATTTAAACCATAGTAAATGCAGTAAAGCACTAAGATACAGTTTGAGCAAAAAACATGCTCTAAGCTATGAGTGAACTTGGTTAGGACCCAAAGAGCCCACCAAGACTTAATAATATTTAATTATGATTTTATAAGGCTAATCAAGTCTTCAGGAAACCTTGGCAGATAATAAAACCAAACAAAACACAAGAAAATACCTTAAAGTCAATAAGAGCAAAATGTGCTCTAAGCTTGGGATAAATTTGTAAAAGACCTAATGGTCATACCCATACCTTATAAATATGTTAATGAACATATTAAATCAATTACTAAAGAAAACCAAGCTTGAAAACAAGTTAAAACACAAAAAGTGCTTTAAGGAGTCTTAAAGCACGTTTTTGAAAAATTGTCTTGTAAATGAGTTTTGAATGGCTAATGCCCATCATTACTCTTTAATTAACATGTGTACTATATAGTATCACATTTGGAAGTCTATATCAATGGGAAATCAAAAATTTCACTTTCGTGCCTTGTTTTGTGAATAGTGATTTTTATAAGCTAGGTTGTAACATATATTGTTATAAGTAATTAAATTGGTCAACAAAGACTATTATACCCTTCTAACTAAAAGGGGGGCCGGTTTTTAAGTGTGGTGACTCACCACTCTTGTTAACATATCAAATAAGTAAAGTAAAGCTTAAAGTAAAGTACTATTTTGCTTTATAACATAAATATCTCCAAAAGCAAACTTACCTTCTCCATTCTCTTCTTTTCTTTCATTTACACGGTTCTCATCTTCTCCTTTCCTCCTTACGATTTGCTACAGCTCCATCTCTTCTTCATCTTCATTTCTTTACCAAATCCAACTCCATGCTCCAAATCAAATTCTAAGACCATATTTGTCTTAGTTAGATCAAGCTCTTCATTTCTATCTTCTCAAAACTTCAAGAGCCCCATTTCGGTGCCATGGAGTTCTACCATTGAAGGAGCTTGAGCTTGTCTTTCTACATATTATTGATCTCCTTTGCTTTAGGTAAGGAATCTCAAAGAAAATTAAGTTTCCTCCATGTTTTGTGTGTGACCGAAAATACTCATTGATGGAGCTCTTTGTGGACTTTGTTCTAGCTTCATTCCAATCTCTTATGGACTAGGTGGAGTCTCTCTTCATAGATATTCAAACTCCCTTCAAAGATCAAGGTAAAACAACTACATTAATGTTTTTGTAATAATGTAAACCTAGGGTTTACAATGAGATGAAGCATAAAGCTTATATACTCATTTCAATGTTGGTATATTGTTTAGTAGTTGACAAGGAAAGAAATGCCTTACCGGTTTTAAGAGGAAACAAGAAAGAAGTTTGTTTGGAAAAGAGGTAAATATACTAACCTAATGTTGTTTAATGCCTTAGGAGAAATGAGCTTATAAGCTTGTTAAACTACCTAAATAGCAAATGGTGAATGACTTAGTAAGTGTTCTCAAGAGACTAGTAAAAGAACATATGTCTTGTTGTATGTATTTGCAGGTCAAAGGCATATATATTGTGGAAATTCAGTGTTAAGGTTAAAGCAATTAAGGGCCTAAGAGCCATGTTATTTAAGGGCCTAAGTGCCAAGCAATTTTAATTATGCACTATATTGTGATGTAGTGTAAATTTGGTGAAGTTTTGTGTGTGATAGTGTTCTTGATGGATTTAGGTGTTCTTGATGTCTAATGGTGAAAACTATGAGTTTTGGAATGATGGTGTGCTAAGAGAACCCATGGCAAAATTTGTATATGTATAAGGAGTTGTGAGTGCTTAAATGAACTTTGGTGAACTAGGATATGTTAGGAAAGGATAAATGTTTTACTAAGGAAGAAAACATGTTTTTAAGGTGTTCTAAAGTGCTACAAGGACTTTGGTATTGTCTTGGAAGTTCTAGGAATTCAATGAGTGTTTTAGGATGTAATGAAGTCTTGGAGAAGTTTGTTTAGGTTTAGGTAATGTTGATGAATAAGGAGGGAATGATGTTTAGGTAAGGTTTTGAGAAAGGAATTCAAGAAGTTGTGAAAAGAGGATTTGGTTAGTAAGAGGAGATGCTTGGGAGATGATGTTATGAAGGTGAGGAAGCATTTTAGTGTAGTGGTCATTTAAGGTGAAACACCACTGGAAAACCAAAAGGAAATGTTACAAGTGTTAAGAGATTTGATAAGAAGATTGAGTAACAAGTTGGACAATGTTTTAAGGTGAATCAAAGTGATATTCTAGTATTAGATGCCTAAGTTCATGTAGGAAGCTTGGTAGTCAATGGATGAAGAGAATAGATGAAACAAAACTTGGAAAGTGAAGTCTTGGCTGTCCGAACTACCGTCCGAACGTGGACGTTCGGACGTGCCTGTGTGCGCGTGAATATTCTGATCTTCGAACAGCGTCCGAACTACCGTCCGAACATGGGAAGTTCGGGACACCTATTTATTTCTCTGGTTTGGCCTCGAACAGCGTCCGAACTTGGGAAGTCCGGACGCAAGTTCGGACATTCACCAGTTTGCACCCATAGAGTCTCGAACGGTGTCCGAACTTGGGAAGTCCGGACACAAGTTCGGACAAGGCGCTGTATGGACCAAAAACATTGTTCAAGGTATGGAAATGATGTGTAATGATGGGGATTGATGGTTAATGATGTTATGAGGTTGTTAAGGACATGTTAGGTGAGTTTTAATGACAATTAAGTGGGTGAAAAGTTGTAATAAAAATGTGAAAGTAAAACAAGTTAAAAAGTGAAGTTATGTAACTAAGTTAACGGGGAAAAATTATAAGCATCAGACATTAAATAATCAAGCAACCCCGATGTTAATAAAAAAACATGTGATGTTAACAGTTGTTCGAGAATTGCTCGAGGAACATAAGTGGACGTGGTAAAGTGGACTCCGGTGACAGGTATGGTTTTCTTGCAACCTGTGTCCTACCGGATTACACCGGCTTGTATGCCAATGTGTTTTTCTGTATGTTTGCCACGTTGTAAGATGAAACATGTAATGAGTTTACAGTAATTCATATATGTGGCGTGTTCAACTCCGATACCATTTAACCTCGGCAGTGTTAACCTTAGTTAACTGAGTCTAGGATCACATGAGAGTTCGGTATTCGGATTAAACGACCCGAACCATGGGGCGTTCTAACCACGGCTATGCGTGAGTTGATTATGTGATGTTGTGTAAGTGAATGTAAGGATCTCCCTTGTATGTTTAACCCAGTTCTAATTGTATGAGTGTGTAGTTATGATAGACTCCATAGTGGGGTTCTAACTAATATCTAAAAGTAAGTATGTACTAACAGTAGTGAGGAATCCGGTTTGGCCGGTCGCGCGTTGTTTGGGAGAGGGTATCCTTCTTAGCCTTACCCTTCTCTTTGTTATGGTTGTTTCCCTCACGGGTTATGACCTCCCATTAGCTTACTCCAAAGCTTAGCTATTCTGACTTATGATCGGTTTAGGGGGAACATGTGTGTGTGGTGTGTTCGGGCCTCCAAACCCGAACCATCTTAACTTAAGTTACTCGTCCGACTATTAGGACGGTAATGAGTGTTGTTGTTATTGTATAATGAGCTTACCATGAGAGTGATACCATTCTCTAGACTCACCAGTGAATTAACTATTTGGGTCGGTTCCTAAGAGAACCATTCCCGTTATGTTATGTTTTGTTGTGATGCAATATCTATTGCGGTGTTATGTTGTGCACGTGGAAACGTGCAAACTGTTGTTATGTGTTGTTATGTAGTGTATGTTATATGTTGTATAATGTGGAGTATGTGGATCATGGATATGAATCCCAGTTTGAGAAAAGAGGCGTTTAAGGATAACCCGATTTAAGGGTAAGTGTCGTCTATTAAGGAAGTAGCTCCATAGAGGAGGAACACTCTAGGAATAAAGAATACCATGAGTGACTTATTAAGTAAGGATATATTATCCGTTGTTGAGCCCGTTGAGGCGAAATGATTATGTGTTGTGTGTTTACAGTTGCATGCATGATTTAAAATAATCAACCGCATGCTAAGACGACAATTAGTTGTGCGTGGCCCGGTAGCATGTGGGCTGCGGGATTACCATACCAGCAAAGGTGCTGAGCCCCTTGGGGGCCACCCTTTCTCTTCTTTTCCTATTTCAGGTACAAGGAGCTGGAAGCCGTTCGAGAGTAGGACGGGGTAGTCATTGTACATGGGTAATCGTTTATGTTGTATATATACAGTAGGTGTAGTAAGACCGAAATTGTTATCGGCATTAGTTATAAATACTCGGTATAGTTGGAAGGTGTATGTTGTTGTTGTGTTAATGGAAAGGGATAGTAATGTGTAGTCGCTCGGGAATTTAGCCCATCAGACCGGTACAATGTGTATGTATTAGCCTTGTTAGCCACGTGGGTGGCTAACGGCGTGTAACACCAACGAGTTAAGTAATGTGATGAGGTTGTTTTCCGCTGCAGTTTATTGTAAGTGTGTAATGTTGGATGGGGTGTTACAAAAAGTGGTATCAGAGCGAAGTGTCGCTCTGATGACTGAGTTACCGAGCTTAGGAAGTACCGAGTTAGGATTTAAGTACTTTGGGTTAAGGGTTGAGTGATAGCGTGAGAGATACGCTAGATAGGAATTACCAGTGTGTACTGGAAACCTACAATATCCATCCCACCCTCCACAATCCCTGTTTTATAACTTGGGCAACAACGCCAGAGAGATGGAAGTCCTCTCTACTCGGGAATACCCGATCTGGCTGTTATTAAGTACCTCTAAAGGTACGGAGAACCTGTCATACGGTAGATCCCGAAAACTGGGAATCCCGGAGACGGTCTCCATCTGAATGATGTTAACCGCATTTAATAGCGAAGAATGAAGGATTTGTGTATAAGAGAATAGAATTTCCGGCAGCCTGGGGTCGACATGCCGAGCAGTCGAGAACAACCAGCTTGCAACGCACCGACCGTGCAACAGGCAAGAAGTGGATTAGTGAAACCCGAGACGAGTGTCTACGGGACCACAGTTGATAAATAATACACCAACGGTGTACCAACCGCAAGGGAACTACAACGTAGAGCCCAAATACGTGGAACGGGCTACAAAGAGAATACAATACTAAGAAAAAGGGGTCTCCCAGAATGGGAAACACCCTAGTTGATGATTATCATGTGAAGACAGTGAGAAGTCACCTAGAGGAGTTATTGTCAAGACAGTAAGATCAGTGAGGGCCAACAAGGCCACTGATGACAGTGCGGGTAAAAACAATACCATAACCGGTATGTGTTAAACCGATAGCCAGTTAGCATGGCGCACTTGCCATAGCAAGTGCTGCTAAAACAGGGCTGTTCGGGAAATTTATAACCACTAAAAGTACTTGGTGAAGTACCATAAAGTTAAATGTGATCGTCATAACAGTGGAAGGGCCTGCTAGCCTAACCTCTGTAACTGTAAGTACACCAGTCAGCAAGAAGCTAGACTTGGCAAAGGTAAGAAGATGACGTGAAACCATGAAAAATTTTCTTTTAAACCCAGATTTATTCAAGCCCTTTCTTTTCAAAACCAGATTTTCTTTCAAACCAATACTTCTTTCTGACCTTCTTCTAAACCAAACCAGTAAAACCAAGGGCAGTTGATAAAGATACAACAGTGGATAAACTTTCCCTCGATTAAGTTCGGGAAGCAAGGAATGAATATTGTCACGGGACAATATAAGGGAGTTGACAACAGAATACTTCACCTAGGCGTGTGACGGACACTACGAGTGTACCAACTGAAATTGTGGGACGACCGCACTCGATAGGAGCTTGTGGGCCTGACAGACCTACTTATGGGTTAGTTGGGTAAGTAGTAATGTATCAGTATGGTACCCCACATATGTATACGAGTGGAGTCCGAAACACGGGAAGTAGTCGACTCCGTTCTACGGTCAACAGTATAAATCAACAAGAACTAGGGATTACCAAGAATGGTTGAAGTTAAGGAACTCAGTTAAGATAACGAGATTAGAAGGATTAGTGAATTCCTTCCAAGGAAATGTTGAAGAGTCAGGAGGTGCGAAGTGCACTAACTGAATGTAAAGACATCGTATATGACTTGAGGATCCTCAGGGATAAACATTATAGCTGGAATGGTGACTCAGCCTGTACATGGCAAAGCAGATGCCTAATGTGGACACATTAATGTGCAATGAACGGGATGAAACTCCCAGAATGAGTACCTACACTATCAGGAAATGTTGATCTTCACAGAAGAAGATAATGATAAAACCAGTTAAGAACGCAAAAAGGCGTGGCTAACTGAATGTACCAATAAGTGTGAACCGGATGTAAAAGCATCACTTAGCAACACCCAGGAGCAATCCTTGAAGGGTGTTCGCATCAATAGTTGATGCAGGAAATGACCTGATAGAAACACGAGGGTTGAAACTAACACCCAGTTTAGACATAAGTTGTCAGGAGACGGACTGACAAACCTGAGGGGCATCCCATGAAAGGAAACGGAATGCAACGACCTTGTCATGGAGCTCAATATGATATCCAAACTAGGTAATGTTGTACAAAGAAGTACATGTATGTGGACAGCCTACAATGAGCGCAGCTCAAGGCAATAAGACTTGTAAGCCACAAGCAACATGTTATGTAAATTAGATTAATTGCAAAAGTTTATGTAATATAAGTGAATAGAGTGGTAAACGAACCACTGCATTAAGAGTGGGGATACCTCTCGATGTTGTGAGACCGCAGGAGCGGTAGTTATGTAAATCAAGTTCAAGAAATATGTTAAGGATGGACAACGTTATTATGAAAGAGAGCAGTTAGCTTAGTAGTACGTGTGTATAAAGTGAAACACCGAGGAATAATGTCCGGCTTGTGACTCGAATGATCGACGCTCAAGGAGCATTCAGTAGTCATCCAAATGAGTGATGAACCATAATACGATGATATAAGTATATGCGTGGAAGTTAATGTGACAGTAAATACGAATGTATTAGTGTTTCAACAAGCACGGTGCGCAGTAAGCGACCGTTGTATAAGTGGTGTGGCGGATAAGACCAGTTATGGGTTAAACTCAATGGACATGCAAGCAAGTGATTATACACAGACTGGGCAATAAGCCAATGTTCGGTACTATGTGATAAGGAAACTCAGTTTGAATTCCATGGCGAATCACATAAGGGATTTACTGTCAAGAGTTTACTCCTCTGCACTCTGTATGAACTGAGTGTTTTTGGTATTGCACTTGTGCAGTATAAACGAGTGGGATAGCTAAGAATTGGAAACATGTTAATTGTGAAGCAAATGTGGAGGCATGATTAACAGTAAGTGACTACAGTAGCACTAACTGCCAAATAGAGCGGTATGGAATATACCACAAATGTTGTAAATAGCTGAGAGAGCACTACATACTAAGTAGTAGCTCAATCTCAACCGACAGTTAGTCGGAAGGAACAAGTCAATCATTGTGAAATACATAGCGTATACACAGTAAGTTGTTATGGAAGTGGATAGAAATTTTATAACTCACCGAATTCGCTAACGGTTAAGAGATACCACGCGTCGGTTGAGAAACCATTGTTACCAAGATGAAGGTCACAATTGGGGATGTACAATACAGTAGAATAACAAATGGAGCAACTAAGCTCTACATTATTAGAGTTTCACAGCAAAACTAGTGAGCCAGTGATTCAAGTGTTGAATGTACATGTGAACATGAGCGAATGGCTAATTATTAACGCCTAGAAGCCTAACAGGCCAGAATCGAAACCAACTAAGAGTTTAAACAAACTCCAATGAGAATTCTTGGTTTAGGAACTAAACCGCCAATATGGTTAGATCCTCTAATCAGAATCCATTGTGTATAGGCCGCGTGGAAGTTAAAACACTTCACGACGGCAGAACATTATAGCCAATGTTTAGTGATTGATTAAGTGGGCGTAATCCCTTTTAAGGGGGGTAGAGCGCAAAACCACTTAGTGTATATTACCGTACAAGTGTACGTAGTGTATGTTACTTATATTGTGCATAGCACAAAAATTATGTTTTGATGATTGGTTGTGTGTGTTACGTAACATACACATTCCATTCATGGTTTAATTGTGGTAATTGCGCACAGAAGATGCGAATACCATTGTGATAAGTGTGTTGATTTATTAACAGTTGTGAGTGATAGTACAAGTGTGGGAGTAGAGAAACTCCCGGGGGAACAAACCCCGACAGTGTATAATGTGAAATTGTGTGTTGTATTTTGATAAAATATATGTGTAATATATACTATATAGTGATTCAAGAAAGAGCATGATACCGACATAGAACCTAGTGAGAATAAGATTCCCTAGGCAACAGGATTAAAGTGAGGGGAGGTAACTGATAGACGGAGTTCTATCTTTGGAGATGTTATGATCATGATTAGAATGATTTTAAAAGATAGAAAATTGGAAATGAGTGATTTATTATTTATGCTTGAAAATGAAGTGGGAAGTGGAACTTGATTTGCATGTGATCAAGGGAAGCCGAACACAATTGGAGTGGAAGGATAGTTCTACTACCTGATGCTGATCACATCAGGGTTGGATGATTCTTGAAGCTCCCTATAAGTGGTCACAAATAACCACGCTAATAAAAGAAGCAAAGAGCTTAAGTTGGACTTGGAGTTGTGTGTGTTTTCAAAAGGATTTTCAATTGGTATTTATAAAACGTTGATAGATACTTTACATAATTAAAGTTCTCTTACTTAACCTCACAAGGAAATTTTAAACTTAAGTGATTTGTTTTGATCTCCCAAGGACACGGGACGGAAGGTGTCCATCGCGACCGGGTCTGCGGGATCACAGTGTATACCCAAAGATATTTTGATTGCAATACATGCTATGACATGTTGTTTTGGTATAGTGATAAAGGTTTTTGACTTTGATCTCCTAAAGTGTATGCTATCAAGACCTATGAGTCTAAATGTGTTGTGTTACATAGACCTATGTGTCTAAACAAATGTTGTTATGTTACCCAAGACCATGAGTCAAAGGGTTTGTTATGTATGTTGTAGTGTTGTTAAGATACCCGGACCATTGAGCCGAGGTTATCATGTGAATGGTTATGTTTGTATGGATGTGAATGTGTTGCCCGGACCATTAAGTCCGAGGTCGTGATGTAAAGTGTGTTTGGTTATGGAAGTTTTATTTCTATAAGTATCCCCGTATTCTAATCCAAGATGTGTGGGAAGTGTGAAACTTCGAGGACGAAGTTCTTTTAAGGGGGGTAGATTGAAATACCCCAAACCTTGATATGTGGTTTAAATATCAAACTATGGTATGTAAGGCTAAAAAGTGCCTTAGAAACATCAGTGAACAATTTAAAACCATAGTAAATGCAGTAAAGCACTAAGATACAGTTTGAGCAAAAACATGCTCTAAGCTATGAGTGAACTTGGTTAGGACCCAAGAGCCCACCAAGACTTAATAATATTTAATTATGATTTTATAAGGCTAATCAAGTCAAACCTGGCAGATAATAAAACCAAACAAAACACAAGAAAATACCTTAAGTCAATAAGAGCAAAATGTGCTCTAAGCTTGGGGATAATTTGTAAAAGACCTAATGGTCATACCCATACCTTATAATATGTTAATGAACATATTAAATCAATACTAATAAACCAAGCTTGAAAACAAGTTAAAACACAAAAGTGCTTAAGGAGTCTTAAAGCACGTTTTTGAAAAATTGTCTTGTAAATGAGTTTTGAATGGCTAAATGCCCATCATTACTCCTTAATTAACATGTGTACTATAGTATCACATTTGGAGTCTATATCAATGGGAAATCAAAATTTCACTTCTATGTGCCTTGTTTTGTGAATAGTGATTTTTATAAGCTAGGTTGTAACATATATTGTTATAAGTAATTAAATTGGTCAAAAAAGACTATTATACCTTCTAACTAAAAGGGGGGGCCGTTTTTAAGTGTGGTGACACCCACTCTTGTTAACCATATCAAATAAGTAAAGTAAAGCTTAAAGTAAAGTACTATTTTGCTTTAATAACATAAATATCTCCAAAAGCAAACTTACCTTCTCATTCTCTCTTTCTTTCATTTCACCACACGGTTCTTCATCTTCTCCTTTCCTCCATTTACGATTTGCTACAGCTCCATCTCTTCTCCATCTTCATTTTTACCAAATCCAACTCCAATGCTCCAATCAAATTCTAAGACCATATTTGTCTAGTTAGATCAAGCTCTTCATTTCTATCTTCTCAAAACTTCAAGAGAGCCCCATTTCGGTGCCATGGATTTCCACCATTGAAGGAGCTTGAGCTTGTCTTTCTACATATTATTGATCTCCTTTGCTTCTAGGTAAGGAATCTCAAAGAAAATTAAGTTTCCTCCATGTTTTGTGTGTTGACCGAAAATACTCATTGATGGAGCTCTTTGTGTGACTTTGTTCTAGCTTCATTCCAATCTCTTATGGACTAGGTGGAGTCCTCTCTTCATAGATATTCAAACTCCCTTCAAAGATCAAGGTAAAACAACTACATTAATGTTTTTGAAATAATGTAAACCTAGGGTTTACAATGAGATGAAGCATAAAGCTTATATACTCATTTCAATGTTGTATTTTGTTTAGTAGTTGACAAGGAAGAAATGCCTTACCGGTTTTAAGAGGAAACAAGAAAGAAGTTTGTTTGGAAAAGAGGTAAATATACTAACCTAATGTTTGTTTAATGCCTTAGGAGAAATGAGCTTATAATGCTTGTTAAAACTACCTAAAGAGCAAATGGTGAATGACTTAGTAAGTGTTCTCAAGAGACTAGTAAAAGAACATATGTCTTGTTGTATGTATTTGCAGGTCAAAGGCATATATATATTGTGGAAATTCAGTGTTTAAGGTTTAAGCAATTTAAGGGCCTAAGAGCCATGTTATTTAAGGGCCTAAGTGCCAAGCAATTTTAATTATGCACTATATTGTGATGTAGTGTAAATTTGATGAAGTTTTGTGGTTGATAGTGTTCTTGATGGATTTAGTGTTCTTGAATGTCTAATGGTGAAAACTATGAGTTTTGGAATGATGGTGTGCTAAGAGAACCCATGGCAAAATTGTGTATAATGTATAAGGAGTTGTGAGTGCTTAATGAACTTTGGTGAACTAGGATATGTTAGGAAAGGATAAATGTTTTACTAAGGAAGAAACATGTTTTTAAGGTGTTTCTAAAGTGCTACAAGGACTTTGGTATTGTCTTGGAAGTTCTAGGAATTCAATGAGTGTTTTAGGATGTAATGAAGTCTTGGAGAAGTTTTTTAAGGTTTAGGTAATGTTGATGAATAAGGAGGGAATGATGTTTAGGTAAGGTTTGAGAAAGGAATTCAAGAAGTTGTGAAAAGAGGATTTGGTTAGTAAGAGGAGATGCTTTGGAGATGATGTTTATGAAGGTGAAAGGAAGCATTTTAGTGTAGTGGTCATTTAAGGTGAAAACACCACTTGGAAAACCAAAAGGAAATGTTACAAGTGTTAAGAGATTTGATAAGAAGATTGAGTAAACAAAGGTTGACAATGTTTTAAGGTGTGAATCAAAGTGATTATTCTAGTATTAGAATATGCCTAAGTTCATGTAGAAAGCTTGGGTAGTCAATGGATGAAAGAATAGATGAAACAAAACTTGGAAGTGAAAGTTCTTGGCTGTCCCGAAAAACTACGTCCGAACCGTGGACGTTCGGACGTGCCTGTGTGCGCGTGAATATTCTGATCTTCGAACAGCGTCCCGAACTACCGTCCGAACATGGGAAGTTCAAACACACCTATTATTTCTCTGGTTTTGGGCCTCGAACAGCGTCCGAACTTGGGAAGTCCGGACGCAAGTTCGGACATTGACCAGTTTGCACCCATAGAGTCTCGAACGGTGTCCGAACTTGGGAAGTCCGGACACAAGTTCGGACAAGGCGCTGTATGGACCAAAAAACATTGTTCAAGGTATGGAAATGATGTGTAATGATGGGGATTGATGGTTAATGATGTTATGAGGTTGTTAAGGACATGTTAGGTGAGTTTTAAGGACAATTAGTGGGTGAAAGTTGTAATAAAATGTGAAAGTAAAACAAGTTAAAAAGTGAAGTATGTAACTAAGTTACCGGGGAAAAATTATAGCATTAGACATTAAATAATCAAGCAACCCCGATGTTAATAAAAACACATGTGATGTTAACAGTTGTTCGAGAATTGCTCGAGGAACATAAGTGGACGTTGGTAAAGTGGACTCGGTGACAGGTATGGTTCTTGCAACCTGTGTCCTACCGGAATTACACCGGCTTGTATGCCAATGTGTTTTCTGTATGTTGCCACGTTGTAAGATGAAACATGTAATGAGTTTACAGTAATTCATATATGTGGCGTGTTCAACTCCGATACCATTTAACCTCGGCAGTGTTAACCTTAGTTAACTGAGTCTAGGATCACATGAGAGTTCGGTATTCGGATTTAAACGACCCGAACCATGGGGCGTTCTAACCACGGCTATGCGTGAGTTGATTATGTGTGTTGTGTAAGTGAATGTAGGGATCTCCCGTGTATGTTTAACCCAGTTCTAATACTGTATGAGTGTAGTTATGATAGACTCCATAGTGGGGTTCTAACTAATATCTAAAAGTAAGTATGTACTAACAGTAGTGAGGAATCCGGTTTGGCCGGTCCGGCGTTGTTTGGGATGGGTATATACTTAGCCTTACCCTTCTCTTTGTTATGGTTGTTTCCCTCACGGGTTATGATCTCCATTAGCTTACTCCAAAGCTTAGCTATTCTGACTTATGATCGGTTTAGTGGGAACATGGGTTGGTGTGGTGTTCGGGCCTCCAAACCCGAACCATCTTAACTTAAGTTACTCGTCCGACTATTAGGACGGTAATGAGTGTTGTTGTTAGGTGTAAACGAGCTTACCATGAGAGTGATACCATTCTCTAGACTCACCAGTGAATTAACTATGTTTGGGTCGGTTCTAAGAGACCATTCCCGTTATGTTATGTATTTTGTTGTGATGCAATATCTATTGCGGTGTTATGTTGTGCACGGGAAACGTGCAACAAGTGTTGTATGTGTTTGTTATGTAGTGTAGTTATATGTTGTATAATGTGGGGAGTATGTGGATCATGGATATGAATCCCAGTTTGAGAAAAGAGGCGTTAAGGATAACCCGATTTAAGGGTAAGTGTCGTCTATTAAGGAAGTAGCTCCATAGAGGAGGAACACTCTAGGAATAAAAATACCATGAGTGACTTATTAAGTAAGGATATTATCCGTGTTGAGCCCGTTGAGGCGAAATGATTATGTGTTGTGTGTTTACAGTTGCTGTGCATGATTTAAAATAATCAACCGCATGCTAAGACGACAATTAGTTGTGCGTGGCCGGTAGCATGTGGGCTGAGGGGATTACCATACCAGCAAAGGTGCTGAGCCCCTTTGGGCCACCCTTTCTATTCTTTTCCTATTTCAGGTACAAGGAGCTGGAGCCGTTCGAGAGTAGGACGGGGTAGTCATTGTACATGGGTAATCGTTTATGTTGTATATATAAGTAGGTGTAGTAAGCCCGAAATTGTTATCGGCATTAGTTATAAATACTCGGTATAGTTGGAAGGTGTTATGTTGTTGTTGTGTTAATGGAAAGGGATAGTAAGTGTAGTCGCTCGGGATTTAGCCCATCAGACCGGTACACATGTGTATCTATTAGCCTTGTTAGCCACGTGGGTGGCTAACGGCGTGTAACACCAACGAGTTAAGTATGTGATGAGGTGTTTTTTTCCGCTGCAGTTTATTGTAAGTGTTGTTAATGTTGGATGGGGGTACACGTAGTGTCCGTACGGTGGTTATCACACTCTTAGTCCCAGTAATTTTCATTAGGGTATTAAGCTGACATAATTTGATTTATAGTACTAGATTTGTCTAGAGGGTTCTCTGGGTTCTTTGCCCCCATGAGTATGATTATTACCTTCTCTTGCTTAATGTTTGCGACACAAAACACCAAATAAATGGGTTATATTATGCAGTGGTATGAGGGTGGCTCTTTCCTCTACCATAGTGTCATTACTGACAAATCTCTTGTAATTATTTAAGGGTTTGTAACCACTTGTATCTACAAGTTTGTTGCTAGTTCATGACTTAGTAAGCCTTTTTTTGGAGTTGTTCGTGTCTTGAGTTTACATGACCGCAATCTGGTTCTCACGAGTGAGATTTAAACATTTTACTCATTGTCTCCTATTTTAGCTCATTTGTGGCCATGTATGCCGCTTTTGAGTTTCTAGTTCTTTGAACTCCACCCAATCAATTGGTTTACAACTTTGGTGCAATGCTAGACTCCACGACGAAGGCTGATACGCCATGTTCCCTTTCTGTGGAAGTCCTTGTGACAACCTGATATTAATCAGTGCTTGTCATCTACTACCTTTTTGCTACAGGAGTTGATGCTTTAATGGCATGATGGAAAAATTTGACGGGGGCGATGCCTGCACTGTACACCCCTCTCCTTAATCACGTAATAATCTCTCACATAGCAATAAATAAAATGTCTTACAGCGGAAGAATAAATATAACAACAATACTCACTCGGGTGTCACCGGCCATTACCGCCCATGCACGTAACGAAGCCAAACTATATCCAACTTCCAACATAAACAAACTGCTAACCGCCGTGATAACGAGAAATACTCCTATACATCATACTAAATCCATACTCATAAACATCGACAAGTGAGCGTCTACCCAACCAAATATCATAACCTTACCATAATACAACTCCATGTGTCGGTAATTAAAATAAACTCTAATTACCCTGTTCCCGCACTTCGGCTTCGACAATAACAACAACCTGCATAATGGTGTAGTATCAGTGATAGACGCTGAGTATGCTGGGCTGGACCTAATGGTCACTTAGTCATTTTAACCATCTTATTATTAGATCGTTTTCATGCTTTACCATTTTACAGTTATAATCAATACTGTAAATAACATGTATAAACATAATCCTCCACCCATACATCCATAAACACTTAACCATCCATCCAATTCAAACAGTCATAAAATAATACCAACAACAATTGTATATCGAACGTATCGAATAATATCAGTATAATGTACAATGTACAATCACCGTAGCGTACAGTTTCCACAGTTAATTTAATTTGGCCTTGAAGCCCCATCCAAACCATGTTTAATTAAATACGAGTTGGGCGTCATGTTGAGACAACCCGATAACCTCACCATGGACAGTAGTCCTCCCGTACACACAAAGGTGCTCATTTTGCCAGAGGTCCGGAGGCCCCTGACTATTCTCTTTTGTCTCGTAGACATCCATATAAAAGGCCGTAGCCACCTGACCCACGATCCAAATAGGGCTTGGGTATAACCTGGAGCGGAACCCAATCGGGTACCCCTCAGTGATCACAAATGGCAACCAAGTAGTTCGTAAACTACCGGGATTCCTCACCTCAACTCATACCATCTCTCTCTCATAATGTTTAAGATCTGCTCTTAGTCTTATGGAGAATATAATTATTAGTTAGCTGCCCAATGGGTCTCACGCATACCTAGAAGTAATCTAGGTCATATTCATGTTCGAGATCCATACTCTAGAGACCGACAATGTCGTGACTCGTCCCTAAGTGTTTTACTTAGGTTACCATATACTTAATATTAATACTATGGTATTATATCAAGTAACCGTCATGTTATCACATTAACGTATATGTATGTTTATATAAGTCGATCTATAGTCGACGTAGTGTTAGTCCCGTAGGACGCTCGTGCATAAATAATTAATGCAGTAGCACACATTCACATACATGTATCCAAAAACACTTAACACACAAGTGATATCAACCAAATCCGAGCCCAAGGAGTTTCCTTAGGATAACTCGGATCAAACCCCTTTACATACCGTTCACCAAGACCTAGGATGCGCAGTGTAGACCACTAGCTCGTCAAGCGCCTTCGTCTGAAGTATGATCTAAACGGTAATAAAACTATAAGTCAGTCTCCATGACTAACTACATCCGGTATTTCCGAATAACAAGTAACCCCGACAGTTCATCCCGGATTTCTACAGTTTTGTTACGGGTTTCTCTAAACCGGTCGGCTTTGTTACTTAAAACTCGTATGTCAAAACATTTCGACTGTTAAGTTTAATTCATTATATTTCTTTAATCTTATCATCATTAAATTTAGGTATATAACCTATAGTTGCATGTATGCATGCATTATTATATTTTATTATTTTTCATACTGTATCATTTTCCCACCATCCATTATAATACATTGTATTATATTATCCATTATCTTAGCAAATTATATTTGCATTCAAAAACTCATAACTTAAGTTTGTAACTATTTTTATGTACTAACCACCACCATTATATTATATGGTTTCCAACCATAATATATATCCATCCTTATATACATTATTCTTGTATATGTATATATTTACCATATAGGTAAGTTCCATGAGTTATAAAACTCTTATATTATATGTTACATTTTATCATCTTATATTAGATGATTATTCCCATTAGTTGTATTATATTATACAATCTATATAAGATTATTATCCTAATATTATGTAACAATATGTTGTATATTTACAACTCCTAAGGTTTATTCAATAAATACCTTAGTTTATAAATCCTATTCATTTATAGTTTGTCACATTATTCAATGTGAATATCCTTATTAAATTCCAATAAAACCACATTAATACCATATAATTGTTATAATATTTTAACATTATAGACCATAGTCTAAAATTCATTTTCCAATCTCTTAAATTCGGTACAGCCCTTATATTTCTTTTAAATTCCATTTTGACCACATAACATTATGTAATGTTATACCATATACTAATATCATATAATATGGTATTTTGTTTCCTTAAATTTATAACATATAGTTTTTATGCAAAACTATTTAATATTGCCGCATAGGCACCATATCAAAACCTTATTTTTTTCCATAATCCATAGTTTCCTTTATTTACAAAATCACCCCATATTTATACCATGTTATATATTTCATATAATATAACATTTTTAAACCTTAATATAAATGTAACCCATGGTTATATTATATTCTAATTTCCGAACAGACCTCAATATATCTATAATTGCCATTTGGCCCAATTTATAACATATAGTTTTATCATATCATTAAAACTATATATTATACATATACCTTTGTAAAATACCTTAGATTATTCTAAAAATCACCAAGTTTCACCTAAGGGTTATATTTACCTTACTAACCATATATTCTCGTTTACTATTCCACCCCATCTTTATCCAAAGTGTCATAATGACATAATAACTATATATTATACATATATAGTTTATTTAATTCCAAAAACAACCCAATAAATTCCTAAAAATTCTAATAGCCCATGGGTGTTTATAATACCATTATACACCCTTTATTTTCGGTAATAACATATACACCACATATGTTAAAAATTGTTACAATTAAATACTTATCTTATAATAAAACCTTAAATAAGTTATCTAACTTATTTAATTTGGTCAAAACCTACCATATGGTCAAGGTTGACCTCCTTAATATTTCCTTGACCATCATATCCATATATTACTGTTAGTACCCTTATCTTTTCAGAAATTACAATTAACCCCAAAACTTTATATAATCTTATAATTTTTATATAAACTCATTTAAACTTCAAATTTTTGCTTTATGCTTTATTAATATATAGCCCCCAAATTTAATTTATTTACACTAAACTCAATTCCTTGCGGTAATTTTTTTTAGCACCTAAACTTAATTAAAAGCTATAAATGCATAAATAAAATGGCCTAAAGTACATGGCCTTATTACAAACATTAGCTTATAAAATAAATTACACATAAATGCCCATAAATACTTTAAACTCTCGGTCCTTACCACATCTTTTCAAATTTAACCAATTTTCCACATAATGTCTTGAATTTGACAATTATGTTAATTAATTAGTTATAAAATTTACTAAACCATTCCTTAATCACCTAAGGTCAAAATAAGACCTTAATAAACCATTTCACTCACGGCACAATATGTATATATATATAGTACAAAACACATATTAATATACCAAGTGTAGGTTAAGTGATTTATACCTTGTTTTTGCCTAGTTAAGGCCTTGTTTGGCCACGGCCTGCTTAGGATAAAATTTCCACAACATATTTACATGTTTTCAAACAGCAATTAAGGCATAGTTAGTCTCCAAGCAAGATCTAACCATAAGAAGTGTTAATGTCAATTTTCAAGGTAAAATTTACCTTAGAATACCAAGGTAACAAAGATGTCTTCGGCTGTTTTTACAGTAGTTAAAGAGCATCAAAAGAGTACTAAAACCAAGCTTTAAACTGGTATAACTCAGATTAGAAGATGGCTAATTTTTACCTTGATTAAAATGCCAAAAATGGTGTTTTTGGCTTGGATCTGGCTATACCTTGAAGCTCTTGATATACCAACTGAATAAGTATGTTAAGATGAAGATTATAAGCTTAGAAAACAAAGCTTTACAACCGGAATTGATGAGAATCAAAGGATAAGTGCTTAAAGCATATTTTTATACCTTAAGAACAAGATTAGATTTCTCCACCTTCTTCCCTTGTTAATGCCGAGATTTGCCCTCCTTTTAACCTCCAAAACAACCTAAAACATTGATGGAAATGGTTGATGCTTGCTCATGGAAAGAGGAAAGAATTGTGAAGAAAATGGACATAAAATGGCTTAATAAGCTTACCTATGTCAATTGTTGTTCTCCTCTGTCTTTGGTGTGTTAGCCACGGTTTGGAGAATCCAAAGAGAGGTTGAAGAAGGTTGGTGTCGGCTGGGAATGAAGGTAATGAGCAAATAATGCTAGTTTTGTCCTTATAAGTTAATTAATGATACTTTAGCAAATAGTAAATGGTGAGTCATTAGATTAGCTGTATAATTGATTGAAGATTGATTAATGGGTGGGCATGGCAGCTGTATGAAGTCGGCATTATATGTTCAAGGAAAGGGTGATGTTTGACCATAGTTAATATTAAGTAAACCAATGTTATTTTTGGGTACTATTCATACTAAATGCCCATTTTGATTTTTATTTCCAAATTTGATTTAGACTTTTTAATATAGTCTATCATGTCAAATTAATGATATAAATGATATACTCCAGTCTTTAAAATGACAAAAAGTCATTATCTTAGAGCTCATACACAAAAACGTGCTTTAAGGGTTTTAGTGCACATTTTGTGTCACAGGGTGTTTCTGAGCTTAGTTTTCTTTGAGAACAGTTTTTTTGTGTTCCTTACATTATATTTGATCTTAGGAATCCAATTTTATATCATTTCGAGGTCATTAGACCTTTAAGGTTTTCTTAGAGCACATTTTTCCCTACTTGACCTTGAAGCATGTAAATGCTTGTTCTTTGGTTGGAGTGTTTTCCAACAATTGTAATATGTTTAGTAATGTGTTAATAAGCTTAGGAAAAAGTTTTAGGTCCTAAAAAGTTCATTTAGGTATTTGTTACCCTAAACAGTCAAAGGGTGCAACATCTTGCTTTGTATTGACCACTGTTGTTCTCAGTTGACTTTTAAGGCATGTTTAGGCCTTAATCAATGTGATTAGATATTTAATCCATATTTTATTAGTTTGGGGTATTTCAATCTACCCCCCTTAAAAATACTTCGTCCCGAAGTCGCTTAATCAAATAGGTAAGTATATAAACATATGACTACCCATTATTCCCATAATGTATATCTTTGTGATATATCATTTACACACATCGTATTGCGCTTATACAGCACATAGCCATCACTTTGTGGTGTTAGTTCAATCATATATGGATATAGGTGATCCATCAGCACCATTATTTCCTATCAATTCTACAAACCTTGACAACCTCCCCGAGGTGTCCATAACATACCATCGTTCCAAATTCCATATCTAATGATTCATTTCGTATCTAGGCGATACCATATGTAATCATTCTACAAAGCAATATAAATAATATATCACAAGTAGTATAAGAAAAGTACTACACACAGGGTGTAAATACAACATTCAAACAGGTATCTCATAAGATACATACATATAAGTGCACATCACACACCAAAACAAACCAACAACGTACGCCCCGCGTACCAAACATAACCAACAAAACCTCGTATGCCCCGCATACCACCAATTCACTGTATGCCATGTATACAAAACAAAAAACAAAAAACCTCGTATGCCCCGCATACCACAAACTACTGTATGCCCCGCATACGAAACAACAAAACTCAGTGCACACACGTGCACAACCAAGAGGCTCTACCCCCCTTAAAAAGGGTTACGCCCCCGTACCCCACAAGTATATAACAGCCGCTCAACAAGGAGCATTGAATACTTGGCTCTCAAAGAGTTTACCACCTCGTGGATTATCCTCATATCAGAGAGACGGGTATGACTCTAGCCCTTCTGAGCTCCACAATACATAAAGGGTGAGGCACTGAACTATTTGTGCTCTCTCCCGAATTCATTCTAATGGGCCCACTCGCTCCGTATGAGTTGCAGACCCATGAACATAGGCTCAGTTTGCCTCTTTCCATTGCTGTGTATCCTCTCATCTGGATCACTAGCATACATGCGTGTGTCTTCTCTCACTGATATTCAGTTTGAGGTATACTATGACATTGGCTATTTTTAGTACTTAGTGTTCTTTGCCCTTGTCTTGTAATACTAAGACGTACCAGCCTACATGTCCACGGAGATACTAATAATCATCCGAGTCTCCTGGTGGTTTTGTTCCGGAGTAACACACTGTTATAGTTCTTGATACACACTCGTGTTGATATCCATTACATATTTCTGTATTCCACTAGATTAATAACTGCACAAGTGCAATACCAAAACACTCAGTCCTACAGAGTGCAAAGGCGTAAACTCTCAGCAGCTAATATCTAATGAGTCAAACGGATAAGATGAGCGAATTATCATGTGAGTGGTACATTCCAAGTCCACTGTTCCTTCTCAAGGTATCTGCTATTATATTAGCTTTGTCTCCAATCATTGCGTAGTCACACGTTTATGTCCACATCATCTGGTAGATTTCCTCTGGATTGCAAAAATTTGCTCGATCCCTATGAGGATTCTACATATTATTCATCCATAATTGGTTTTCATGTTTCTTTCCTTCGGTTCACGTCCTTGAAAGGTTTCCTTGTCTTCACTGTATACTGTCTACTGCTCTGTGTGTTGAAAGTTCTTGATTTCTCTAGCCCGTTGGTTTAACTGCGGCTCTTCTCGTCCATCTTCGAGGTAATCTGTCTTACTGTCCGTAGTACGGAGTTGACTACTTCTCGTGTTCCTAACACTACTTGTCTACTTGCATGGGGTACCGTATTGATACATTACTACTTACCCGACTAACTCATAAATAAGTCTGTCAGGCCCACATGCTCCTATCGGAGTGCGGTCGTCCCATGTCTCGTTTAGTAAACTGGTAATGTCTGTCACACGGTATTGTGAAGTATTCTGCTGTCAATCTCCCTTTTGATGGATATCCTTTTCTTTGTTGTTTATTAGTTCGTGTTATCGGTTATCTTGTAATAAGTGCTATTGCCTTAGTGGCATCGGTGGTAATTCGTGCCATAAGCGGTGTTAATCAGTTCAATGTAAGTAAAATTCATGCTATATTTAGCAAACTTGGTTCTCCTAATTCGATCTCATTGAGTACAACAATATTCCTTTCCTCCCTGTTATCATGTTCATATCTCATCCATAGTTCATATTCATTCCCTCATCCGTTTAATTGGATGTACTGCAGATTGCGTAATAGCTTGAGCAACTTGGCTCTTAACTTCCCAACCATCCTCACTGACGGTGGTGCATCTACAAAGGGTATGCTTGTCCATAAGGACTAAACATTCGTCACTGGTAGTGATTAGCATTAAATGCGGGTATACACTGATGGTATTTGGCTAATAAGCCCTGTCTGAAAATTCCCAAATGGTTAAACTGATGTGGTTTACAATACAGTAGCTGTATAATTTCCTCTGTTGCATAGGTCGGACTAACGGTCTTCCCAAGGTTGCATTGGTTTCTAATCTTAAGGTTTATACGGAAATATGAGAAATTTTTTTTTGGTATATACATAATAAAAACTAAAAAGTAGTAGTTGCAGTTGCAGCACTTGCTCTGTCAAGTGCGCAAGGCAGATGGCAATTTCAGTGGTTTACTTGTCATAACGCTTGCAATAGCAAGTGCGCCATGCAGGTAGAAATATTGGTTCAACAATTACCGGTCTCATTGACTCTTCGTCATCGGGTATAGGGCTACATGATAAGGTAAGCTGACATTCGGTTCATATATAAATCCGTCAAGGGTGCCAAGGTCACTCGCATCGAGTCCACAAAACTAGTCCCAAAAGTCATACACAAAAGGCGAGTGGTCAATGACACACTCCCACATATTTATAACATATCTCTGGCTAACATCCAGGTAAGTACATAACAGTAAGTAAAAGTCTTCCACCAGCGGTCTCATGGAGTTCAAGGTACTCATGCCCTATCCACTCTCTTGCCTCTCTGGGCTCCAGCATCAGTAGATGTCTGGCCATCCTGACCGCCTCGTGGTACTCCATCCTCCAGCTGAGGTCTTCTGAGTATTCTTTGGTGGCCTGTAGTTACGGCTCTCAGGGTTCATCCAACACTCGAACTCCCGGTGGCCCTCTTTCTTGCAGTACCGACACTCAACTTTGCGGCCATTGCAGTCGACCCCAGGATGATCCTTCCCACAACGCTTACAATAGAAATGGCGCCGGGGCTGTCCGGTGCCTGGTGGTAGTATTTTAGTTTAGTTAAAATTTGATGATATAAAGGTTAAGGTCACAATTCAATTTAAGAGAGTAGTGTTCTCACCTTTAGGAGGTGCAGATCTCTGAGGCTGAGCATCTATAGCTGGGCCGGTCAACCGAAGGACGGGCTCTTTCCCCCTTCGCTCCCAAGTGACCCTGCTGCCCTTTCTTTTGAAAGAATTTCCTGTTTAAGGTTTCGGGTCAGCGTTCATAAGGTATTTAATATGGTAAGTAATTTAGAATGGGATAAGTCTTTACTTTCCCTTCTTCTGGCTATCGCCTGGAGATGCTCCTCCACCCTCAGACTCTCCCTCAGGGTTCTTTCTCTTCTTAGCCCCGAGAGTCTCTTCCCGAGTCTGGAGCATTAGCTCCGTCCTCGAGGCAGCGTCATAACACTCCTGGAATCTCATTGGTAAGTTCTCACAAGTTAATTGGTAATGTAGTAAGTAAAGAATTTATGGCTTTCATGTTAATACCTGGATGGTAGTATAGAGGGTAGCACCCATCGCCATCTGGATGCGAAACAACAATCCCCCCCGGAACTTCTCGATCTTCACGGTCTCTGAGTAATCAACTCCGGGGATAAAGTCCAGCAGACCAATGAATCGAGCATAGTACTCATCCACGGTCAGACCTCCCTGGGATAATGTCTCGAACTCATGGCGCTTCTTCTTCTGCTTAAGATGTGTCGGGTAGTACTTCCCCCTCAGCAACTCGACAAAGGCAGCCCATGAAAAGTCGGGCGTAGCCAGGTGATGGTCCTTGACTAACCTCCACCAAGTGCTGGCTGCATCCTTCAGATGGAAAGCAGCAATGACACCTTATGGTTGGCAGGTACTTGCAAAGCTTCTAGGCCTTCTCATGTTCAACAATGAAACGCTCTAGGCTACGGGGTCTGGCTCCCCAGAATATGTAGGTGGTTGGGTCTCGCTAACTTACTTCAGCCAGTTGTCTCCCTGGGCTGTGCGGGTGGGCTGGTGCTCCTCCAATTTGAGTACCCAGCTGTACAAGAAACAACAATTGTCTCTGCAACTCCTGGATTCGCGGGGTCACCGCCTCCACCTCTACCAGTACCACGCCCTCTAGTTCCCCCACATCTGTAGTACAGTATGTCACATAAATACTTGGTAATTTACCGTACACAACCAATAGATATTGAATTGCCTTAAAGGCTAGTATTCACGCAGTTTGCGTTACTAAACACAATATCTTTTAAGACGAATCATCTCGTACCTCACAAACGTTCCCCGTAATTTCCCAAGTCCTAAGCTCACTGTCTTAACTTATTTCCTCGTCATCAGAGCGGTACTCCGCTCTGATACCACTTTTGTAACACCCCTCTCCTTAATCACGTAATAATCTCTCACGTAGCAATAAATTGTAACACCCCATCCAAAGCCAATCGTGGTTATCGCAAAATTGAACACTTAATTGAATTCGTCGCAGCGGAAATAACAACACCTGGACCTTGCCACGGTCTTATCATTAGAGTATACCGGCCTTAACAATTACAACACTTATCCAAAATAAATGACCAACCCAAAACATCACCATCCAAAATACCACAACCACCGAGTACAAGTAGCTAAGTCATAATCACAACCTTACATCAGTTTAAATATAAATAGACGGGTGCACAAGCGCAACCCGTACTCAAAATAACAGCCCATCCTAAGTCTAACCGCTCCTACTCTCGTAGTGCGTCCTCATGGGTCTCTTACCTGCAAGTGTAAAAACAGCCCCCAAAGGGGGTCAGCACGAATGCTGGTACACCCTCTCATGGCCCCCAAGCTAACGGGGCTACGACGACTAATTGTCGATAGCATGGAAATTGATTACATACACAAGCATGATATGAAGTGCAATAACAATAATCCACAGATGAACATGCATAGTTCACAAACAATGAACGACTCAAGCGTTCCCTTATCAAGTGGGTTAGTACCCCCTCCTTAGTCCTCATTTCCTTAATCTCCGTTCCTTACCTTACCTTAATCTTAATCTCAACTTATTCTTAGTATACAAACCGTTCCTGGAAGGGAATGGTTGTAGCTTAATTCAAACCAGGGATTTAGGTGATCCCACCGCACCATCTTAATGCCACCTACCCTGGACGGGAGTCCAGCGCAGCTGAGCTGGCAACCGCCCTAGGCTACAAGTCCGAAGACAAGTCCTTAAGCGGAGGGCGGATCTGATTCAGATACCGTCCCCCTTTCCTTAGCATGCATGACCGAGTTCGGTCCCGGGTTTCCTCACTCAAGTTCCAGTTAGTAGAAATCTTAATCACCATGTGCTAGCTAAGCCTTAACGGCATTAACCAACAACCACCAAAACTTAACATCTTAATCTTAACTCAGTAAGTACTAAACTTGGTTAGTAACAATCTCAAGTCTCGCGGGCTAGTGTAAAGATAACACATACACAACGAGAACAAATACCAGTTGCATGCTTTATCTTGTTTTAGTCATAGCATTTAAACAGATAGCACACAAGCCGAGGGATACCTCGTTAGCAAGCAGGTCACAAGAAAGATTGTACCGTTCATCGTCGACGATTGTTTGGTTTATCTCCTTCCAAGTCCCAATTCACAAATCCTAAAACATTCATTCAGTTTTAGGTTATTATTCAATCCAACTCAATAGAATTACTTAACCTCCCTAGACATCAACTTTTACCCATTGTTTTCACCAAACCTTATGGTTTTTAACTTAACTCCTAAGTGCATCATTTCCTCATTATCTATTACACTTACTCTCCCACTTAATGACCATTACACCCACCAAACATGTCCTTAATAATCTTATAACATCAATACCTAATTATCCCCATCATTTCCTAACCTTAAACAAGGTTTTTGGCCAAAACAGTGGCATGTCCGAACTTGTGTCCGGACTGCCCAAGTTCGGACGCAAGCCGTGACTTAAAACTGAAAACAGACGCATGTCCGAACATGTGTCCGGACTTCGGAAGTTCAGACATGGGTCGAGGAAAATTCAAAGCAAAATCTCATGTGTCCGAACCTGTGTCCGGACTTCCGAAGTTCGGACACAGTCCGAGACTCTAAGAATTTTTACGCAACAGGGCCTGTCCGAACGTCCATGTCCGGACGGATGTTCGGACAAGCCAAAACACTACATTTTCCAGCCTTTAAACACTTAACCATTTTCATTTCACCAAACTTCTCCTAAAGCCTCATGATGTCTTCTAACATCATTTGGTACACTTACACCCTCATACAACATCCATAAAACTCATTTTCTATCTCCTTAAACACTTACTCACTTCATACCAAAATTCCTACACTTATGATATTTTCTCCTTGGTTTTCTAAGTGTGTTTTCATACCTATATAACCACTATGCCATATGTTTCCTCACCACTACAACATCATCTCCAAAGCATCTTTTCTACACTTCCAAGGTTCTCCTTAAATTCTAAACTCTAGTTTCTACCTAAACCACCTAATCTTATGCTCTTTTACATCAAACTTACTAAAGTTTCCTACTCTTTTTCATCAACATTTACCTAAGTCCTTAATACCCAAGTACATACTTTTGATTCCTAAATCCTTCATGGTGATACCTAAGTCATTATAAGTCATTAAACACCTTAATCTCACCCTTTTTCATCAAGACAACCTCTAGAACTTCCTAGTACTTCCTTAGTCATTAAATCCCCTTAGAACATCTTAAACACTTAAGTTCTCCTTTAAATTTTGCCATGGGTTTCTAGTATATAGTACATCCTAACACTTGGTTTTTTCTCCATCAAACAACCAATATCACTCAAATTCTCATCACAACACCTTAACACACAATTTACACTAAAACTACCCACATCATCATATAGTGTATAAACTTAAAATGCTTGGCACTTAGGCCCATAAATAACAATAATCTTAACCACTGAATTTCCACATATATTTGCCTTCAACCTGCGAATACACACAACAAGGCTCCCATTGAAATAAAATGCTTCTTATAATTCACCTTGATATTCTCAAACTATCTCTTTTTCTCATTTGCTCCTTAGTCACAAGTTCACACATCATGATCATTGTTTCTCCTAGGTCATATATAACCCTTTTCTAATGTAACTCTACACTAAACTCACCACATATCTAATCCCATTCCCTTACAATAAAACACCTTAAGGTAAGTAATTTACCTTGTTCTTTTACAAGCTTTAAAACTTTCTTCCTTAGGTTTTTTCCTTCCTCAATCTCGGTCACCAATATGTATATCCTTGCCAATGTCTAACCAATATCCAATGACTCCAATGAGTACTAGTAAACATTAACCCTAAGGAACAACCCTAGGTTAAAAATGTGTTTTAAGGTATTAAGGTGATTGTTTTACCTTGGTTTCTCAAGACCAAGCTTGGATATGAAGCAAGAGGACCTCCTCAATCCTTTGAAGAGTAGAAAACAAGCTAGAACAAGGCATTAAAATGAAGCCTCATGAGCATGATTTTCGGTCAAGAAGAAAAGTGATGGAAACCTAGATTTTCTTACACTTTCTTTACCTTAAGAGAATGGAGAAGCCAATGGAGTCTCCAAACTTGAATTTCCTCCTCTAATGGTGGTTTGGCTTGGCACCAAATCAAGCTCTTGAAGTTTTGAAAGATAGAAAGAGAGCTTGAGCTAACTAAGAGGAATATGTAATTTGTTTTGGTTTTGGAGCTAAAATGAGTAAGTTGTGTGCAAGAGAAGGTGGAGCTAGTATGGAGTTGCTCTTCATGTTAATGGAGAAGGGAGAGAGCTTGAGAAAAACCGTGGGAACAAGAGAGAATGAAGAGGTGAGGAGAGAGGTGAGTAAAATGAGATATTTATCATAAAGTGAATAGTAGTCTACTTTACCTATAATTTTCCTTTCTTATTTGCTTAATGACTATAAAGGTGGTGACTCACCTTATAAAAACCGGCCCCCATAAGTAACAAGGGTATTTAAGTCTTTGTTGACCAAATATCTCACTTATATTGACTTATGTTATAAACTAGCTTAATTAAGTTACTATTCACAAAACAAGGCACATTGTTGTGAAATTTTTGATTTCCAATTGATATAGACTTCCAAATGTGATACTATATAGTACACATGTTAATTAAAGAGTAATGATGGACATTTAGCCATTCATAACTCATTTACAAGACATTTTTCAAAAATGTGCTTTAAGACTCCTTAAAGCACATTTTGTGTTTTAACATGTTTTCAAGCTTGGTTTTCTTTGGTAATTGGTTTAAAAAATGACCATTAGGATATTACTAAGGTCTTAGAACAATATTTGGGTACTCACCCAAGTCTCTCCAAACTTAGAGCACGTTTTTGCTTAAACTGCTCTTTTGGTGTTTCCTTATATTTTCTTTGATTAGAAATGTTTTAATGTTTCTAAGGCATTATTTAGCCTCCTTATATCTTAGTTTATCATTTAAACACCATATCTAAGTTTGGGGTATTTCAATCTACCCCCCTTAAAAGAACTTTGTCCTCAAAGTTCACATATGTGCTTAACCATTCACGGTACTCAATTCCCTTAATCTTAACACCACATCTTATATTCACATTCACACATCTCAAGACTCAAAGGTCAATCTCAAACAAATACATAAGTATTATACATAACTCAAACTTAAACACAAAGTGTAGCAACTTACACAAATTCACATCTTAAACAACCAAACAAACGACAAACATGATCGTTTCCTAACTCAAAAGCGAGGAAGCTCTACCCCCCTTAAAAAGGGGTACGCCCCGTACCCTATACAGACGATCTAGTCAGTAAACAAAGAAGGTACTTCGCCCTCATCTTATCCTCTAATTCCCACGTGGCCTCTTCGACATCCTGGTTAGACCAGAGAACCTTCACCAGTCACACTGACTTGTGGCGAGTGTCCCTAGTCTTACTGTCCAAGATTCTCTGAGGAGTCTCCACTGATCTCATATTTGGTTCTAAAGTCAACCTCTCAGGTTCTAACACATGGGAGGGGTGGTGCATGTATTTCTTTAGCTGTGAAACATGAAACATCATGCACTTTACCCAGCTCAGCAGGTAAATTCAACCTGTAAGCAACCGGGCCCACCCGCTCCGTAATCTCATAAGGACCAACAAATTTCGGGCTTAATTTGCCCTTCTGCCTAAACCTGAATACACCCTTCATCGTTGAAACTCGCAGAAATACCTGTCGCCCACTACGAACTCCAGGTCCCATCGTCGAACATCAGCATACGACTTCTGCCTATCTTGAGCAGCTTTCATGTTCTCCCTGATTTGCTGAACTTCAGCCTTAACTTGCTCTAAGTATTCTGGTCCTATAATGACCGTCTCACTCGACTCATCCCAGCAGAGCGGTGTACGACATGGTCTACCGTACAACGCTTGAAAAGGTGCCATCTTGATCGAAGCGTGATAGCTGTTGTTGTATGAAAACTCGATCAGATGTAGTCTGTCAATCCAACTGTCCTGGAAGTCTAAGGCACATGCTCTCAGCATGTCCTCGAGTGTCTGAATAGTACGCTCAGTCTGACCATCTGTCTGAGGATGGAACGCGGTACTCAGCTTGAGTTCTGTACCCAACGCTTCTCTGGTAGCTCTCCAGTACCTCGAAAGGAATCTGGTATCTCTATCTGACACTATGGTCTTCGGTATCCCGTGATGTCTCATGATTTCTTTCTCAAATAACTCAGCTAATTTGGTCACCTTCCAAGTATCCTTCATCGGTATGAATCGGGCTACTTTGGTAAGGCGATCCACCACCACCCATATCATGTTGAGACCTCCCCTAGCAGGTGGAAGCCCAACTACGAAGTCCATGGAGATATCATGGAACTTCCACTCCCGGAACTAGCATCGACTGTACCATTCCGCCCGGTCGTCGGTGCTCAAATTTCACCTTCTGGCATGTGAGACACCTCAAGACGAACTCGGTAACATCTTTCTTCATCCCCGACCACCAGAAGTATCTCTTCATGTCTTTATACATTTTCGAGGCTCCCGGATGGATGGAAACTGAAGAACAGTGTGATTCTCTAAGTATAACGGTCTTTCAGATCCGTGTTGCCCCGTGGTATGCATAACCGGCCCTTAAGTCTGATCAGATCATCATCATGAAGTCTGAAGTCGTATTTCTGACTCTCAAAGGTACCATCTGTCAGCTTCTGTCTGACCTCTCTCATATACTCATCTGTCCTCTGAGCCTCTCGCACCTCATCAACCAAGCTGGAGAAAGAAACTAGCGAATGGAGTGAGTGTGCTCGACGGCTCAGGGCGTCTGCTACAACATTGGCCTTCCCCTCTTTGTATTGGAGGTCAATGTCATAGTCTTTCAGAAACTCTAACCATCTCCTCTGTCGAAGATTCAACTCCTTCTGAGTGAATATGTATCTCTCAAACTCTTGTGATCGGTGTAGATCGTCACACTAACCCCGTATAAGTAGTGGCGTCATATCTTCAAAGCGAAGACTACAGCTCCCAGCTCCAAATCATGTGTGGGGTAGTTCTCCTCATGTTTCTTCAACTGGCGTGAGGCATATGCCACCACTTTGCCATGTTGCATAAGCACGCACCCCCGCCCTCTGCCGGATGCATCACAATAACCTCAAAGCCCTCTGTACCGTCTGGAATGGTCAGAACCGGTGCAGTGGTCAGTGAGTCCTTCAAGCTCTGAAATGATCTCTCACAGTCACCGTCCATAAGAACGGTGCATCCTTTCTTCATCAGACTGGTCATCGGTTTCGCGACCTTGCTGAAATCCCTAACAAATCTCCTGTAGTAACCTGCCAGACCGAGAAAGCTCCGGATATCGGTAACAGTCTTCGGTCTTGGCCAAGTACGTACGGCATCAATCTTTGCTGGATCCACTGAGATCCCAGTATCTGAGATGACATGACCTAGGAAAGAGACCTGGTCAAGCCAAAACTCACATTTGGAGAACTTAGCATATAGCTGGTTCTCCCTCAATATTTCCAATACCCTCCTCAGATGTTCCTCATGTTCAACCTTAGATTTCGAGTATATCAAAATGTCATCAATAACACCACAACCGACTTGTCCAGCTGCTCCCGGAACAAGCGTTCATCAGATCCATAACTTCGCCGGTGCGTTCGACAATCCGAACGGCATCACTGTAAACTCATAGTGGCCGTATCGTGTCCGGAATGTCGTCTTCTCAATGTCTCCTTCCTTAATGGCTATCTGATGATACCCCGATCTGAGATCAATCTTGGAGAACACAGATGCTCCCTTCAACTGATCGAACAGATCGTCGATGCGGGGTAGTGGGTACTTATTCTTCACTGTCACTGCATTCAGCTCTCTGTAGTCGATGCAGAGGCAGAGACTACCATCCTTCTTCTTCACGAAGAGGACTGGCGCTCCCCATGGTGACACACTTGGTCTTATAAATCCCTTATCTAATAAATCTTCAATTGTTCCTTTAACTCAGTCATTTCAGCTGGAGCCATACGGTATGGTGCCTTGGCTATCGGTCCGGTACCAGGTAGCAGCTCGATGGTGAACTCTACCTCCCGAGTGGGTGGCATGCCGGGCAGTTCCCGTGGAAATAAGTCGGGGAACTCCGACACTACCGGTAAGTCGGGGTCGAACTTAGGGTCTCTCTCTATGTCCTGTACATAGCAGAGGTACACTTCTTCCTTTCTCCTCAATTCCTTATACATTGCCATGGCGGTGATGATCTTAGTCGAAGGCTCTCTGGGCCTCTGGCGGTATGATATTGTTACCCCAGACGGACTCCTGAGCAGCAATCTATGCTCGGCGCAGAGGATACGTCCCTTGTGCCGCTCCAACCAGTTCATCCCGAAGATAACATCAAATCCTAGCTCATTGAACTCAATAAAACTACTGGAAAGTCTTCTCCCTTATTCTGACAGTGCTCCTCGGTAGTAACGAGTGCAACGAACCTTCTCCTTAGACGGGAGCGTAACCGTGAAGTCGGGTAGCTCATCGGCGTCTAGCCCCAACCTGCTCGCGAAAGATGCCGAGACAAAGGTATGCGAGGCCCCTGAGTCGAAGAGAACTGATGCCTCAATCCCATTGATCGGAAAGGTGCCGGTGAGAATAGTGTCGCTGGCGTCGGCCTGTGCCTCTGTAAGTATGCTTAATGCACCTTCCGTACCGAGTCCATAACCTAATTGTGTTCACAAGCTTCATGAGTATTGATGGTATAACAAGAGTCGAAACAATTTATATGAACAACACTGTTATTTTATTCATAACCATCCTGTTTACAACATGTGCTTTAATCTTACATCTCATTCCTCATCTCATTCTAACATTACATGGCTAATATTGTCTAAAGGTTAGGTTTAATCTCCCAAGTCTCATGTGCGTCGCATTGATTACTGCTGATGGTGCTGTATTCAACTTGATTCTCTTAATCCCATGGTATAACATCCTTGATTCTCCTCCCTCCTAATTAATACATCTCCTGACTTAAGTACCAACTTATTCGCACGGTCCGCACGCTTCTGCTCGCCGTATAAAAACTCTGCATCATCACCAATGGACCAAGACACTACGGGTATCCCTCTTTCGAGAGACTCCGCTGTCTCGTCCTTATCCTGGTGTAGTCCAAGTCGCCCATCCTTCTCGTAGAAGTTCACAATACAAATGTCTGCTTGACTGTCTGGAATCGGTTCAGCTTCCAACTGCTGAGCGATCTCCACGACTTGTGTAATAACTGGATGGAACTCTTCGGGTATTTCCGGTGGTGAGACTCCATCTTGCATCCTCGTGGTTTGGTAGTTCTTGGCATACGATTCCAATCCTTGCCTAAGCTCATCATTTTTAATTTCATCCTTGCTCCCCCTGGGTACTCCGGTGTGTAAAAACCTCCCGGTCCCACTCCTAGTTGACTGCATCTTCTGATGATGGCTATTTGTGCTTCGGGTGTCAGGTATCCCCTTAATAAAATCATACCTGGGCGGATAACCTGACATTGTTCGGTTGGAAAGTCTATGGTTTCGATGTCGGTGTGCTTCGGGTCAGGTGTAAATGGTATTGGATAGCAGATGTTGAAGCTTCCTAAAGTGGTAGTAGGTTACATCTTACTTAAGTTCTAATCTTATCTCATTTTTACTTAACTTAATCATTCACCAAACATGCATGATAATGGGTAAGCAGGTATTTTATTACTAAATGGTTATAGCGGTACCTGGCCTCAATGAGGGTTCAGGCTCATCGTCCCAGTCTACCAAGTGTAGTGTGGGTCCCGACTTCTGGGTCACCCGTGGGTTCTTGTCTGCCGCCTGCTGCACCTTCCTCTGACCGTCAGATCCAGCTCCCTGATCGGTCTTGCCCTTGCCCCTGGTGTCGGGCCTATAGGCTCTGCTAGCAGGGTTCCGGTAACACTCATATGCCTGGTGTCCGTACACTCCACAAAAGTTGCACTCCACCTTATTCCCTTGCAATCGAGCCCGGGGTGGTCCTTGTGACACCACCTACAGATGTAGCGTCGCTGGTAGCCACCACCGGCTCCCTTCTCAGTCTCAGATCCTGATCATTCACAATATCAATTCTCATATCTCAAACGGTTACTAATTGTTTTCTTAACTCACTTAATACCAATTTCTTACCCTTTGGCGCCCTAGAGCGCAGGGTGTAGCTGCATAAGCATATGTCAACTTCAATGGCTCTTCCGGAGCCTTCTCTTTTTCCTCCTTCCCCTTGGGTTCTGACTTTTCTGGGCCTGAGGCTGGTACTTCTATTTCTTGTACCCACCTTGCCCTTGACTCTCCGAGCTCTTACCAGCATTCTTCCTCTTAGCATTCTCCTCGTCCCTCAGTTGGACGGTTATCTCAACCTTAGCAGCGGCATGATAGCACTCCTGCTTTCCACAGTATTAGTCACTCTCATTTTTCCATAATCTAAATCTTACTCATTACTTACTCAAATCTCATCATTCTTATTACCTCCTGCAGGTAGTGTAACTCGTCGCCCCATGCCGTAGCGGAGTCGATGGCTAAGCCCGCCATAGAAGCGGTCCACCAGATCTGGTCAGAATATCCAAGACCTGGCAGAAGACGGAGCAGGCAGTGAACTCTGAGTAATACTCGTCCACCGTCATCTTGTGATCTGTCTGCTTAAGCGCATCCAACTGCAAGCGCTTCTTCGTCTGGACATGGGCGGGGTAGTACTTTGCTCGTAGCAAGGCAGTGTACTGCTCCCAGCCGAACTCTGGGTTGGCCACATGCTCGGCCCTCACCAGCTTCCACCAATCGCCTGCCGCCCCCCCTTCAGGTAGAAAGCAGCCAGACGCACCTTGATCCCAGCAGGGACATCAAGGGTCTCGAAGGCGGTCCTCCAGCTCGGAGATGTACGCCTCAAGCTTGGCGGGATTGGTCTCCCCCTTAAAGTGTGCGGGTTGAAGGTCTGCAAGACTCTTCACCCAATTTGGTTCCCTCGGTTGTGGCGGTGGAGGTGGTGCACCCACACCAGGCTGATAGCCCATGTGCCCTAATGCGGCAGCCACGATCTCTGCGATCGTCTGCCCCTCAGGTATTCCTGAAGCATCATCACCTTGGCCGGACCTCGGCTTCCTCTAGGACGTCCTGCCATCTGAACAAGCATAACTCACATTAGATTCGTATTCACCACTGTTTCAGTTAACAATTTTATAACGTCCGTAGACGGTAAGACGATCCACACTTATTAGTGGTCATCTGACTCTACTCACTCTAACTTCTTACAACCCTTAACCCATCACTTATTCCTTAACTTATATCCTAACTCGGTGGTTACTCATGTCCGGTATTTCTTGATCAGAGCGTAACTACGCTCTGATACCACTTTTTGTAACACCTCATCCAAAGCCAATCGTGGTTATCGCAAAACTGAACACTTAATTGAATTTGTCGCAGCGGAAATAACAACACCTGGACCTTGCCACGGTCTGATCATTAGAGTATACCGGCCTTAACAATTACAACACTTATCCAAAATAAATGACCAACCCAAACATCACCATCCAAAATACCACAACCAACCGAGTACAAGTACTAAGTCATAATCACAACCTTACATCAGTTTAAATATAAACAGACGGGTGCACAAGCGCAACCCGTACTCAAAATAAACCAGCCCATCCTAAGTCCAACCGCTCCTACTCTCGTAGTGCGTCCTCATGGGTCTCTTACCTGCAGTGTAAAAACAGCCCCAAAGGGGGTCAGCACAAATGCTGGTACACCCTCTCATGGCCCCCAAGCTAACGGGGCTACGACGACTAATTGTCGATAGCATGGAAATTGATTACATACACAAGCATGATATGAAGTGCAATAACAATAATCCACAGATGAACATGCATAGTTCACAAACAATGAACGACTCAAGCGTTCCCTTATCAAGTGGGTTAGTAACCCCCTCCTTAGTCCTCATTTCCTTAATCTTCATTCCTTACCTAACCTTAATCTTAATCTCAACTTATTCTCAGTATACAAACCGTTCCTGGAAGGGAATGGTTGTAGCTTAATTCAAACCTGGGATTTAGGTGATCCCACCGCACCATCTTAATGCCACCTACCCTGGACGGGAGTCCAGCGCAGCTGAGCCGGCAACCGGCCCTAGGCTACGAGTCGAAGGCAAGTCCTTAAGCGGAGGGCGGATCTGATTCAGATACCGTCCCCCTTTCCTTAGCATGCATGACCGGAGTTCGTCCCGGGTTTCCTCACTCAAGTTCCAGTTAGTAGAAATCTTAATCACCATGTGCTAGCAAAGCCTTAACGGGCATTAACCAACAACCACCAAAACTTAACATCTTAATCTTAACTCATTAAGTACTAAACTTGGTTAGTAACAATCTCAAGTCTCGCGGGCTAGTGTAAAGATAACACATACACAACGAGAACAAATATAACCGGTTGCATGCTTTATCTTGTTTAGTCATAGCATTTAAACAGATAGCACACAAGCCGAGGGACACCTCGTTAGCAAGCAGATCACAAGAAAGATTGTACCGTTCACCGTCGATGATTGTTTGGTTTATCTCCTTCCAAGTCCCAATTCACAAATCCTAAAACATTCATTCAGTTTTAGGTTATTATTCAATCCAACTCAATAGAATTACTTAACCTCCCTAGACATCAACTTTTACCCATTGTTTTTCACCAAACCTTATGGTTTTTAACTTAACTCCTAAGTGCATCATTTCCTCATTATCTATTACACTTACTCCCTCCCACTTAATGACCATTACACCCACCAAACATGTCCTTAATAATCTTATAACATCAATACCTAATTATCCCCATCATTTCCTAACCTTAAACAAGGTTTTTGGCCAACAGTGGCATGTCCGAACTTGTGTCCGGACTTCCCAAGTTCGGACGCAAGCCGTGACTTAAAACTGAAAACAGACGCATGTCCGAACATGTGTCCGGACTTCAAAGTTCGGACATGGGTAGAGGAAAATTCAAAGCAAAATCTCATGTGTCCGAACCTGTGTCCGGACTTCCGAAGTTCGGACACAGTTCGAGACTCTGAGAATTTTTACGCAACAGGGCCCTATCCGAACGTCCATGTCCGGACGGATGTTCGGACAAGCCAAAACACTCATTTTCTAAGCCTTTAAACACTTAACCAATTTTCACCAAACTTCTCCTAAAGCCTCATGATGTCTTCTAACATCATTTGGTACACTTACACCCTCATACAACATCCATAAAACTCATTTTCTATCTCCTTAAACACTTACTCACTTCATACCAAAATTCCTACACTTATGATATTTTCTCCTTGGTTTTCTAAGTGGTGTTTCATACCTATGATAACCACTATGCCAATAATGTTTCCTCACCACTACAACATCATCTCCAAAGCATCTTTTCTTACACTTTCCAAGGTTCTCCTTAAATTCTAAACTCTAGTTTCTACCTAAACCACCTAAAAGTCTTATGCTCTTTTACATCAAACTTACTAAAGTTTCCTAGCTTCTTTCATCAACATTTACCTAAGTCCTAAATACCCAAGTACATACTTTTGATTCCTAAATCCTTCATGGTGATACCTAAGTCATTATAAGTCATTAAAACACCTTAATCTCACCCTTTTTCATCAAGACAACCTCTAGAACTTCCTAGTACTTCCTTAGTCATTAAATCCCCTTATAACATCTTAAACACTTAAGTTCTCCTTTAAATTTTGCCATGGGTTCTCTAGTATATAGTACATCCTAACACTTGGTTTTTCTCCATCAAACAACCAATATCACTCAAATTCTCATCACAACACCTTAACACACAATTTACACTAAAACTACACCACATCATCATATAGTGTATAAACTTAAAATGCTTGGCACTTAGGCCCTTAAATGACAATAATCTTAACCACTGAATTTCCACATATATTTGCCTTCAACCTGCGAATACACACAACAAGGCTCCCATTGAAATAAAATGCTTCTTATGATTCACCTTGATATTCTCAAACTATCTCTTTTTCTCATTTGCTCCTTAGTCACAAGTTCACAATCATGATCATTGTTTCTCTTAGGTCATATATAACCCTTTTCTAATGTAACTCTACACTAAACTCACCACATATCTAAATCCCATTCCCTTAAACAATAAACACCTTAAGGTAAGTAATTTATCTTGTTCTTTTACAAGCTTTAAAAACTTTCTTCCTTAGGTTTTTCCTTCCTCAATCTCGGTCACCAATATGTATCTCCTTGCCAATGTTCTAACCAATATCCAATGACTCCAATGAGTACTAGATAATACATTAACCCTAAGGAACAAACCCTAGGTTAAAAATGTGCTTTAGGTATTAAGGTGATTGTTTTACCTTGGTTTCTCAAGACAAGCTTGGATATGAAGCAAGAAGGACCTCCTCAATCCTTTGAAGAGTAGAAAACAAGCTAGAACAAGGCATTAAAATGAAGCCTCATGAGCATGTATTTTCGGTCAAGAAGAAAGTGATGGAAACCTAGATTTTCTTACACTTTCTTTACCTTAAGAGAATGGAGAAGCCAATGGAGTCTCCAAACTTGAATTTCCTCCTCTAATGGTGGTTTGTCTTGGCACCAAATCAAAGCTCTTGAAGTTTTGAAAAGATAGAAAGAGAGCTTGAGCTAACTAAGAGGAATATGTAATTTGTTTTGGTTTTGGAGCTAAAATGAGTAAGTTGTGTGCAAGAGAATGTGGAGCTAGCATGGAGTTTGCTCTTCACGTTAATGGAGAAGGGAGAGAGCTTGAGAAACCGTGGGAACAAGAGAGAATGAAGAGGTGAGGAGAGAGGTGAGTAAAATGAGATATTTATGCATAAAGTGAATAGTAGTTTCTACTTTATCCTATAATTTTCCTTTCTTATTGCTTAATGACTAATAAAGGTGGTGACTCACCTTATAAAAACCGGCCCCCCATTAAGTAACAAGGGTACTTAAGTCTTTGTTGACCAAATATCTCACTTATATTGACTTATGTTATAAACTAGCTTAATTAAGTTACTATTCACAAAACAAGGCACATTGTTGTGAAATTTTTGATTTCTCATTGATATAGACTTCCAAATGTGATACTATATAGTACACATGTTAATTAAAGAGTAATGATGGACATTTAGCCATTCAAAACTCATTTACAAGACAATTTTTCAAAAATGTGCTTTAAGACTCCTTAAAGCACATTTTGTGTTTTAACTTGTTTTCAAGCTTGGTTTTCTTTGGTAATTGGTTTAAAATGACCATTAGGATATTACTAAGGTCTTAGAACAATATTTGGGTACTCACCCAAGTCTCTCCAAGCTTAGAGCACGTTTTTGCTTAAACTGCTTTTTTGGTGTTTCCTTATATTTTCTTTGATTAGAAATGTTTCTTAATGTTTGTAAGGCATTATTTAGCCTCCTTATATCTTAGTTTATCATTTAAACACCATATCTAAGTTTGGGGTATTTCATAAATAAAACGTCTTACAGCGGAAGAATAAATAATAACAACAATACTCACTCGGGTGTCACCGGCCATTACTCGCCCATGCAAGTAACGAAGCTAAACTATATCCAACATCCAACATAAACAACTACTAACCACCGTGATAACGAGAAATACTCCTATACATCATACTAAATCCATACTCATAAACATCGGCAAGTGAGCGTCTACCCAATCCCAAATATACATACTTACCATAATACAACTCCATGTGCGGTAATTAAAAATAAACTCTAATTACCCTGTTCCCGCACTCGCTTCTTCGACAATAATCAACAACCTGCATAATGGTGTAGTATCAGCGATAGACGCTGAGTATGCCGGGCCTGGACCCTAATGGTCACTTAGTCATTTTAACCATCTTATTATTAGATCGGTTTCATGCTTTACCATTTTACAGTTATAATCAATACTGTAATATACATGTATAATATACATAATCCTCCACCCATACATTCATAAACACTTAACCATCCATCCAATTCAAACAGTCATAAAATAATACCAACAACAATTGTATATCGAACGTATCGAATAATATCAGTATAATGTACAATGTACAGTCACCGTAGCGTACAGTTTCCACAGTTAATTTAATTTGGCCTTGAAGGCCCCATCCAAACCATGTTTAATTAAATACGAGTTGGGCGTCATGTTGAGACAACCCGATAACCTCACCATGGACAGTAGTCCTCCCGTACACACAAAGGTGCTCATTTCGCCAGAGGTCCGGAGGCCCCTGACTATTCTCTTTTGTCTCGTAAGACGTCCATATAAAAGGTCGTAGCCACCTGACCCCGATCCAAATAGGGTTCGTTGGGTATAACCTGGAGCGGAACCCAATCGGGTACCCCTCAGTGATCACAAATGCGCAACCAAGTAGTTCTAAACTACGTAAACTACCGGATTCCTCACCTCAACTCATACCATCTCTCTCTCATAATTTTTAAGATCTGCTCTTAGTCTTATGTAGAATATAATTATTAGTTAGCTACCCAATGGGTCTCACACGCATACCTAGAAGTAATCTAGGTCATATTCATGTTCGAGATCCATGCTCTAGAGACCGACAATGTCGTGACTCGTCCCTAAGTGTTTTACTTAGGTTACCATATACTTAATATTAATACTATGGTATTATATCAAGTAACCGTCATGTTATCACATTAACGTATATGTATGTTTATATAAGTCGATCTATAGTGACGTAGTGTTAGTCCCGTAGGACACTCGGGCATAAATAATTAATGCAGTAGCACACATTCACATACATGTATCCAAAAACACTTAACACACAAGTGATATCAACCAAATCCGAGCCCAAGGAGTTTCCTTAGGACAACTCGGATCAAACCCCTTTACATACCGTTCACCAAGACCTAGGATGCGCAGTGTAGACCACTAGCTCGTCAAGCGCCTCCGTCTGAAGTATGATCTAAACGATAATAACTATAGTCAGTCTCCATGACTAACTACATCCGTATTTCGAATAACAAGTAACCCCGACAGTTCATCCCGGATTTCTACAGTTATTTGTTACGGGTTTCTATCATAAACTAATAACTATTACTTTTCCATGACACATGAAATACATTATTCTATCGAATATTATTTTATCCGACATTATATAATCTCGTATTATAATTCATCAGTATTTTACAGTTTGTTGTTATACCTCTATGTTGCGTTTGTTAACTTACTAACTCGTATTTCAAAAAAACATTTCGACTGTTAAGTTTAATTCATTATATTTCTTTAATTCTATTCAATCATAATTTAGGTATATAACCGATAGTTGCATGTATGCATCATATTATATTTTATTATTTTTTGCATACTGTTATCATTTCCCACCCTCCATTATAATACATTGTATATATTATCCATTATCTTACAAATTATATTTGATTCACAAAACTCATAACTTATACTCCCTCCGTTCATTAATATCTGTCGTTTTCTTAGGATGTGATTCTTGTTCAAAAATATCTGTCATTCAGCTTTTTGACAAACTTTTCTTTCCACTTTTTTACCCTACTATTCAATATAAAAGTAATTATTATCTAAAGGTGAAAAGTAAAAAAGTAGGGGCAACATGCGTCATTGTCTTACTTTTCTTAATAAGTGGGCAAGTTTCTAAAATGACAGTTATTGTTGAATGGAGGAGTAGTTTTGTAACTATTTTATGTACTAACCACCCCCATTATATTATATGGTTTCCAACCATAATATATATCCATCCTTATATACATTATCCTTGTATATGTAATATATTTACCTATATAGGTAAGTTCCATGAGTTATAAAACTCTTATATTATATGTTAACATTTATCATCTTATATAGATGATTATTCCCATTAGTTGTATTATATTATACCATCTATATAAGATTATTATCCTAATATTATGTAACAATTTATGTTGTATATTTACCCTCCTAAGGTTTATTCAATAAATACCTTAGTTTATAAATCCTATTCATTTATAGTTTGTCACATTATTCAATGTGAATATCCTTACTTATTAAATTCCAATAAAACCACATTAATACCATATAATTGTTATAATATTTATAACATTATAGACCATAGTCTAAAATTCATTTTCCAATCTCTTATAATTCGTACATCCCTATATTTCTTTTAAATTCCATTTGACCACATAACATTATGTAAGTTTTACCATATACTAATATCATATATAGGTATTTTGTTTTCCTTAAATTTTAACATATAGTTTTTTATGCAAAACTATTTAATATTGCCGCAATAGGCACCATATCAAAACCTTATTCTTTTCCATAATCCATAGTTTCCTTTATTTACCAAAATCCACCCCATTATTTATACCATGTTCTATATTTCATATCATATAACATTTTTAAACACCTTAATATAAATGTAACCCCTGGTTATATTATATCCTAATTTCCGAACAGAGACCTCAATATATATTCTATAATTGCCATTTGGCCCCATTAATAACATATAGTTTTATCATATCATTAAAACTAATATTTATCATATACCTTTGTAAAATACCTTGATTATTCTAAAAATCACCAAATTTCACCTAAGGGTTTATATTTACCCTTTACTAACCATATATTCTCGCTTATTACTATTCCACCCCATCTTTTATTCCAAAGTGTCATAATGACATAATAATATATATTATACATATATAGTTTATTTTAATTCCCAAAAAAAACCCAATAAATTCCTAAAAATTCCTATAAGCCCATGGGTGTTATAATACCATTATACACCCTTTATTTTCGGTAATAACATATACACCACATATGTTATAAAATTGTTACAATTAAATACTTATCGATAATAAAACCTAAATAAGTTATCTAACTTATTTAATTTGGTCAAAACCTACCATATGGTCAAGGTGGACCTCCTTAATATTTCCTTGACCATCAATATCCATATATTATGGTTAGTACCCTTATCTTTTCAGAATTACAATTTAACCCCAAAACTTTAATTTATATCTTATAGTTTTTTTATATAAACTCATTTAAACTTCAAAATTTTCGGCTTTATTAATATATAGCCCCCAAATTTAATTTATTTACACTATAACCCACAATTCCTTGCGGTAATTTATTTTAGCACCTAAACTTAATTAAAAGCTTATAAATGCATAAATAAATGGCCTAAAGTACATGGCCTTATTACAAACATTAGCTTATTAAATAAATTACACATAAATGCCCAAAAATAACTTTAAACTCTTGGTCCTTACCACATCTTTTCAATATTTACCAATTTTCCATATAATGTCTTAAATTTGACAATTATGTTAATAATTAGTTATAAAATTTACTAAAACCATTCCTTAATCACCTAAGGTCAAATAAAGACCTTAATAAACCATTTCACTCACGGCACAATTATATATATATGTATAAAACACATATTAATATACCAAGTATATGTTTAAGTGATTTATACCTTGTTTTTGCCTAGTTAAGGCCTTGTTTGGCCACGGCTTGCTTAGGATAAAATTTCCACAGCATCATTTACATGTTTTCAAACAGCAATTAAGGGCATAGTTTATCCCTCCAAGCAAGATCTAACCATAAGAAGTGTTTAATGTCAATTTTCAAGGTAAAATTTTACCTTAGAATACCAAGGTAACCAAGAATGTCTTCGGCCTGTTTTTACAGTAGTTAAAGAGCATCAAAAGAGTTACTAAAACCAAGCTTTAAACTGGTATAACTCAGATTAGAAGATGGCTAATTTTTACCTTGATTAAAAGCCAAAAATGGTGTTTTTGGCTTGGATCTGGCTATACCTTGAAGCTCTTGATATACCAACTGAATAAGTATGTTAAGATGAAGATTATAAGCTTAGAAAACAAAGCTTTACAACCGGAATTGATGAGAATCAAAGGATAAGTGCTTAAAGCATATTTTATACCTTAAGAACAAGATTAGATTTCTCCACCTTCTTCCCTTTTTAATGCCGAGATTTGCCTCCTTTAACCTCCAAAAAAACCTAGAAAACATGATGGAAATGGTTGATGCTTTGCTCCATGAAAGAGGAAAGAATTGTGAAGAAAAATGGACATAAAATGGCTTAATAAGCTTACCTATGTTCAATTGTTGTTCTCCTCTGTCTTTGGTGTGTTAGCCACGGTTTGGAGAAGCCAAAGAGAGGTTGAAGAAGGTTGGTGTCGGCTGGGAATGAAGGTAATGAGCAAATAATGCTAGTTTTGTCCTTATAAGTTAATTAATGATACTTTAGCAAATAGTAGATGGTGAGTCATTAGATTAGCTGTATAATTGATTGAAGATTGATTAATGGGTGGGCATGGCAGCTGTATGAAGTCGGCATCATATGGTCAAGGCAATGGGTGATGTTTGACCATAGTTAATATTAAGTAACCAAATGTTATTTTTGGGTACTATTCATACTAGATTGCCCATTTTGATTTTTATTTTCCCAAACTTTGATTTAGACTTTGTTATGTAGTCTATCATGTCAAATTAATGATATACTCCAGTCTTTAAAATGACAAAAGTCAATATCTTAGAGCTCATACACAAAAACGTGCTTTAAGGTGTTTTAGTTGCCATTTTGTGTCACAGCGTGTTTCTAAGCTTAGTTTTTTTTGAGAATAGTTTTTTTGTGTTCCTTACATGATATTTGATCTTAGGAATCCAATTTTATATCATTTAGAGGTCATTAGACCTTTAAGGTTTTTCTTAGAGCACATTTTTGCCCTACTTGACCTTGAAGCATGTAAATGCTTGTTCTTTGTGTTGGAATGTTTTCCAACAATTGTAATTGTTTAGTAATGTGTTATATAAGCTTAGGAAAAAGTTTTAGGTCCTAAGAAGTTCATTTGGGTTTTATTTACCCTAAACAGTCAAAGGGTGCAACATCTTGCTTTGTATTGACCACTGTTGTTCTCAGTTGACTTTTAAGGCATGTTTAGGCCTTAATCAATGTGATTAGATATTTAATCCATATTTTATTAGTTTGGGGTATTTTCATGCACTCTCCTGGACTTGGGTCATCCCAGTGGTACTAAAGGTACCTTTTGTAGGCCTGTGCCTCATGGTATTTAGACTTGATGTCCTCCCTGACAGTATACATTCATCAACAATATTTATTTAATCTGAATTGGCTCTTACGCTCCTCCCTAAGGGATGTAATTGGGTGCTAATGGATTAAGAGAGTACTTGTTGATTTGTGTTTGGAATTGTAATTAGCTTAATGATACCTGATACGTATCTCAATCTTTCTCTTCTGAGGTCACGATATTTCCCGTCCTCAAGGTAATTCACGGTTCATGTATCACCCTCTGCTCTTCGTGCTGGAGTCTAGCAGTATCATGGGTCTCTTCTCACCGATTATATTAGGGACTAATGTGTCCTTCCTCTAACAAGGAATCACAACACCTCAGGTGTGCTGTTTGGGTATAGCATCGGCCCATTTCATTGCATGTTCGCATCTAACTTATGCCTCTTTCATGGTTAGGAGGTGGTTTTTCATAACAGCACTCGTTTCTGATCCTTCATCTAGCTAGTTGGATGGTTTACAGTTCACAACATGTCTCGTGTAGCTCACTTCATGTTCTTCCATAATAATTAATGTGGTGGTTGTAACCACAAGTGTCACGCACTCCCCGAGTATGGTTGTGCTTGTCTTGAAGACTCACGACTCTCCACTGGTAGTGTACTTGACATTCTATGTTGGTACTGGTATTGGGGTTAGGCTTGTAAGCCTCAGTTAACATTTTACTACGTTTGCTCTAGTCCAACGCCCCTTTTAGCTGGTGTATTCATTTTATCTTAATGGTTAGACCTACTGGGTCTTCTCGGGGTTTTAATTGGCCTCCAACCCCAAGGGTTACATGATCCTCTTCTTAGGCAAAACTATGTCCCTGTTTCTCTGCATCATGGACTCACACGAAAATTTAGTGTTTGCTGATAGCTAAAGTTTTGTGCCTTCCGGTCTATATGTTCATTTTGAACCAGTTGTAGATCATGGTCGCAGCACTTGCTGTAGCAAGTGCGCAAGGCAGGTTGAATGTTGGTATAATGGTTAGTATTGCACTTGTTGTAGCAAGTGCGTCATGCAGGCTGAACCACCGGTATAGTGTGTGTCAGTTGTGGCATTGTTCCCTTGTCGGATCTCTGCTCCTTTCAAGGAGGTTCTCATTCATTTTAACACCGTCTCATTCCCGCACTCGTTTCCACAAGTTTTATTGTGGTAAGAAAGTATTTATTCCCTTTCGAAGTGTTTTATACAATAGCCTTGGCGAGTTCTTGATTTTTGTAAGCGCTTGTGACCATTCTGCATGAACGTCAGGCCATCCTAAACCTTCGGTGTTGCATGGGCTGAAGGTCACTCACTTCGGGTGAGACTTCAAAGTGGTAGTCGGTTCCATATATGACATAATTCGTGAGTTAATTTAGATTCATTGTTCCATCTTTTTCTCCCCAGGCGACTTATTAGTGCTTTCCCGGATATCGGGCAGGGTTGCATCGCTTGTAAGCTGAACCCGTTAGTCTTATGGAAGTTTAGCGTTTTCAATATTGGCTTATCTGTATTGGTACTAAGTATGGTGGTGTCTCGTAGACAACTCGTTACTATCCGGATCTCCGGTCCTCAATGATTCATTGCATCTTGCATTCTCCTCTTATTTGATTGCCACAACTCTCATAGCAAACCACATCGGGTCTTCCGATTCAAAGGAATTATCCTTCTTCCTGGCGCTCACATTTCATTGCCTCACTAGCGGTACTCGATGTACGGGCAGCAGCGGGTAGGGTACCATTGCTATTTCCGGGATGTACTTCCATCAAGTGTGAGCGGTTCCCACCGTCGCATTACTTGGGTTGCAAGACCTCCACCACCTTCCGTCTCACCACGTCCTTCCTTAGTACTTTTACCCGAACCTCTTCCTGACGTTTGTCATAAGGGCGGTTTGACCCTTAATCAGTATCGTACCGTAGTCTTGGTCGTTAAATATTGAAGTGCCTTCATGGCTATTGTCTGTAAGCCTTTAGCTTTGCAACGACCATGTAAGGTCACGTATCCTCACCACGTTTCCCGTATACCCAAAACCTATGCTCACTGTTCTAATCCTACTATCTCTTGTCATCAAAGCGGTACTCCGCTCTGATACCAATTTTGTAACACCCCCACACTTAATCAAACATTAATACAATACTCGGTACAAAATTTGTTCCAACTCAATTACATAATAGTGGAAGAATCATCAATTACATCTACTCGGGTGCTACCGCCATTACTCACCCACGTGACTAACTAGACATCTAATTTCCATCTCTCAACTACCACTGTGATGAGCAAGAGATAGACATACATCTCCATAATAATCCAAATACAAAACTAGTGAGCATTCTAATATTCAAACCCTTATACAACATTTATACAATACAATTATATACAATAACATAATCATAAATCGACGACTATCTACCCATTGCATCCCGCACTTTATTGACATCGGAAGCTGCACACATGTAAATGTTTGTTGTTGTATGGAATCAGCCCCTACTAAGTATGCTATCATGTAACCGTCATGCGCCCTCAGACCCTCCAATTAATTGGTTGAGTTGATAAGCGGTTCATTACATGTAATCCGTTATATAACTTAAAACTGTAATGCAATATATATATTGCAGTAATTTTCAAATAACAATCAAGCCCCCGGCTTCACTTACCTCACCAACAAGACCAACCAAATGCATAACAATGTACATATAAGTATAATAACTCACATACAACAAACACACACATAAGTCATGCCTTTCACATAACATACAGTAGTACAATATAAGCATACTAAACAATGAGCGAGATAGTACAAGAGTTATAAACGTTCAATTATTCTTGTTCTCGGCCTGAAAGCCCTAAGTAAGACTCGTCAATTATACGAGCTATCTAGATGTTTGTATATATGTTTAGTTCGAGAAGTATCTCGAGCCTATGACGACGTCTCGTTATACCGGCGCGTCTCTACACCATACCCCTATTTAAGGCAGGTCACCCACGGTAGTAGCCAACTCCAGCGGTAGAGTCTCCGAATTTCCATCTTTATATAGTCTAAACACTGAAGATTAAGGTCTCTTAATCTAACCCTAAGTATCAACTTGGGATCCAGCGTAACATTTCGAATGTGTGCCTTCGTAAGGTCTTATACTTAGTGTCTCTAGTGATTTGTACCATTCGAATGTAGTAATAATACGAGAACGGCTTTAGTAGGCGTTGCTCCGTATATAAGTCTCGGATAATATATATATCTTATTATCCTATGCTACAACGTTTTTCCTCAGTCTCTTATAATAAATTATATAAGGTAGCATCATTGCCGTTAGTTTCGTTTTTATATATATATGTATATACAAACAATACTGTTAGCACGTAAATGGCAATAGTAAGGCAATAACATTCATCTAATCACACATGATAATTACTATCAAGCACAAATATCATCTTAGCAAGCAAGCACATAGATATCCGAACCCAGGAAATCCTTAGGAACAATTGGATCACACAATAACATACCTTTCACCATAATATACGCTAGAGTGACGATTTCACGCTCATCCGACACTCCTCGAAGTCTTACAGATTTGGAATACGTATCACAAACCTATTAATACACTACACTCGTATTACGTTACGGTACTCCTGTACTATCACTAATCCCTCCCGGATTTACACCCCCATTGTTAACCATTCATTATTACTCGGGTCTCGGGTTTACTCGGGATTTAGTTATATCGATGTTACGTTTCATGCAGTATTTCATTATTGTATGTATTACAACTTAGGATATAGTTCTTAATAACCTATCTCTCTTGTTTATAGGTTAGTTGTTGTTATATATATAAACATATATTTTATATATATGTATTCTCTTGTACATATTGTATAAGTGTGCATTTATTAGTTGTCACTATATTTCATGTAAGTATTGACCTTTTGTTATTTGTTTCTCTCTAGTATTATACTAGTTAGAGTTGGTCAATGTTGACTCCCTTGGTCAGCTTGAGTTGACTTGGTTAGTTTATCCAAGTCCACATGTTGATTTAACTCATGTTATGATACTTCGAATTATATAATTCACTTAATATGTAACACTTTCCACCTAACACTAAACCTTGTTTCTAATGTTTTTATAATTATATTCCCCACCTTAACATATCATTCTTTGTATTATATGGCTATCCAACCATGTTATATAATTTCCTCATTTATGTATTCATATACTTATGTGAATTATAATCTTCTTTATTCAAGTCCTTCCTTATTTCAACTCCTCACATTATCTTAGACATTTAATTGTCCAATGTTTGATAACATTTCTCTTACATATTAAGCTCCCCTCTTAAATAATTATTCTCTCCAACATTCTTTAAATTGCAACTTATATATGTATAAGTGTAACACTCCAATTACCCCTTATAATTCAAGGTTATTCCTATTTATCAACTTGTACTAACTTTCCTTAGTTAGTAATCCAACCCAATATTAATGTCACATAACGACATGTTATACCATATTGTATAATTCATCTAGGTTCTGTATATTCATGCACACACCCCTAAACTTCCCATTATTTACAAACTCAATACATTAATTATACAATGTTACAATTATAAACCATATATCATATTTCATGACATTATACTCTTATATTAAGTATAACCTACGGTTGTAACACATTTTTTAAATTCCGAACAGACCACCAATCTGTACAGAATTATTTCTTAACTCCCACAATTTTTCTTATTTACAAAATGGCCCCTTTTTTATTCATACTTTACTAATGACATATTAAACTATATATTATACAACTATTTCATTTAAACTCCAAATAAGCCCCATAAATTCCTATAATCTCCCAACAGACTAAGGTCTGTTCAAAATTCCATTTCATCCAAGAACTTTCGGATATTACATATCCACCCCAAACATTATGTAATTTTTACAATTTAATACATAAATTTAAAAAAGGTGTCAATTAAATTATTTAATTCACCTAATTTGGTCAAAGCCTCTTATATGGTCAATGTTGACCTCCCAACATAGTTTTGACCATTAGTTTCTGATAATTACAATCCTCACCACAATTTTTTCTATAATTACAATTTAACCCCAAAACTTTATAAAATCTTATCATTTTCATTTAAACTCCTTTTAATCCTTAATTTTTGGCTATCTTAACCTATAGCCCTCCAAATTTTATTAGTTACGGCTTTGGCCCCCAAACTTATGCTAAATTTGTAAATTACTTTAAAATTTAATTTAAACTTTAAATAACTTAATAAAATGGCCTAATGACATGGCCTTATTACAACCTTGATTTTATTACATAAAATTACAATTAAATATCTTTAAAAATACAGTAAATTCACAGCCTCACGCATAACTTTTTGGTAATTACAATTTCCACCAAATAATGTCATTTGACAATTATGTTACTTAAATCATTTAATGATTAGCCAAAGTTAGTTATAAATTTTCCTTAGTCATTTAGGTCAAAATTGACCATTTTACTCAGTCCACTCATGGCAATAATATTGCATAATCTGGGAACTCTTTAATATGTTAAAAATGACATAAGGTTTATACCTTGGAATTTGATGTCAAACCCTTAAGTTCCTCCATGACAGCTTGACTATATAGCATAATATAATGATAAGTTAGGTTATTACACTTAAAACATAGTTTAAAAGCTGATTAACCATAATTTAGGGTTAGGTTTACACTTACCCTAGAAATGACTTTTTCCACTAGAATCTTTCCTTGTTTGCTCACGGAAGTTTGGAGGAGTGTTTATCAACCTATTGACATGAATTAAACAGCAAGAACAAGGTGTGTTTAAGATATGAACATAAACTAACCATAGGAAGGAATTCTAAGTCATAAAACATGAATTTTCCAAGGTGAAATTACCTTAGAATATCAACCCTTTCCCAAGTGATTCTCGGCCTATTTTTTAGAAGAAAACAAGAGTGGTAAACATCTTTTAAAGATATGCCAAATTGGCTGATAGAAACACCGTAACAAGGCTTAGCACACTTACCCTTTAAAAACTCCTTAAGGGATGATTTTGGAGTGTTTTCGGCCCTCCCTTTGGATCTTTGAAGGATTTGTAGTTCTAGCATGTCAAGGGGAAGGAAATTAGTGGAATCACTTAGAGAAACCAGCCATTAAAAGAGTAAAAGTGGAAGTAGGAGCTTTAAAGCACATTTTTACCTTAAAGGATAACTTTACCTTTCTTGCTCCCCAAATAGTTTGTTTCAGCCAATTTTATTACCCCCTTCTTACAAAGATGAAATCAGCCTAGATTAGTGGTGGGAATGAGTTGAATGTTAGCTCATGGATAGATATTGAAAAGAGGAAGAAAATGAGCTATCGTATGCCTTAGAAGCTTACCTTATGCCATGGGAGTTGATTTTCTTCCAACCTGCTCTAGGATCCAAAGTTGCAGTAAAATGGAGAAGAAGAGGTGTGCTCTCGGCTGAGAATGGGAGTGAAGAGGAAAGAAGTGTGAAAATTGACTTATTAAGTCTTAATGGCAAGGCATGGGTGTGGAATAGTTAAATGGTGACTAAGCATGCTTTATGAGATATTTTAGTTCAATTTTGGCAAGTGGGGCATGGCTGGCATGAGGAGTTTGCCGCCCAACTTATTCAGCAAGGGTAGGAATGTCTTTTGCTTCATTTGTAATATTATGACTTATAACTTGTACACTTGGACTTATATCATGTATAGTTTGTTACCAACATGATTCCCTTGTCCTAAAGTGTATAAATATGTATTTTTTAGTGATTGGTATACTTTACTATTCATTATGACTAGTAAAAATGTATACTTTGATTCACCTTTGATATTGATGTTCTTTTTGTACATCTTGTGTATATTGGACTTGTTTGATGTGTTAACATGTGTAGCACATGTTATTTGATGGCCTAAGGTGTATACACTTGTGTTCCAAGTGATATTTTACTTACAAGTCATTATGACTTCTTAGGTACATTTAAGCTTAAGTATTTGTGTTCTTTGTTCATGAAATTTTGTATAACATGATAAATCAACTTGTAAGTTGGTATTCCTCCTTAGTATGCTCCACTTATGCCAATGTGTTTATATAAGGTTTAGTGACCTTCATGGAGTATATATATATTTATTTATATAAGTGTGCTAGGATTTTTCATAGTTCATAATTTAATTAAGGCTCATTATCCTTTTAAATTCATTAATTGTCTTTTATTTGGTCTATGAACCTTTGGGGTATTTCAATTTTGTATGCATTGTGCTTTTGTAAAAGCTTGGAACTCTTACTGGTAAGAGGATGGATGACAGTGTTAAGTCTCTTGGTGGATTAATGAATAAATTAAAGAGACAAAGTGTTGGTGGATTGTCAAAGGAGTGTAATAATATGCACAAATGCACTGAAGATTCTATGGGAACGTTTGTTGCATTTCTGCATTTGAGTAAGCAAGATTGTGGTTCATTAGGTTATTATGTGTGAAAGATGACATTGTACAAATGGTTCTGTTTTCAATGCTCAGTAATGGCTTATTCTTTTTCCAGTGCTCATCAGCCCTAATATATGGTGCTAGTATAATTTGGTTACACAAACTAAACCAGTTAAACTAACAAAAAAACTACTCCATCTTTTCTGATTAAACACCAAACTCTAACACAGGAACATTGTACAATCTGAACCTAGAGTCATTAAATTGATTCGTATCTCTTCTCCTTCACTAGCTCAAATAAGTGCATAAATGATAGGCTAAACCACTAACAGGTACAAAGCTCAAAGAACAGAGGGTAAGGACTGATACGCAAGTATAGTTTAAACTAAACACATTTTTATTATTAGTTAACCTATGAACTGGAGTTAGAAGAACAGGTACGCTCATGTAAAATCGATTGAGGACAAGCAGAAGACGTTCATTCAGTAAGGGAAAACAGTAAGTAAGTATAGTAGAAATTAAACACAAACCAGTAATCAAGCACAAACCAGTAGTAATCTGTATAATAAACAACTAGTCAATAAATTAAGACAACAAGAGCAGGAACGACTCACAAAACCTACTACAATTTTTGGATTTAGGTTTTCAGAATACATACCTGATGCAGAGAGATGCAAAAGTCACGGTTGTCGTCTGGTGGTCACCGGTGCCCGCCGAAGCTTAGGAGAAGGACATGTCTGGTGGGTCACTGGAGAGAGAAGCCGAAATCGAACACAAAACAAGAAGAAGGGAATGACGGGTCACACGATGAAGAAGAAAGGAAAGGAAAGGAAAGAAGAAATCTGGGTCGATAAATCCTGAACGCTTAGTGACGAACATGTTCGTCGCTAATCCGTTGGCAAATATGATTACGATGACGTCATTTTATTTAGTAGTTTTTAAATTCGCTATGGTTTCTTTAAAAAAAAAAAAGACACCGTTCTAACAAGAATCAACGACGAAATAGTCTGTAGCCTATCCGTCGCTAAAAAAAAGACCAAACAATGTCGTTTTGTTTATTTTGATTAATACCTTCGGATACAACAAGATGGCGTCATCTTGCTTCAAATTAGCGATGGATTTTATCCATCGCCAAATAAAACAAATTTGAAATTAAAAAGTCCAAGGATTTAGCGACGGATTGAATGTCGTCTCCAATTAGAGACAGACTTTGCGTCGCCAATCCATCGCAAATGATGGCGCCAGATGACAAATTTTGCACGTTGTCGTTCCCGCCCTTTTTCCGTCGCTAGTCCATCTTGTAGCCATCGCTAAAAGTGTTCGTCACTAATCCGCCGCAAGTCTGTCGCTATTTAGTGATGGAATAATGTATGTCGCTAATTCCGTCGCTAAACTCATGTTTTCTACTAGTGGACGGCGGAATCAAGAAAACAAGAGAGCAAGAAGAAAGAAATTCAAAAGTCGGAGAAGGCGGGAAGTGGAAAAATGGAGAAAGGGGTCACCTTAAATAGGCAGCGAGGAGGCGTGTCCTGTCAAAAAAGCAATGACGACCTACGGCCGCAGCTGTGTCAGGCTAAAAATAGCTTCGAAAGACGAGGGATAGGGACTAATAAAGCAGACGACGGAAGAAGAACTCCACCGGGCGAGAAATTCAAACCAGAGAAACATCAAAACCTCTCCCTTTAAATTTTTAAAAGAGAGGTCTTGTGGGACTAGGAAGAATGGAGCAGGATAATCAGAAAAAAAAAAAAAAACGAAGATCTATATGGAAGGAAGATCTTCCCTTATAACTAAGGAAAGATCTTGTGGGACTGATGAAGTGGGGCAATACCGGCCAGAACAACCAAGTTCTTGTTAGATACAAAGGGAAAGCTCTCTAGTGGTAGAAGATGTATATATGCGATCGGACGTTGTAAATAGGCACCTTTACCAGTAATATTAAGTAGGCGCCCTTACCGATAGTTTAGGTGAAGGGACCGCTCGTGATCAAAATGACCAGGGAATTAGATGAAGGGAATAACTGTCTATTTAAGAAGTGTAAAAATGGTTGTAAAAGAGGATCATATGTAAAACAACCCACGTACTATAGAATGTTCTAGAAAAGTAGGGCCCACGATCGTGCAGGAGCGGTTAAGCGTCTTGAGAGGCCTATAAATAGGGGTCGTAGCTGTGTAGAAAGACTTACGCTCACATCAATACACTCTGATAAATTTCTTCTTTGTTTATGTCTTAAGAGTAGTGCGTGAGAGAGAAGTGAGGTTCTAACCACTCCATAGTATCCCCCTGAGAGTATATAAATTTATTTTGTAATTGTTTATGAGATTGAAATAAGACATAAGTATTATTACTCATACTATCATATAGTTAACGTGATTCAAAAATCTTATAAAGAAGTTGAAAACGTTTATATTATTATATATGCTATGTAATAGTTATTGAGATTCATAGATGTCATAAAAAAGGGAAATGCTCAAAGGTATAAATGTTATTACTAATCCAACATATCTCTTAAAAGGATATTTCATGTTTGTGTGAAATATTATGTTGTGTTTATTTATGCTTTGCTATTTCACCTTAAATCCCCATTCGTCTTCAAATGGCAAGCAAAGAAGCACCGATCTATCCTACAACCTCCACCATCAACAACATTCAGCCGGCACCCCCATCTTCATGGTTAGCCAGTTGTCATCAATAATCTATATATAGTTGAGATTCATCGTTGTTGCTGCATACAGTTATCAAGAACAAAGAAGAACGACGAAGCAGAGCGTAGCTTCACTCCACCACAGACACAGAACGCCTACCAATCACCCTTTAGTCGCGCCTCTCTCTCCCCCCTTTCTCCTGCAATTCATCTCGAAGTCACTCTCCCCATGCACCCAAAGTAAACAGATTACTTCCAAATTTGTGCCTGAAAAAACCCCAGTTAGTCCCACAACCCCCTCAGCCAAAAATGTAGGGTAGAAATAGTATTCGAACAAATTCGAGTATGAGGAAGAACGCGATTCGTACGCGCCTCACCTCTGGCCTCTAGGTTTTCTCCTCGAAAAACTCACGGCGGCTCGCGCACAACGGCTTTCAATTAGATCTTCCGGTCCCTTTTCCTTTGGCCTTCACGGTGGCTCCTTCTGTCCCCTGGAGTTGGCGCTTAGCATTTGAGCGCTCTGAGGATGGATTTCTGCTTCCAAGCTTCTCAAGAAACGGACGAGAGCAGGCGGGTGTTGAAGAAAAAAAAGAAGGACTTCAGAAAGGGATGAGGAGAAGCAGGATTTAGTGAACGATCTTATCAGCAGCGTTTGTAAGGATTCCTACCTACAAGTTCTGAGAAAGGAAGAATCGGATGGGGAGAGCTCGGATGATGAGTTGATGACCGCAGAGACTGACCAAGAAGGTGCTGTCAAGATGAGTTTTGCCCTACGATCTGCTTTTCGCAAGAAATCTACAAAGAAATCAAGAAGGACTGGAGATTTGCACTTATCGTCAAATTGCTAGGTAAATCGTTCCCTCCCCAGATTATGCATGAGCGATTAATTCAGAGGTGGAGATTGAAGGGTAATTTTGATTTTGCGGCTATAGGAAACGGGTATTACTCAGTTAAGTTTGAGAACAAAAGAGGATAGAGATTATGTGCTCAATGATGGTCCTTGGATAATCTCAGAACATTACCTAACTGTTAGGAAATGGGTCAAAGGGTTTGATACGTCGAGTGAAGCTTTGCCTTTTCTGGATGTGTGGGTAAACTTCCCGGACTTGGGACAAGAATTCATGCGGGAGTCATGTCTAACAGTGATTAGAAATAAGATAGGAAAAACTCGGAAGGTTCAGATTAACAAATCCCGAATTGGAACCCTATATGGAAAGGTCTGTGTCTCGGTTGACATGTCTCAGCCCCTTTTAGGGAAGTTTAAGGTGGGTAATCAGACGCATCAGATTGTGTATGAGGGAGAGTTCATGCGCTTTGTTTCAAGTGTGGGCGGTTTGGACACCAGAAGGATAATTGCCCAAGGAACTTAGACGAATCTGCACCTATTAATGAAGGAGGATTGCAGATAGTCTCTACATCTCAGAAGAGTGAAGGTCCTCATGAAAGCGAGAACTTTGGCCCTTGGATGCGAGTCTCAAGAAGGAAGCGACCTGGAAAGAAGAATCCTAAGGGAAAGAACCAGGACCCTCCCAAAGGGCAGGAGAAGACGGGTGACCTCTCTAGGAGTTGCAAAACCCATTTCGTTTGTTGGCGGTTTCAGAGCACAGGGGTAATACTTCATCAGATGTTGTAGCTTCTGATTCCAACACCTTGTCTGCTAAGGAGAATAGTGGTGGTAAGAGATCTCCTCAGAGGAAGGAGGTTGCTTCAGAGAATACAGAGAAGCTTCCTTCGCAGCCCACTCAGACAGGACAAGTGGAGGATAAGTTGGTCGGAGTTAAGCTTAGGGGGAAAGGCTCCTTATGCAGATGGGAATGATTTCCCACCAAGACAGAACCGAGATTCCCCTCACCTTGATTCACTCAGGTGATTTCGTTCCTAAATCTTTGCTTTTGTTGATTTCCTATGAATTTTAAAGTGCTCTCTTGGAATGTGAGGGGAGCGGCTAAAGCTAGCTTTCTTCCCTGTGTGAAAAATTTGATTTCGTCTCATAGACCTGATGTGATTTTTATCTGTGAGCCTAGGATTTCTGGGCAGAGAGCTAGTTACATTGCTAAAAGGATAGGTTTTAGGAATGTGTTTATTGTTAATGCTACTGGTTTCAGTGGTGGGCTATGGATTCTTTGGAATGAGACGGTTAAAATTGATATTCTGGGGTCTGGGGATCAATTTATACACACTGTTATTCATCTCAATAATGTGGCCTTTTTCTCCACCTTTGTTTATGCTAAACCTGATAATGCTAGCAAAATAAGTCTATGGAATACCTTGTCTTCCCTTAAGGACTCTTCTGACCTTCCTTGGATGTTAACTGGGGATTTTAATTCTATTGTATCTCTGAATGAGAAAAAAGGTGGTATTCGTGCTCTCAGTAGTGGCAGTAAGGCATTTGCGGACTGGATTCATTCTGATTCCTTTGTATCCCTCCCTGCTAAAGGAATTCTTTTTACATGGTCTAATGGCTCTATATTTGAGAGACTTGACAGAACCATTGTTTCAGCTAATTGGTTTGATTTCTTCCCCATTCTCATTGTGTGAATCTCCCTAGGCTAGGCTCTGATCATTCTCCGGTTATCTCTCATTTCTTAGATAGACCCCTTCCCTCCAACGGTATTAGACCTTTTAGATTTCAGCTGGCTTGGTCTACCCACCCTACCTACAATGACACGGTTAAGGGTTCTTGGGCTAGTGAGGAACACCTCTCTTCTAATCTGAAATGCCTTGCTAATACTCTCTCTAGCTGGAACAGATCTACTTTTGGCAACATTTTCCAAAGAAAGAACAGATTACTTGCTAGGCTGAACGGTATCCAGAAAGCTTTGGTTCGTCAGCAATCTTCAAGGATGAGGAATCTTGAGAATAGGCTAAGGAAAGAGTTAGAGGACACTTTAATTTGTGAAGAGATGCTCTGGTTTCAGAAATCTAGGGAGAGATGGATCCTTTTTGGGGATAGGAATACCAAATACTTCCATAGGAAAACTGCGATCAGGAGGGGAAAGAATAAAGTCCTTAGCCTAGAAGATCATAATGGTGTTAGAGTTGAAGGCGAACAAAACCTCCTCCATTTAGCTTCTGAGTACTTCAAGAATCTTTTTTCTGATGACAATCCTTGCAATCTGCCTCTGAATTTCCACTCCTTTCCTGCTCTTAGAGAGGATCAAATCTTAGATATGAGTGCTACTCCTTCCCAGAGTGAGGTTGAGGAGGTTGTTAAGTGCATGAGTGACTTTAAGGCCCCGGGGCCTGATGGCTTCCCAGTTGGTTTTTCAAGCACCACTGGGAAACTGTAGGTGGTGGTATTACTAGGATGATCAGGGAGGCTTTCAATGACTGTCATTTCAATAAAGCTCTCAACTCAACCCTTCTTTGTCTTATCCCTAAGGTTCCCACTCCTGTCATGAAACAGTTTAGACACATTGCCCTTTGCAATGTTCCCTATAAGATATTAGCTAAAATATTAGCTAACAGAATTAAGTCTGTTCTATCTGATGTTGTCTCTCCCTACCAGAATAGTTTTGTTCCAAATAGACACATTCAGGATAATCATGTGATCATGCAGGAAGTGCTACATGCTATGAGGAAAACTAAAGCCAAGGATGGTTGGATTATCATTAAAGTTGATTTAGAGAAGGCCTATGATAGGTTGTCTTGGAATTTTATTAGAAGTACTCTGGAGTGTCTTAGGTTCCCCCAGGAGTTCATAGATCTTGTCATGTTTTGTGTCTCTTCCGTGTCCTTTAGAGTGTTGTGGGATGGGAGTCAGTCTGAGGAGTTCTACCCATCAAAAGGGTTAAGGCAGGGAGACCCTCTCTCCCCCTATTTGTTGTTCTATGTCTGGACAGATTATCTCATATGATAGAAGAGGCTGTAGAGAATCAGAATTGGTCTCCTATTAAATTATGTAACAGAGGCCCTGAGTTAACTCATATTTTCTTTGCGGATGATCTTGTTCTTATGGGTAAAGCCACCAAGAATAATGCCCTAGCCATGAAGGGTGTTCTAAACTCATTCTATTCGATTTATGGTCAAAAGGTTAGTTTTGATAAGTCTAGAGTTCTTTTCTCTAAGAATGTGAAGCCTTGTGATAAAGTTAGTATTAGTAGGAGTATAGGAATCCCTATGGCTGACAGATTTGGCAAATATTTAGGCCTTAACTTAGTTCAGGGTGGTCCTAGGTCCCCCCTTTTTCTGATCTTGTAGATAAGCTTAGAAAGAAGGTCGATGGTTGGAAGGCCAAGTCTTTATCATTTGCGGGCAGATTGGTGCTAGCAAAATCAGTCTTAGAGGCTTCGTCCACTTTCCACATGATGTCTCAAAAACTCCCACAATCTTGTTGCTATAAGTTGGAGAAAATCTGTAGGAACTTCCTTTGGGGGCACCCTGAGGGCGAAAGGAAGTTGCATACTGTGGCTTGGTCTAAGATCTGTAATCCTAAGTCTAAAGGAGGGCTTGGTCTAAGAAATCTGTCTTGCATGAATAAGGCATGTTTCGCTAAACTTGGTTGGAGACTGATTAATAGTCAGAACAGTTTATGGGGTAGGATTCTTATTAATAATACCATAAGATTAATTATAAGAGTCCGTCTCCCACCTGGCGGAATATCTTGCTTAGTAAGGACATTATAGACAATGGCTCCAGATGGAATCTAGGTGATGGGAGAAGTATTAACTTCTGGTCTGACAAGTGGCTGTATAAAGAACCTCTTATTAATCTTGCTTGTAGCACTTCTGGTCTGGATTTAAGTACTAAAGTCAGGCATTACTGGTCTAATAATAGGGGATGGAAATTTGAACTGCTTTCTAACCATCTCCCTCCTAAAGTGCTGAGCACGCTTTCTGGAAAAATTATTCGGGATGATTGTAAGGACAGAGTTATTGGGAGGGCAGCAAGGATGGTAACTTATCTGTTTCCCAAGCGTATAATCTTTTGTCTAATCAGGGTAGGGATGAGGAGATTTGGCCTCTGATTTGGTCTCTCAAAGTCCCAGAAAAGGTGAAAACATGCCTCTGGTTTATTGCTCATAATGCCCTGAAATCCAAAAGTCTTCTCTTCTCTCATGGTTTAGTTGCTGATAGCTCATGCAGTGCATGTGGAGAGTGCGAGAGTACTGAGCATATTGTTAAAGAGTGCAGGGTGGCTAAAGCGATTTGGACGAAAATGAATGAGATATTTAAGCTTACTAATCTGTCCAGGAACTGTTCATTTCTAGATTGGATGACACTGAATCTGAAAATTAAGTTGAGCATTCCTGGTATGAAGGGTATCAAATGGCCCCAAATTTTTGCTGTTATCTGTCATTCTTTGTGGTACTGGCGCAATTTGAAGTTCCATGAAAATATTCCTGATATTTTATGCCTCTTGATCTCATTTGGTACAGGGTGAAAACCTGGCTAGTTGAAGCTGGTGAGCGGGGCAGGGACACAGTGTTGAGGAGATGTCAGGTGACAAATTGCAAGTGGGAGCCTCCACCAGAGTTCTGCCTCAAAATTAATGCTGATGCATCGAGGACTTCGGCAGGGCAAGCCACAGCAGCGTTTGTATGCACCAGAAACCATGAAGGTGACTGGATTTTTGGAGCCACAAGACAACTAGGTGATACTTCGGTATTGGAAGCGGAACTTTGGGCTATCTATGAAGGATTAAAGTATGCTAAAGAATCTAATATTCAACTGCTGATTATGGAAACAGACTCTGAGGAGGCTTTTCAACTTCTTCAGAAACCATCAGTGCATCCCCTGGTTGAGAATATTGTTAAGTCTTGTAAGGAGGTTCTGAGTATCCTTCATTCATGTTCATTTAGGAAAATTAATAGAGAGCAGAATGCATTAGCGGATTTTCTTGCAAAATCTGCGCAGACATCTTGTAGTAGTGTTACATGGTTAGCATCCCCCCCCCTCTGATTGTACTGACATTCTTTTAAGCGAGAGACCCCCTCTCGTATAGTTAATGGCAATACTTCCTTTTGATCGAAAAAAAAGGAGGTTTTAATTAGTAGATATGTTTTTTACTTATCACATGCTGAAAATTTTAGTTTGTAAAGAAAATGAAAAAAAAAACATTCGGATCAAATACTCAAAAGACATCCTCGTCAAAATCATTTACAGTCAACTACGCTGCGTTTAACATAGTATTTAATATATATTATATATATTATAATTATCAAACCAGAATAGGCACATACGTAAATATGTATACACTAAAATAATAATTTTAAGGGTGATTGAAATACCCCAAACCTAAGTATGCTAAGTAAACATCAAATCATGATGTATTAAGGCTAAAATATGCCTTAGAAAGATTGGTAGATAATTTAAACCAAGGAAAACACAAGGAAATGCCTTAAGGGCAATTAGGGCAAAAATGTGCTCTAAGCTTGGAGAGACTTGGGTGAGTACCCAAAATCATGATAAGACCTTAGTAATATTCTAATGGTCATTTTAAATCAATTAGCAAAGAAAACCAAACTTGAAAACAAGTTAAAACACAAAATGTGCTTTAAGAAGTCTTAAAGCACATTTTTGAGAAATTGTCTTAGAATTGAGTTTTGAGTGGCTAAATGTCCATCATTACTCTTTAATCAACATGTGTACTAATTAGTATCACATTAGGAGGTCTAAATCAATGGGAAATCAAAAATTTCCCGATTATGTGCCTTGATTAGTGAATAGTAACTATTTAGTGACTAGTTTAAGTTTTAATCAATATAAGTCAATTAATTGGTCAACAAAGACCATGTTAGCCTTATATTAAGAGGGTGGCCGGTTTTTATGTGGGGAGTCACCACATGAGTCATCAAATGAGAAAGGAAAAGAAGAGATAAGTAAAGAAGTTACTATTTGCTTTATTAAAGCAAAATATCCTTATAAGCTATACCTTTTCTTCATTTCCTCCATTTCTCTTTCACCCACGGTTTCTTCTTCTTCTCTCTGTTCCAAAACCGAGAGTGCTGCCCTCCATGGTTCTCCATCTTCAATCACTTGCCAAATACAACTCCAAGCTCCAAATCCAAAACAAATTGCATATTTGTCTTAGTTAGGTCAAGACCTATCTTTCTATCTTTTCAAATCTTTCAAAGCTCCATTTTGGTGCCAAGAGGAAACTCCATTGATGGAGGAAAATCAAGTTTGAAGAGCTCATTAGCTTCTCCATTCTCTTAAGGTAAAGAAAATGTAAGAAAAACCATGTTTCCATCATTTCTTGTACATGGCCGAAAATTCCTTCTCATGGGGCTATGTTTTTATGCCTTGTTCTAGCTTGAATTATTCACCAAGACTAGTGGAGGTCCTATTTCATTCAATGCCAAAGTCTACCTTGAGACTTCAAAGGTAATCATCCACTTTTATGCCTTAGAACACATTTCTAACCTAGGTCTTTATTCCTGAGGTTAGTGCATTGTTTAGTACTCATATGAGTCCTTAAATATTGATTAGAACATTGGCAAAAGGAATTTAAGTGGTGGCCGAGATCTATGCAAGAAGAAGGCCTAAGGAGGAGATTAAGATAAGCTTGAGAAAACAAGGTAAAATGCTTACCTAATGGTGGTTTAAGATTAAGGAATGAGTTTTAGATAAATACCAACGTGGCTTAGAGCTTACATTGTGTATTGGGTTATATAACCTAAGGAAAAAGAACTTAAACAAGCTTATGAACTTGTGACTAAGGAGCTAATGAGAATGAGTTAGTAATAAGTTTAAGGTGGATTTTAAGAGCATTATAACTACTATGAGATTGATGAGTGTTATTTGCAGGTTGAAAGCTTATATATGTGGGAAATTCAGTGTTTAAGTTTAAGTCATTTAAGGGCCTAAGAGCCATGTTATTTAAGAGCCTTGGTGCTATGCAATTTAAGATTATTGCAATATAATGAGTTGTTGTGAATGAGTTGGTTTGGTGATGAGATGTGATGAGGAAAATAATGTGTTTGGGCATGATAAGATACTAGAGGAGCTATGGCGAAATTTGAGTAGAAAATAAGTGTTTAGGTGATGGTGGTGAGTTAATATGCCCTAGGGTTTACTAGGGAGCATGAAAAGAAAAATTGGGTGGAAATGAGTTAACTAAGGAGTTCTTGAGGATTAGAATGACCTAGGATGGTTTATGAGCAATTAGAGTTTAGATGGGTGTATTAAACACACCAAAATCATGATATGAGGAATGTAAGACTTGTGCATAAGTTTTAAGGAAAGGTGTATAATGCCTTAAGGAGATTTAGGTATGAACTAGAGAGTAAGACAATGAGAGTTTTGAGAACCTTGTGTAAGTGTGATGATGTTAGTGGTGGACTAGTAAGGTTTAGTTGAATGGTAATGTGTGGACTTGGGTGATGGAAGTGAAAAAGGTAGGAGGATGTTGTAAGTCATCATGGAAAATGACTAGGAATGTAAAAGAGCGTATGATCGTGATAATGGTGAGTAAGTGAGTAAAAGGAGGTGGAATGTCCAAGGAGGGGGTGTAGTATAGTTAAGGTAAAGAAGAACAAGGTTAAGGTGCTAAGAGGATGACAAGAAATGTTTAGGTATGCCCAAGAGTTTAGGAATGATGAGTAACAAATGGAAAAGAGAGGAATTTGTGCATGGTTATGCAAGATGACTTGAGGAAGTTTTGGTAAATGAACTGAAGATGGAAAATAATGTTTATGAAGTGCCCAAACTGTTAAGGAGGGAACACTTGGGTTGGTTGAAGTTTTGGTAAGATACATAGTTGGTAATGTAAGGAATTATATGATAAGTGTTAGGAGTGTTTGTAAGAATTGAGCAAATGATTGAGAAGATCTTTGGAAGTTGTTTTAATGAGTTTGGTGGAGGTTATAAGGTGTGTTTGATGTGCCAAATGATGTTAGAACACATTAGGAGGCTTGAGGAAAAATTTGGAGAAAGTTTGACAATGTATGGGAAGTTTCTGCAGCCGACCTACCCAGGGGACCGACCCTAGTCTGGGTCGGTCGGGCTCTGAAACTGTGAGTTTGATGTTCTCTGCAGCCGACCTACCCAGGGGTGGGTCGGTCGGTGGGTGGGGTGGGACATCAAAAAAAAAAAAAAAAAAAAAGAGAAAGAAACCTAAGAGAGTTTAGTGGTATTAATGGTACCCCATTAAGGGGGCAATGATGATTAGAGGTATAAAGACCTAAGGGATTAAGTTAAGAATTAACTTAAAAGTTTAAGATTAAGTTTGTAAGATTAAGTTGTAAGACTAAGAGGTGTTGGGTGGGGATCATTAAGGGTTAAGTAAGTAAGAAGTAGTAAGTTAAGCAAGTTAAGTAAGTTAAGCAAGTTAAGTAAGTTAGTAAGTTGAATAAGTTAAGTGATTAACAACCTAAAACTGAATGAATGTTTTAGGACTTGGAATTGGACTCCGGAAGAGATTAAGCAACTGAACGGCCAACGGTGAACGGTACAGTTCTCTTGTGACCCTGCTTGCTAACGAGGTGTCCCTGGCTTGTGTGCTATTTGTTTTTGTGTGCTCACTAAACAAGATAAAGCATGCAACCGGAATATATTATATATATTGTATTGTTGTGTGATGTTTGAAAACTAACACAACATACCGTGAGAACTTACTAACTAAAGTTTAGTAAAGAATTGTGTGAGATTAAGGAACACTCCCAATTATTGTTTTCTTAGTAACCGAAAGAGGTTAACTAACAACATTAAACTTGAGACCTTCTACTAGCTAGAACTTGGGGGGGGAGTGAGGAATCCGGAATGGTACCGGCACATGTGTATTGGGGGAAGTCGGTATCCTTATCAAATACCGTCTTCCAATATGACTTGTCCTCGGACTCGTCGCCTAGAGTCGACATATAGACTCGACCTCCTCGGACTTCTTGTTCTAGGAGGGAGGCATACTGAGATGGTGTGGTGGGGGATCTACCTAAAATGCCCAACTAATTCTAACAAATATTGTTTATGTAAGCCAATGGAGCTGATAACTCATTGGTTAGGGTTACTTGACCCGACAAGAAAACAATGAATTAAGGAACTACCATTCTAATTAAAGAACGGTTGACTTAATGAGATAAGACTGAGATAAGGTTGAGATAAGGTACAACCATTTCTATTTAAAGAATGGTTTGTACCCTAAGACTGAGATTAAGATTAAGATTAAGGTAAGATTAAGTTAAGTTACAATCATTCCTTTTTAAAGGATGATTTGTATTGTTAAGATTAAGATTAAGTTAAGATTAAGATTAAGTTAAGGTTAAGATGAGTTGCAACCATTCCTCTTTAAAGGATGGTTTGTATAATTAAGATTAAGATAAGTGACATCCACTCCTTATTAAAGGATGGCTGTTTCTAAGATTAAGATAAGACTAAGTTGAGGTGAGATAAGGTTGACTAAGATTAAGAGGGAACATTACTTAAGGAGTTAAATAATTAACTCTCTAATTAGGGAACGCATTTAAGTCGTTCATTTGTGTGTGAACTTGATTGTTCATATCTGAGTGTTGTTTACTGCCACACTATTATATTGTGCATCTAATCAACCTCCATGCTATCGACAATTAGTCGTCGTAGCCACGTTAGCTTGGGGGCCATGAGGGGATCGTACCAGCATTCGTGCTGACCCCCTTGGGGGCTGTTTTTACTACACAGGTACATCAGAAGGCGGCCGTCGCAAGAGTAAGAAGAGGGGTACAAGTGTTACGGATTAAGTGTGACCTACGAGTTGTGCATGTACACTCGTCGTATGCAATTGAGTTAGTAAGATGTATAGGTTGTGAGAGGATTGTAAGAAGGTTATGTAAATGGTTAAGGTTGTTAGACTAATGTTCGGTATATTCTGTAGTCAGACCGTGGCAAGGTCCTGGATTGTAAAGAATTCCGCTGTGACATGTTTATATAAATACTGTTAGTTGCGAGACCACATTTGGATTGATTTGGGGTGTTACAAAAAGTGGTCCGAGTGAGCAACAGTGGGATAATACAAGCATGAGGATTGAGATTACTGGAAAGTCCAGTTAGAACGGGAAACTCCAAACCCCATACAATGAGGAAGGTTACAAAACCTGGCCAACATAATGCGGATGACGATAGGAACTCATACAAGTTGTATACCGGAATAGGACTACAATGTAGTGCCTAAAGGAAAAAAACCGTTGCCTAGTAACCACAACAAAACGTGTGGAGACAGGATTAAGACATAAGAAAATGTTAAGGGGTTCCCTCAGAAAGAGGAACGCCCTGATAAATGACAGTACTGTCAAACAACAAGGAAACTGTCGGATGAACGGTTATCCAAAATAAGAGATTACCGAAGGAGTCCCGAGGACTACCAATTACATGGAAATTAGAAGGGAGTATCACTACCGATGTACCTTGTACCAGTAACCCAACCTGCATGGCGCACTTGCAATAGCAAGTGCTACCACGGGTAAGCCACGCGAAAAGCCATCAAGGCGAAATAAGAGAACGCTACAGTTGTAGTACATATTAATACCGGATTGTAAAACCATAGGAATGGAAAAATAAGACCTTGGAAGGGCCTGACGGCCTGACCATGATGAGATGAACCGACACATCAGCCAGCAGGGAGCTGAGCTTAGATGAGATACTAAACCATATAAATACTAGCAACGGTATAACCCACTACAACAACAACCGACAGTATGGTAAGAACACCAATCTCAAAACCCAGGGGAAAACCTAAGAGATTGCTCGGTATTGCGAGCAAAAACACTATATAAGCAATGATATACAAGGGATGTATTGTAAGATACTATTGAAACTGTTGAAGCATCGACTTACAACGAAAACGGGATAAGACTCTCAGAGTGACCATTAAGGACACAACCAATAACAACATTCTTCAATGAAGATGTTGGAAAACCCGGAAATCAAGGAGAAAAGAGATAAACATAAGCTATAACCTACTAAGAATTAAAGTCATACAACCCTGGAAAAGGAAAGCTCAGAGGACTACCCCACAGAGCGGGCATAGTGCCGAACGAGATGATGAATGACAGTTAACACTGTTTGTTTAACTCATTAACACCCAAGTACGACTGATCATCAAAGGGTGGCGTAATCAACAGAAGTTGAACGAAGCGTTGAGATGGAAGTATAAGATAACAGGATTATATCCAACTTGGACACCTTAAGGCGAACGCCTAATACAAACCTAACCTTGACTATTAAAAGACATAAGTCTAGTAAAATGACAGTATTGTCAAGACATTAAGTAACCTCAGATCACCTGAACGACTTCCATAGCAGGAAGCAGGATGTAACAACTTACCATAAAACCCGATACTACATTTAGTATGTAACCTAATGATTGATGGTGTTCCAAGGGACCAGAAGTTTATGAGGATAACCTGCAGATGAGTAAGAGTACAAATAAGAACTGAGACATTAAGCATTCAGAGCCTACGAGCCAAGGATGTTAACCACATCAGAGCCCGAGGCGCAGCAGTAAAATTATAAGAGAGCTTGTTTAAGCCATGAGAGACTACAATTTTGTAGATATGAACGGTTACCAAACCTATAACTTTAGATTGGGAAACAATACCAAGAAAGGGTACCAATAGAATATTTGAGATAATTCTAGGACGGGAGCGGAGAACGAACCACGCCTTTTAGGGTGGGGATACCTCTCCTTGTTGTGAGGCCAGAGTGGGAATGAACCCCTCACAAAAGGGCTTTCACTTGTTAGAGATGAAGTAAACTTTATTTAGAAAATGGAAACTATGAACCTTGAGATTACCTTAGAACATACCAGATACACTTGAGTAATAATGAAGGTGGCACAGATAGACCCCATATCCAACACCCAGGATGTAAGAATTAGTATGGGCAGAGATAACATTGTAACCGCACAGTATGGCACGTCAATTAAACAATGCTCAGAAGAGCTTGTGATTCAGCGGATGACTTCTTCAGTAACCAGTTAAACTACATGGTAGATAACACCTTCATATCAAGAGCCAACTATTTTACAACACGGTACGACAACCGCCAATACCGGAATGAAAGAACTTCCAGTGTGTTACACCAAGAAGGGATTGAGTATAAGTTAAGACATTAGAATAAGTGAGTAAGAGATTGCACCATTAATGGGCAACATGGTAAAGGCCGACTACCACGGTAGTAGTGGTCGTGAATATAATAGTTATATAAGTGGATTAAGTCATGGTGCGCGGAAGGCGACCATTGTGAATGAGCCGTCAAATATTGACACTGAGGCAATTAGATGTATGAGTTAAGACCAGCATAAGTAAGAAATAAGATGGAACGAACTGAGCATTGATGCCAGTAGTCTGGACCTAGTTAGGTAAGATTTTACAGGAAGCACACTACCCATTCCTTAAGGAACTGGAAGTGCATTCCTAGTAGCATAAATATGAGGAACAAGATAAGAGGCTCTACGAAGAGACCTCAATTATTAAGAGACCGAATCACGACGGAATACAGAAAGAGCTGGAGTATACCATAACCAAGAACACAGTAAATGGACTTCCCTTGATTAACTTCAAGAAGAACAATAAATGTTATTATGGAACGATGAAAGAGGAGATCGACAACAGAATACTTCATAATTAGCAATAGCTAAACGTGTGACGGACACTATGAGTTTACTAAAACGATACGTGGGACGACTGCACCCCACAGGGGCTTGCAGGCCTGACACGCTCATTTATGAGTTAGTTGGGTAAGTAGTAATGTACCAGTAGGGTACCCCATGCATGTGACGAGTGGTGTAAGGAACACGGGAAGTAGTCGACTCCGTATCACCGACAACGACGCAAGATCAGACAAGAGCAGCTACTACCACAAACAGTCGAAGAGAAGAGCCAGTTGAACCAGCAACACAGAGGAACCAGAGAACAAATAATTAAGGACTATGAAGTGCGAAGAGCACGGATTGTTAAGTACAGACATTGAACATGCCTTAAGATGTAAGGGATTAAGACTGTAAAGCGCGATATGCACTAAACAGTAGTTTCAGACTAAGAATCATCCTCAGACCAAAGGTTATTTGGGGAGAACAATTAGACATTCGAGGAAATACTGAGAGTATGAACATTAGATCTCCAGGGACTGGATAGACGGGCTACAACTCATCAAGGCCGTGTATATATAAAGATAACACGTGTCCATTGAGAGACTAATATTCCTAAACAGTAAGGATGCAGAAGGTATCCAATGCTATTAAAAGCTAAGTGAGGCAGTTAAGCCTAAGAACATCAGAGTGGTGCAGCGGAAGCTAGCAGATCACTACCTTTGAGATTAGACCAAACTAAGTAAGGAAACGGTATAAGTACCGTTAAGAATCCTCGATACAGAGATAAAGTCATTTCTGATCGAATTATAAGTAAGATAGATGACATGAAAGCTAGAATGCTTGGTAGAATTAGACATCTTGAACTTATGTTCAAAGATGATGTAACGCTGATTACGTGGGCGTAATCCATTTTAAGGGGGGTAGAGCGAAAACCGCTTAGCGTATGTTTGTGTACTGAGTACATAAACTACGGTGTGCATAGCACAAAATAATTTGAGAATATGTTTTACATAAACATTTTGAGGTAAATCATGGTTATTGCACACAGAAGATGTGAATACCATACATATTAAGTATCTATCTTGTTAACTCCGGTGTGAGTACAAGTTAAGAGAATTAAGGAAGAGGATTAAGGAGACTTAAGGAATAAGGAATATATGAGGTATAAGTCGATATGAGACTATGTGTGAGATAAGAATAAGATAACACTATGAGATATTATTTGATATGAGCATGAGTTAGGATATAGTAATGCTATGTGGTATGAGACAGTGGAAGTTGATATGAGACTGATATAGAACTTAGTAGGAATTTAAGTCTTGAGGTAATTACTAAGAGATGAATTGGGAATGTTTGATGGACTGAGTCTACACTTTGGAGATGTATTGATTATGATTAGAAGAACTAAAAAGATAGAAAATTGGACATTAGTGAATTATCTGATGTTTGAAAATGACGTGGGAGGTGGAACTTGATTTTCTAGGGATCAAGGGAAACCGAACACAAATTGGGTGGAAGGATAGTTCTACACTGATGCTGATCACATCAGGGTTGGATGATTCCTGAAACTCCCTACCAGTGGTCACAATTAAATCACACTAAGGATAGAGACCTTGGGATAAAAATGAAATTGGAGTTGCTTGTATTTTTATTAGAGGAATTATTCCTCACATGACCTCGTAAAAAGGATTACCTTTTTACTGAGTCTCGCCCATGAAGTCGAGGACGCACGAGCCTTTGTCTTCGGACCGGTGACATGGGGAGAGCAGCGTGTTTTGTATTCTGGCCCATGGTGACGAGGACGAATGAGCCATTGTCTACGGACCGGTGACATGGGAGAATACGTTGGAAGTTATGTGAATGTTTTAATCATCAAAAAGGAACAAAGGAATTTTGAGTGCTACACATGCTTAAGCATGTTGTGTGATATTTAAGTATAAGAATATGGTGGATCCAATGATCCAATGAGATTAAGTATACATAAGTATGATCTATATGATCTAAGGAATGAGGTAAGACATGTATTCTAATGAGATAAGATGCATGGGAACTTTGAGGACAAAGTTCTTTTAAGGGGGGTAGATTGAAATACCCCAAACCTAAGTATGCTAAGTAAACATCAAATCATGATGTATTAAGGCTAAAATATGCCTTAGAAAGATTGGTAGATAATTTAAACCAAGGAAAACACAAGAAATGCCTTAAGGGCAATTAGGGCAAAAACGTGCTCTAAGCTTGGAGAGACTTGGGTGAGTACCCAAATATCATGATAAGACCTTAGTAATATTCTAATGGTCATTTAAATCAATTAGCAAAGAAAACCAAACTTGAAAACAAGTTAAAACACAAAATGTGCTTTAAGAAGTCTTAAAGCACATTTTTGAGAAATTGTCTTAGAATTGAGTTTTGAGTGGCTAAATGTCCATCATTACTCTTTAATCAACATGTGTACTAATTAGTATCACATTAGGAGGTCTAAATCAATGGGAAATCAAAAATTTCCCGATTATGTGCCTTGATTAGTGAATAGTAACTATTTAGTGACTAGTTTAAGTTTTAATCAATATAAGTCAATTAATTGGTCAACAAAGACCATGTTAGCCTTATATTAAGAGGGTGGCCGGTTTTTATGTGGGGAGTCACCACATGAGTCATCAAATGAGAAAGGAAAGGAAGAGATAAGTAAAGAAGTTACTATTTGCTTTATTAAAGCAAAATATCCTTATAAGCTACCTTTTCTTCTCTTCCTCCATTTCTCTCTTTCACCCACGGTTTCTTCTTCTTCTCTCTGTTCCAAAACCGAGAGTGCTGCCCTCCATGGTTCTCCATCTTCAATCACTTGCCAAATACAACTCCAAGCTCCAAATCCAAAACAAATTGCATATTGTCTTAGTTAGGTCAAGACCTATCTTTCTATCTTTTCAAATCTTTCAAAGCTCCATTTTGGTGCCAAGAGGAAACTCCATTGATGGGGAAAATCAAGTTTGAAGAGCTCATTAGCTTCTCCATTCTCTTAAGGTAAAGAAAATGTAAGAAAACCATGTTTCCATCATTTCTTGTACATGGCCGAAAATTCCTTCTCATGGGGCTATGTTTTTATGCCTTGTTCTAGCTTGAATTATTCACCAAGGACTAGTGGAGGTCCTATTTCATTCAATGCCAAAGTCTACCTTGAGACTTCAAAGGTAATCATCCACTTTTATGCCTTAGAACACATTTCTAACCTAGGTTTTTATTCCTTGAGGTTAGTGCATTGTTTAGTACTCATATGAGTCCTTAAATATTGATTAGAACATTGGCAAAAGGATTTAGTGATAGAGTCTTAGTAAACAAGGAATGGATCCTGAGGTTTCCCACGAGCTTTGCTACCTTCCTCCCTCCTCTGGTCTCGGACCATAGCCCAATGATCATCACCCTCCCCCCCCCACCCCCCGAAGGAGAAGTTTTAAGTTTCTCAATATTTGGACCTCGGACCCTTCCATCCTTCCCCTTGTGAGGGACGCCTGGGACTACTCTCCTACGGGGGCGTATGCACACTATTGTCCAGAGGCTCCGTCGCCTAACAACCGGGCTCATCAATCTACATAAACAGGAGTATGGCTCCATTGGGGACAAAGGTCAAAGACTTAGACATGAACTCGCTGACATTCAAAAAAGTTTGGACCTCGACCCATGGAACCAAACCTTATCACTCAGGAGAAATCTCTGAGGCATAAGCTCCTTGCTAGGGATTCCCAGAGCTCCTGTTCCTCCGTCAGCTCTCAAAAACCCGCTGGCTAAAGCTTGTTGATTCTAATTTTTCCTTCTACCATAGAGCCATAAAAGCAAGAAGGAACAAAAACCCCATTGCGTCCATTACCAATGATCAGGGGAATGTCCTCAATACTCCTCCTGACATTGAGAAATGCCTAGTTGACCACTTCTAACAATCGCTAGGTTCTAGAGCTCCCCTCTGTCGTTCACTCTCTGATCTGAACTTGGACAATTGTAGGTTGCTGGATCAATCTGCTTGGGCTTCCCTAACCCGTCCGGTTAATAATAATGCTATTAAATCAGCACTCTTTTCCCTTGGTGATGATAAGGCCCCGGGTCCGGATGGTTACACTGCCAAATTCTTCAAAACAGCCTGGCCCCTCATTGGTGACGACATTTGTGATGCAATTAAAAGTTTCTTCCACAACGGTAGGCTTCTCAAAGAGGTTAATGCCACCCTCATCACGCTCATTCCAAAATCGGACAATGCCTCATCCCCTGGGGACTACAGACCTATCTCCTGCTGCAACACCTTTTATAAAATTATTAGCAAAATCCTAGCAGAGAGACTCAAGAATGTCCTCCCCTCCCTAGTGAGTGCTAACCAAGGGGCTTTCATCAAAGGCTGCCTTATTTCAGACAATATTCAGCTTTGCTCGTGCCTTATGAAAAACTATCAAAGAGCCCATATCTCCCCTCGATGCACAATGAAGATGGACATTAGAAAGGCCTTCGACACTGTTGACTAGAACTTCCTCCAGGACACTCTCTCCTTCCTAAACTTCCCCCCGGAATTTAGGAACTGGATTATGCAATGTGTCACTACAACCTCATTCTCAATAAACATCAATGGCTTCCCTTCAGCATCCTTCAAAGGGGAGCGGGGATTGCGCCAAGGAGACCCCCTTTCCCCTACCTCTTTGCGCTGGTTATGGACATTCTCTCTCGCCTGCTTGACCAACTTCAGTGCTCCACATGCTTCCACTACCATCCATCTTGCAATCCTCTCCGTATCACCCATCTTTTCTTTGCAGATGATGCCCTTCTATTTTGTAGAGGAGATAAACGCTCCATTACTCTTATGCTTGACAAAATTAACCTCTTCTCTAACGCCTCTGGGCTTATGCTTAACCCAACCAAATCAGACCTATTCCTTGGGGGGGGTTACCCCTGCGCTTGCTGACTCGCTTATCCAGCTAACCGGATTTAATCAGGGGTCATTCCCATTTCGCTATCTCGGCATCCCTATCACTTCTAGGAAGCCTAAAGCTGCTGATTTCAACCCCCTTAATGGATAACATCCGTAAAGCTATCACATCTTGGAGCAGTAAATCCCTCTCGTTTGCGGGCAGGCTTGCACTCATCCAAAGTACACTCTTTGGTGTAGTTGGGTTCTGGGCCTCCTGTATAGCCATCCCTAAGTCTGTCGTTAAAAGGGTCAATAACTGCTTTCGTTCGTTCCTTTGGTCAGGAGATGCAGAAAGCAGCTCTGCTCCCCCAGTTGCTTGGAGCGCCATTACAAACACTAAGAAAAATGGCGGTCTAGGGCTTAAGGATATCCACAAATGGAATATGTGTGTCATGCTCAAGACTATCTCAGCCATCACCCACAACCTAGAGCGCCTTTGGATCCAATGGCTCCATAAGCTTTTCCTGGCCACCTTTACCATATGGACGACCGCTGCTAAAGGGAATGATCCGTGGATCTGGAAATCAATCCTTCATGCTAGGGATTGGTGGATTGAGCACTGTGGGTCACCCAATGATGCCTACTCCCTCTTCAACTCCTATCCTAGCCGCCCTAGGGTCAGCTTATTCTATAAAGATGTCTCCACCCCTCCTCGGCCCTTCCCCTGGTTCAATATATGCTGGAACTCTTGGTCTACCCCCAAGGCTAAATTTATCTCTTGGATTGCTCTAAAAGGTAGACTTAAAACCTGTGATAAGCTCCAATCGTGGGGCATTTGTCTTGCTAACAGGTGCTGGCTCTGTGAGTGTGCTCAGGAGACAAGCGACCATCTTTTTTTCCATTACAGGTACTCGAGCAGAGTTTGATGGAGCACTTGTGACTGGTTGGGTATCCCCACGAACAGGAGAAGCCTTCGTAGCTGTTCACACTGGATCAATAGATACTACAGGAGACGGCGCCCAACGGACTTAGTGAAGAGAGCAGCTGTCGCCAATGTTATTTATCACATCTGGATTGAGAGATGCAAACGAGCCATGGCAAACCAAGCCAGAGACCCCTCTCAAATAATTTCTGACATTAAGGCGACCATGAAAGCTATCATATGGACGAAGATGAATACAGCCAGTCCAGACTCTGACTGGCTTGATAGAGTCCTGTGCTCTTAGGAGCTGTCTATATGTACGCGAGTTCCTTTTTGTAATCCCTTGTAATTGTACTTTGGCATCTGCCATTTAGGATTTCTTGTCACCGTTTCGCTATTTTTGGTGATGGCTAGGAGGCTTAGGTAATCCCACCCTCCTCATAGCTTCTTGTACTCAGATACATAGTCTTTCTATGTATCTAACTATCATCTAATTCTTTACCATTTATATATGCATCATTATTTAAAAAAACTTTAACATCATTACCTTAATGACAGCAAGACACGCTCCTTTTTGCTGCTAGAAAACAATGGCAGAGAGGGGCAGCAATTCAGCAACAAAAGAAGAGAGCTGCGCAGCAGCGTTGAAGAAAAAAAGTCTGGAACCTACTTAGGGTTTAAACTCTATTTATAAGAGTCTGAATAATGTAACAACTAAGTTAATTTTTTTTAGTATATATCTTCCTTTTTTTTGGTACGTCACAGCTTCTGTTAAGTTTTATTGGCGAGAAAGGCTCATAGCGACAGTATTGCCTATGTACCTGGTTTTAACCAGGAACTTATAAAAAAACAAGTAATTAAGGTGTGGCTCACCTCACACCGTACCTGTTAGTCAACATTACTACTTCCTGAAGCAGGAAAGCGTCCATGATGCCCTTCCCTTCGCTTCGATTCGCATTAAAAAACAGTTTAATCTCTGAAGTCAATGTTTATCGATAACAACCTTGCCGGTTGGTTAAAAAACGTGACCTCTCGATTCAGAAAAGGTGCGAACACCATATTAATAGTTTTTTTTCCATCATGTGTCGTGTATACGGTTCTTTCTGGTTCTTTTACAAAAATGAAGCAGTTTTCTCTTGATTCCCTCCCAGAAGACACCATCTACACTTATATAATGCGTTCGACTCAACCACTTAATCCTAGTGTTCACCGCCACTACAGTCTACAGTTATATACAACGTACAAGAAGTACGCACGCTTTTGCCCTACCACCACTCTCCACTCAACAATGGCCAATGAAGAAGTGGCTCTGGTGGTGTTTATGATGATCACCTTACTCCTTGTTTTTGTCCCTCATATGATGGGCCCATTGGGCCGCCATCAATGATCAGTTTAATTATTATTCCATTAGTACTTCTAGGTGTTATCATCATCCTCAACAAGACTGGTGGAGTTTAATTGACAAGCGCGCGCGGGAATGCGGGAGAAAGGTTTCATTGGTGGTTCTTCATCATCGCCCCGCCTGGAGTGGTGAAAATCAGTATGGGCGTTATTAGCGTGAATTATTTAAATAAGTATGTATGGATTGGATTGGTGGTCGAACACTCTTTAATTGATATTTAAGTATGGTTTTTTTATATTTATTGATGGTGTCTCTCTTTTCTTCTTCAGATGTCTGTCTCTTTTTTAGATTAATTATATTGCCATTCGATCTACGTCCTCCATTCATGCGCTTGCGCTTTTTTGAGTCAAAACAAGTGTCACCGCATCGCAGATATCATATATGTTGATCATATTTTGTTTCGAGCTTTTCAACAAACTAGCCCACCTCGTTGATAAATGCCCGTTAATCATGGGTATCATATATGTTTATCATTCAAATAATTCGTTGTTTAATTACCCAGTTTATGATATCTTGATATGAATATATCTTAATATGATTTAATTAAAGATACTGAGAAGCGAGATATTGAAAGAATATGGTATGTCATTGATACTTGGCTCAAACAAGATCGAAGTTAGTTCCGATCCGACACAAACGATGTTATTTTCTTTTTTTTCCTAAAAAAACTTTTAACTAAAATAACTTTTTTTGATGTTTAGATAACTTCTGTTTTGGTTTTTAAATTTTATTTATTTGATTCAATTCGATTTCTAAGTTAATTTTTGAATTAAACTGTTGGTCAAATTTCTGATTTAGATAGGTTATATTTGGTTTGGTCTCTTAGAGTTTGGTCACTTTTTCCGGGTCATTTCAATATAGAGTGGCACTATAGGATAATTCACAAAATACCATTTGAATAAAATATAACTAATTTTTTCTATTAATGGCTAGTTTCGCACGCTTCTTTCTCTATAGATACTCATTTTTAAAGTATCAAAAAGAAATGAAAGTAATATAAATTGTTAAAAATATGTAAAATATTTATCTATAAGAAAATTTCATTTTCCCCAATTGTAGTATTCATTTGTCACTTTTTCACACTGAAATAAATTAAAAGATAAACAATTAAAATATTAGACTTATAGATAATAATCAAACATTGATGAACTTTGAGCATTGCTCAAGCATCTCAACTATTTGAGGATCTTGACCACCTTTGAGTAATTGTTCGTAAGCGTTGAAAAAGAAGATACTGATTGAATCATAGAGAATCAAGGTGAGATCATGACTTTATAAGCTTATTTTACATCCTTAAATACCTTAAGTCATGAGCCTAATTTATGTCCTTTGTTTCTTGCAAAATATGGTCGAATGGGAGCCTTAATACCATTGATATCGACAAATCAGAGCTCGCCAAAACCTTTGTTTCTTGCAAAATATGGCCGAATGGGAGCCTTAATACCATTGATATCGACAAATCAGAGCTCGCCAAATGTTCATGAGTTACTCTATTCAATCCTTTTACTTCTTCTTCTTGCTGGATATCTTGTTCAGATATATCTTATGTCGGTTTCCAAAACCTCTAGTGAGTTACATACAGAGTTTGAAGGGCTAAAATCTTTGATGATGGAATCATACATGAGTGATTTGGAGGACCTTCTGGATGCGTATCCTAGTATACCTGAACCGAATTCTTTCCGGTCCCAGTTCCAATGGAAACACAAATTTATGTTATAAATTAAAGTTTGTAATAAGGCCATGTACTTAGGTCATTTTAAGTTATGTTATTTAAGTTAAAACTTCACTTAAAGTCATTTTGCAAGTATTGTAAAGTTATGGGGTGAGTGTGTGAATAATTCATATTGGAGGAGAAAGAAATAATAAAGCCGAAACTTTGGGCTTAAAATGAATTAATATGTAAATTATAAGAATTTACAAAGTGTGAGGGTAAAAATGTAATTTCTAAAAGAATTAGGGTATTTCCATAAATATTGGAAGTTGGCGATCAAAGTAGAATTAGGGAGGTTAACATTGACCACATTAGTGGCTTTGACCAAATTAGAAGTTATAAATGACTAAAATTAGAAGTTATAAATGACTAAATTATGACGTTATAATAGAGACCTATTTCATCGAGTAGTGCGTCTTTCTACCTTTTTAGAATGGCTCCAGTGGCTACATTTATGCTAAGTCTGGTTGCTTGGGCCGTTGTACCTTTTGATTATGGTATGGTATTGTGAGATTTGAACGTAGGGCTACTTTATTTGTTTGCCATATCTTCGCTAGGTATTTATGGAATTATTATAGCGGGTTGGTCTAGTAATTATTTATCACACCTACTGATGGACACATATTTACCTTGTACAACTTCTCAATATTATTCATATTTCTAGAGTTTTAATCAAGCATTCATATTTTCCAGAGTCTTAATCAAAGCAAGAAACCTATCATATAATCGAGATCCATTTTCGGGTAAGGTACCGTGAAATAAATGATTCAGGGTTGCAGACAACCCCATTAAGACTAAACAATCCTTCATATCTTTAGACTTGACAACTACTACATGCCCAGGAGATTCTGCGTCTTCATGCATATGTACGTCCGGATAATCCAGTAGTATACCATAGAAATACTTATCAATATCTTTAAATGGAAAAGTAATTTCTTCTAGTGGGCCTAGCTTGTAATAACCATTTTCTATTTCATGTTGAATCATAGCTAATTGAGCGGTGGTTATACTAGGTATTAGACCCTCGGATTTCAACCAATGATATGTATAAGATATGTCAGTTGACAGCTGTAATTGCAAACTATTACCTGTTGAAGAAAATCTCCTTGAAGAAAATCTCCCCATTAATGAGTCATGATGATAAATAGTGACATTAACCAAACAAAGCATAGCCAGAACGAATGGAAGAAATAGAGAAAATAACCATACCTGTAATATTCATTTTCATATTATACCCCTTCCTTTCATATTATTCTCTCTCCGCAATTAGGGGTAATCCCAAATGTTAATAATATAGCAATTGCTAACCCTAAACTTACACCTACTATAATATATTGATTTGTTGTAGGAATTTGGATATCAAGAAATGGTTTATCTTCTGCAAAGGCTTGTGTTAGTGGTGTGACAGGACTCTCAACACCTTCCACTAAAGTCATCTTATTAAAGCCAGGGTGAACATGAACATTCGGGTTAGTGAAGAAAGCTTCATAATTATCTATTGGACTAAACAGTGAAGCTAATAATCCACTATTAGGAAGATTCATTCCATCGCTTGAAGCAAAACCATACCATATAGTACAACCAACACCCATTTGAAGCAGAACTAAGAATCCATGCTGTGAAGCGACAATCGCTCCATACTGAGTGCATGTGTGTTATGGATTCGATGGTAACTTGTGAAATGCATTGCAAACAAATTTCACAAGAAATTCTCGAAAAACTCCATAACACACCCAGGTGGTGAGACAGAAGAGTGCAAGATACATTAAACTGAAATCTCGTATTTGATTTAGTATTACACCTCGTAATCACTCAATCTCCCTCTGCCCAACCTATGAACTTGTAGTTTACAACTTACCCTTAAGCCCTTCTACCCATATCGAACCTATTCAGGCTATAGACCCTCAGTTGTCCTAAGACTACTCCCCAACTGTCCTAGCTACCCTTATGTTCTCAAAGATATGAGTTACAACACTCCAATTGCGCACACTACTGCTCTATTATAATAACTCACTCACTCTTAGAAACTCTCACAATATAAGCTCTTACAAACCTAACCTCTCTATTATAATATGTTTGGTTTCAACAGCCTTTACAAATGGAGGTCAAACGGTATTTATAGAAGAGTTTTTAGCCTTTTCCACTTGTGGATTCCAAAGTGAACATCCACAGCACCTCTAAGTTCCACTCATATCATTGGATGAACTTTTTCCAGTTTGTTGGGAGGACAAACAAGATATGCTGCTAGATGACAAAAATATGGAAAAGTAGAAAGTGACAACTGGTACAATGTTTGTCTTCTTCTCTTGTCTGTCATGCGTTTGATCTTCAAGCATCAAATCTTCAGGCTCATGTCATGGAAGATTCCTAGCTAGTAAATCAACTTCATTTATTGGTTCCGCCATCAGTTCCGGTAAGTATACAAGTGGGTCTTCTCCAACAGAGCTTCTCCCTAAGCAATCTTGGACAAGTGCCTGACTGTTAGGCTCCTGGTCAAATGTGAATCCCCTTGGATTCAAGCGATTATGATAATCTTTATTCCTTAAAAACACATAAGAAAAAATCAAATCAACAAGGATAGTTGTTATCATCATAATGTTAACGAACTTGACCCAACAATTACCCGATAATTGAAGTCAAAGAAATATCAAGTGTTTTGCTTTCAAAATAGAGTTGGAGTAACATTCCATTCGAAGGGCTACACTATTCTTTGTTGGTTAATGAGATTGTTGTGTGAACTAAATGTGGATGTTGTAGCTCCAATTCCAGTTAAATCGGACAACAATTTGTAGTTTACATAGCACACAACCTAGTTTTGAATGAGCGAGGAAACATATTGAGTTCAATTTTCACTTGGTACGACACAAGGTCCAAGAAGAATTATTAAGGGTTGAAGATATCATGACCAAAAGTTTGTGTGGTGAAGGTATTTACTGACTGATTCTTATTAATCTTGGTATGAAGATAATTTTAAGACTTGATACAACAAGTGTAACACCCTGGATTTTGACTCATTATAAAGTAGAAAACAATACGAATCCAACGCCGCAGACGGGATAAAACGGATGTCAAACGAGGCTTAAACTGAGAAACAAGGTCTGTCCGAACATTAGTCCGAACATGTAAGTTCGGACATGTGCCGAGACTTACAGTCAGACCCGTCCTCGCATGCTGTCCGAACATTGAAGTTCGGACAGATGTTTCGGACACAGCTAAAGACAGAAAAATAAAATGCATCTCGGGGTCCATACTTGCGAAAATCAGTTTGAAAACAGAGTTAGAAAGACACAAAAATAAACCAAAACTAATAGCAACTGATGGGGAAATGTTTTTATAAACATATGTAAATATTACCAAAAAGTACAGCGGAACAACTTTGAAATCAACATATGATAATCTCAAACGATTTATAATTGTCAAAGGACTTGTCTTGAACACAATAACTGACAACTTAACTCAACGCAGCGGAAATAATTTTACCAGGGCGTTACCGCGCCACACTCAATACCCATTGGTGCTCAGCTTTATTCAACCAAAACATTTACCAAACTTTGTAAAACAAAAGTACTTTCAACATCACAACTCAACTTTAACAATATGAAGTTTAATCTGGTCATCCTAAGCTATGTGATAGCGTGTTCCCAAGTCCCCTATTCATCCATAAGTACCTGCGATCAGAAAACAACAACAGAAAACACGAAGGGATTGCGCAAATCAGTGAAACTGAGTAAACATTGCCTCAACTTGTAAAATACATTTTGAAACTCATTTTACATTTGCAAAACATTAACTCACACCATAACGTTAACCAGTTTCACCAACACCAAACCACCATTAGTAAAACATTTCGGGGGAGAACTTTCAAAGAATCAAATCAATGGTTTACACGGACGACCCCCAAATCGGGTCGCAACAATTAGAATCCCACCTCACTCTACGTCCTTAAGTGTGCACACCCCCCAGAAGGTAACTTATGACCCAAAGGAGTAGATCATTAGAGCTTAACTGCAAGTAATGTCTGCAGGCAAAATAATAAGAATCCACGGGGTACATAGTACCAATAATTACACGGAGCGCCATAGGCACCAACAATTTACACGGAGCACCAAGAGGTACCAACATTCCAATAACCAATTCAAAGAAAGTCTCCCAAAACATTTATTCAAACCCTTTTGCAAAACATCTCACCAGAAACACGGGGGAAGATAATTCCCAAACTTTCACAATACCAAAACCACATCCAAACCAATCCATCGTTAATTCGCAAAACACAGAGGTAGAGAATGTTGAGCACAACATTTACCTGATTGTGCATAACACTGCAAAGATGAAACAGCCAAACCACTAGTAGCGTCCGTCAAGAATTCGGGGTCTAGAATTGCAACACATTACCAATCAGAAACCACACCAATACAACCCAAAATAATCCCAAAGCCTTAATAAGTAATAGACCTTACCCCTTCTATCTAAGCCGGCACCAGGGAAGAGACTTATCAGTTGCAGAACGAGAATTTGGGATTTTGGAGAGGAGCGTAATACGTTACAAAGAGGATGAAGAAGATGAGGAGGAGATCGTGGATTAAATAGAACGTAATATTAGAGAAAAAGAAATAATATTAATTGAATATTAAATGTATTTAGTTTTTTTAAAAGAGAAAGAAATAATCTACATGTAAATAGTTTTGGGAAATGTATTTAACGAGTAGTGTTGCAAATAATTTCGGAAAGTAGATCGAATGACGTAATCAATTTGAAAAATAACTAGATTCAAAAGGTTAGATAAATAAAGAGTAATTACTAATTGGATCAAAATGAGAAAGGGAATAATGTAGTTGTTGGAAAGCGATAAGGATGGACAAAATATCTTTTAGGAGAGAGAATAAATAGGTAGATAAAATAACTCAACACTTAACAATTTTTTAAGTGGGAAAAGGAATATATTAAATTAAGTAAGAATAAAATCAGTTCCGTAATAAGAGGCGAAATATATCACGTAACTAACTAGAGAATAAGGGATGATTTACTAATGTAAATAAAGAAACCAATTCGGCCAAATTTATCTATTAGGGAAAGTAGTTTATTAAGAAATCAATAAGTAATTGAAACAGTATTAGTAATTCCCTTAAGATAAATAAGAAGATCTTATAAATAAGTTACAAAAGATAATACTGGAAATATAAGGAATTATTTCAGTATCATATATTTTAGTGTTGTATTAATTTAGGAAAAGAAATAAAGGTGATATAATTATCTTAACTTCCCTGGGCCTCCAATCAGTTCTACTCTTACTAACTATTAATAACTTATTTAGTTCAACTTGTATATTATATATCTAACTATATATATATATATATATATATATATATATAATATATATATATATATCTATATCCTAACTCTATTCATGGGTATTTCATCTCATCCCCTTAAAAGAAAGCTTCACCCTCGAAGCTAAATCTAATCTAAGGCACACCTTCACAGAGTTGGTCAATTTCCAGATGCATGAACTAGTGTAACAGATTCCATAAAATCAACAATCACTCACGAATATCCGCGGGCACACCGGTCGAATGACAAAGGACTGCGTGGTCCTCGGCCCCTTGGATAGCCATTTCAATACACACCCAAAATTCAAACCATTTAAACGGTTTGCCACATAGATTAAAGTCCAAAACATTACAGGAATCCAACACATAGGACTGAAATCTAAATCAACTCAACCATTCCATATTCATCACATCGCATTAATAGCACAACTTCAATCCCAATACACATCATATCAATCCACGCATTTACCATGACATTTTTCTTTTTAAGTCCACCTATAATATAACGCTTACTATATCCCATGCCTTTCAAGAAATCAGGTGCAACCCCTTAACATTCATGTATCAAGATTCCAAACCTCTTACCGAGAATGATAAATAAATTAACTCATTACACACCAAACACAAGTAAACATTTAAAGGAATTCATGGAACCAACTCTAACTCCTTTTATAACCACTACCAAAAATTCACTAAAGATCAGACTCATTTTGAAGGCTTTATTAACCTTCCCCGGAAAAATATCCCAAATCTAATGTCATTTCTCGGACTAGAATCCTAGATCCCTACCAGTTACATCTTGTATTCCTAAAAGATACCCCTACCTTGCTTTGTTGAGGCATGCTCTTCTTCATGTAACCAATACTTCGCTTAGAATTCCCAAAGTTTTAATTAGGAGTTTCTATTTACCCAATATTCATATACACCACACAAGATATCCATACATCACAAACATCCAATCACAATACAAATTTTCTAACAATTTCATTCCAAAATCAAATCTCCTTACGAGCTATGAAATCTATATAATTCTATTACTCCAATTTTTTTTGTAGTCAAAGCATATTTTAAGTCATTATACCCACCTAAATCTGTAGATTGAGTTCTCGGTGATCAATACTCCCACCAATTTCACAGACAATTTCTATAAGAATAATCAACCAAGGTTCTCGACAGATTCTTTAATCTAATTCCCCAGTCCAAGATAAATTGACATAAATCCCCGAAATAACAATTTGTTTTTATAACGACATAGTAAACTCACACCTAAGCTTCCAATTGTCATTCTAAGATCCAAAAGAACACATATATGCATAGACCACAAAGATTTTTCACCTATTGTTCTAGCCCCTACCATAACATTTCTGCTTACATGAATCTAACATCCACCATAACACTTAATAAAATTTCCCCAAATGATCAATCGTATATCCTTATAACTCAATAAATTAAAGTATTAGTCACACCAGAATAGGCAAAAAAAAATAGTTGTAGTGCCTACTAGTCCTGACATCATCTATAGCCTATAATTTACTCCTCAAATATGACTCAACTCATAGATCAATTCACTTCTTATCAAACTATTATCAATTCTAAGTTCATCCCTTATTGCTATACAAATGAGTTCACAACATTAAACTTCATCTAGAAAATATTCTCCCCTTTTTTTTTTACTCAAGTCAACCTCTTGATCCTCTACTCACCACAAACATGATAAGACCAACACGACAATTTATTACTAATTTCTTCAATAATCTCCGGTTACAAGGATCGTAATCCTATCCTTTCTCTATCTAACTTAATGCTTCCTACTGTAACAACCCCCTACTACGCACATGAACACTAAACGAAATCGCAGCGGAATAAATAACTAAACAGTAACTAACGCCTCGGTCTACAACGCCGTCAACCACCCACGTGGTTGACAAGGCAGAATAAATACAAGTGTACCGGTCTGATGATCAGACTCCCGAGCATAAAACTAAACCATAAATACATTATACAATACCGAGTGTTACATAAATCCTTCACTGTGTCACATCCACTGTTAACTGTCACAACCAAATATATATCACGCCACGGGAGCACAGGCGCATCCCGGGCCAACATCCAAAAGTATACAAAAGTAACCACCTCCTAGGATCTAGAGCCACTCCGCTTCTTCGATCCTCATCCTGCAGTATAAGAAATATGGATCCCCCGAGGGGGTCAGACACTTTGGCTGGTATGGTAACGCGCAGCCCATCGGCTACCGGATACGCGCAACTAATTGTCATGATAACATGGCATTCATTTATATACATAACATAACATAACATGTGGCATAGCATCAATAGTGCACAGCACACAACACATCACACAGTGGATCTTCGTTCCACAATAACAAACCACAAGGGTCAAATAACACAAGAGCCTAGAGAATGATTCACTCTCATGTTAAGCTCGTTAAACACACTCATTACCGTTCTGTTAGACGAACGAGTAACTTAAGTCACAGATGGTTCGGATTTAGTGACCCAACACACCACACAAACACATGTTCCCACTAAACCGATCATAAGTCAGAATAGGTAAGCTTTGGAAGAAGCTAGCGGGAGATCGAACGCCAAATTAAGGAGAACAATCTTAACAACATAAGAGTCGAATCTGATTCAGATATCTACTCTTAACTTACATGCATGACCGGACAACCGGATTCCTCACTTCCCAGTTAACACTTGTTAGAAGTTCATAGTGGAACTTAACAACCAATACACAATAGGTGGTAAGTCATGTTAGACACACACAAGGAAATGAGTCACAACATAACATCACAATAATATGAACAACTGTAAACTCATTACATGTTTAAATCTTATAACGTCATAACACACAGAAAAACATACAACACACAAGCCGGTGTAAACCGGTAGACAACAGACTGCAAGAAAACCATACCTTGGTCCTTGCCTTGTTTGGTTTCCTCCGTAGGTCACTCCTATACATATTAATAACGTCGGTTAATTATTTATTTAACTTCAAACTTACTAAGTATTTAACATGATTGTATGACATGTTTTAATGTCTATCTTACCCTAGGTTACCTTCATTATACACCCTAGGGTTAACTACATAAGTCACATTCTTTTCTGTTTTTTTTTTTTGGTTTGGTATGTCCGACCCACCGTCCGACCCACAACTGGGTCGGACCCTTCCAGTGGTTTTCGGGTCTGAAGAACCTTACCTTGTCCGACCCATGTCCGACCCCCTTCTGGGTCGGACCATTCCAGAGACATGTCCGACCCACGTCCGACTCACTAGACTGGGTCGGACCATTACAGAGAATTCCATCGACCTCAGACATCATGTCCGACCCATGTCCGACCCACCCTTCTGGGTCGACCATTACAGAACATTTTACCGCCGCCTTATAAACATGCCCGTCCGACCCACGTCCGACTCACTCGACTGGGTCGGACCATTCCAGAACATTTTCCCTCCTTTGAAATATGACCGTCCGACCCATGTCCGACCCACCCTTCTGGGTCGGACCATTCCAGAACAATTTCCTGACGTCTAACAGAGGCTGTCCGACCCAAACTTGGGTCGGACCCCTGGGTCGGACGCCCTCTAAACTTACCCCAACTTTGTCAAATCTTCACCAACTTCTCCTAACCTCTTAATGCTTCCTAACAAATTTGGTAACCTTATATCCACATACAACATCTATGAAACTCATTTTCTAATTCCTTAAGCCTTTACTTATTTCCTTGTAAATTCCTTAACACTTATGTTTTTCTCCTTAGTTTTTCCCAATGGTGTTTCATACCTATGATAACTACTATCCAAATGCTTTCTCTCCTCATTTTAACATCATCCCCAAGCATCATTTCTCACAACTAACTCCTTATGTCATTCTTGAAATCCTTTTCAAGTTCACACTTTCTCCTTATTTACCAAAGTTGCCTAAGTCTTTACCTAAGTCCAAAATGACTTTGGTACATACTAAAACCTCAAGATCATGCCTAAGTCCTTCTCACATCTTAAATCACCTTAATGCATGTTTCTTTCACAAGGAAAACACTTAACCATTCTAAATACTCCTTAACTTATCAAACTCATTTAAACTCCTAGAACTTCACATTATTACCTAAATTTCGACATAGGTTCTCCTAGAACATTACTAAACCAAAACACATTGTTTTCACCAAACACAACCAAGAACACTAAAATCCATCAAGCACTTTCTTATACACAAACTTCACTCATATAGCACACATCACACATATAGTGCATAACTTAATTGCATGGCACTTAGGCCCTTAAATGACATGGCTCTTAGGCCCTTAAGATGCATAAATCATAAACACTGAATTTCCACAATATATTTGCCTTTACCTGCAAATACACTCAACACACATATGCCTTTTACTAAGCTCTTGAGAACACTTTACTAAGTCATTCACCATTTGCTCTTTAGGTTTTTTAACAAGCATTATAAGCTCATTTCTCCTAAGGCATTAAACAACATTAGGTTAGTAGATTTACCTCTTTTCCAAACAACTTCTTTCTTGTTTCCTTTAAAAACCGGTAAGGTACTTGATTCTTTGTCAAGTTCTAAACAATATACAAACATTATAATGAGTATTCAAGCTATAAGCTTCATCTCATTGTAAACCCTAATTTTACATTGTTTCAAAAACATTAATGTAGTTGTTTTACCTTGATCTTTGAAGAGAGTTTGAATATCTAACAAGAGAGGACTCCACCTAGTCCATGAAGAGTTGGAATGAAGCTAGAACAAAGTCACACAAGAGCTCCTTCATATGTATTTTCGGTCACACAACAAAAACATGAAGGAAATGAAGTTTTTATTTGAGATTCCTTACCTAGAAGCAAAGGAGAGTAACAATATAAAAATACAAGCTCAAGCTCCTTCAATGGTGGAACTCCTTGGCACCGAAATGGTGGTCTTGGAATTTTAAGAAGATAGAAATGAAGAGCTTGATGAGAGAAAGAGATTGGTGGTGTTTGTTTTTGATTTGGACAAGTGAGCTAGATTTTACAAGAGATCAAAGAAGAGGTTTAATGGTGGTGGTGTGGTATTACCGTGGAAGAAAGGAAGAAGAGAGTGTGGAGCCGTGTGAATACAGGAAGGAATGAGAGAATGAGATAGAATTTGCTTTTGAAGATATTTATACTTTATAAAGTAAAAAGGTACTTAAGTAGTCTTATTTATTTTCTTAACAAGCTAACAAGGTGGTGTGTCACCACCTTAAAAACGGCCCCCAATAGTAGTGAGGGTATTATAGTCTTTATTTGTCAATTTAATTACTTATACAACATATGTTACAAAATAGCTTATAAAAATCACTATTCATGAAACAAGGCACATAGAAGTGAAATTTTTGATTTCCCATTGATATAGACATCCAAATGTGATATTATATAGTACACATATATATTTAAGAGTAATGATGGACAACTAGCTTCAAAACTCATTTACAAGACAATTTTTCAAAAATGTGCTTTAAGACTCCTTAAAGCACATTTTGTGTTTAAACTTGTTTTCAAGCTTGGTTTTCTTTGGTAATTGGTTTAATATGTTCATTAGCATATAATTAAGATCTTGGTAAGTTCATTAGGTCTTAACCAAGTTTATCCCAAGCTTAGAGCACATTTTGGCTCTTATTGACTTTAAAGCACATTTTGTGTTTTCTTTTGTTTAAATTTGTTTACTAATGTTTCTAAGACTCTTTTTAGTCTTAATATACCATATTTAAGTGTTTAAACAATATATTAAGGTTTGGGGTATTTCAATCTACCCCCCTTAAAAGAACTTTGCCCTCAAAGTTCATACTTCCACATATCCTAAATATTAGAACACGGGAATACTTATAAACAATACTTCCATACATCATTAACAACACACTTACATAACATTGGACACAAGGTCCATACAACATCATTCACATCATTCACAGACACAACGGTCTGTAACATAACAACATAACATAGACGATGTATTCAAATACACGTCGTACACACATAACCGAAACGGCTCTACCCCCTATTAAAAGGGGTACGCCCCGTACCCTATACACATAAGGACTAAGAAGTAAACAATGACGGGTACTTCGCCTTCATCTTATCTTCCAGCTCCCAAGTGGCCTCCTCAACGTCCTGGTTAGACCAAAGAACTTTCACCAGTCTCACAGACTTATGGCGAGTGTCTCGAGTCTTAGTATCCAGAATCCGTACCGGAGTCTCCACTGATCGCATGGTCGGCTCTAAGGTTAGCCTTTCAGGCTGAAGCACATGAGACGGATGAGACATATACTTCTTCAACTGGGACACATGAAATACATCATGTACCTTGCCCAGCTCGGCGGGTAGGTCTAGTCTATAGGCTACCGGCCGATCCGCTCCGTCACAACATAAGGCCCCACATATTTTGGGCTCAACTTGCCCTTCTGGCCAAAACGAAATACTCCCTTCATGGGGGATACTCTCAAAAATACCTGATCGCCCACGGCGAACTCCAGGTCACGTCTGCGCACATCTGCGTACGACTTTTGTCTATCCTGAGCTGCCTTCATGTTAGCCCGGATCTGGCGAACTTCTGCTGCTGAACTTGTTCAAGATACTCTGGTCCTATAATGACCGTCTCACTCGACTCATCCCAGCATAATGGCGTGCGGCATGGTCTACCGTACAAGGCCTGGAAGGGAGACATCTTGATCGAAGCATGGTAACTGTTGTTGTAACTAAACTCGATCAGATGTAACTTATCAATCCAGCTGGTCTGAAAGTCAAGTGCACAAGCACGTAGCATATCCTCAAGTGTCTGAATGGTGCGCTCACTCTGACCATCGGTCTGTGGGTGAAACGCTGTACTCAATTTCAGTTCAGTACCCAATGCCTCTCGTGTAGACTTCCAATATCTGGATAAGAATCTGGTATCTCTGTCAGATACAATCGTTTTCGGTACACCATGATGTCTTACAATTTCTTTATCAAAGAGTTCTGCCAATCTTGCCACTTTCCAAGTGTCCTTCATCGGAATGAATCGGGCCACCTTGGTCAGTCGGTCAACTACAACCCATATCATATTCAGACCTCCCCTTGTAGGCGAAGCCTACTACTACGAAGTCCATGGAGATATCATGGAACTTCCACTCAGGCACTGGCATTGGCTGTACCATACCACCAGGCCGTCGGTGCTCAAACTTGACCTTCTGGCAAGTGAGACACCTCAACACATAATCACTTACATCTTTCTTCATTCCAGTCCACCAAAAATACCTTTTCATACTCTTATACATCTTTGAAGCTCCGGGGTGAATCGAAGTAGTAGAACAATGGGATTCACTCAATATGCGCTCCTTCAACTCAGCGCCACTCCTAGGTATACACAATCGGCCATTCAGCCTAATCAGGTCATCATCGTGGAGTCTGAAGTCGTACTTCTGACCCTCGAATGTGCCGTCAATAAGCTTCTGCCGGATCTCCAGCATATACTGATCCGTCATCTGAGCACTCCGCACCTCTTCAACCAAGCCAGTATGAGAGACTAGCGAATGGAGAGAGTGTGCTCGGCGACTCAATGCGTCAGCTACCACATTTGCCTTACCCTCTTTATATTGCAGATTAATATCGTAGTCATTCAGAAATTCAACCCACCTTCTTTGCCTCATGTTCAACTTTCTGAGTGAACAAGTACTTTAAGCTTTTGTGGTCAGAATAGATTGTCACACTTACCCCATACAAATAATGTCGCCATATCTTCAATGCGAAGACAATGGCACCCAATTCTAAGTCGTGGGTAGGGTAGTTCTCCTCATGCTTCTTCAGCTGACGGGAGGCGTATGCTACGACCCTTCCCGTGTTGCATCAATACACAACCCATACCTCTACCTGATGCGTCGCAGTAGACCTCAAAACCATCTGGACCGTCTGGTATAGTCAGGACTGGTGCAGATGTCAGAGCATCCTTGAGACTCGTGAAAGAACTCTCACAGTCGACTGTCCACTCGAATGGTGCATCCTTCTTCATTAAGGAAGTCATCGGCTTCGAGACACTGGAGAAGTCCTTCACAAACCTCCTATAATAACCTGCCAGACCGAGGAAGCTCCTGATATCAGTGACTGTCTTCGGCCTAGGCCAGGTGCGCACTGCATCTATCTTTGCCGGATCAACAGCGATCCCGGCCTCAGAAATCACATGTCCAAGAAAGGACACTTGGTTCAACCAAAATTCACATTTCGAAAACTTTGCATACAACTGATTCCTCCTCAATGTTGTAACACATTTCTCAGGTGGCTTTCGTGCTCACCTCTTGATTTAGAATACACAAGAATATCATCGATGAAGACTACCACAGACTTGTCCAACTGATCTTGGAACAAGCGGTTCATTAAGTCCATGAACTTAGCTGGTGCATTTGATAAGCCAAACGGCATAACTGTGAACTCATAATGCCCATACCTCGTTCTGAATGCTGTCTTTTCGATATCACTGTCACGGATGGCAATCTGATGGTATCCGGAACGTAAGTCTATCTTGGAGAATACTGATGCTCCCCTCAGCTGATCAAATAGATCGTCGATGCGTGGTAAAGGGTAACGGTTCTTCACCGTAACAGCATTCAGCTCCCGATAATCAATACACAGGCGGAGGCTACCGTCCTTCTTCTTCACGAAGAGAACCGGCGCTCCCCATGGTGAAACACTAGGGCGGATAAAGCCCTTGTCAGTAGGTCTCTCAGCTGCTCCTTGAGCTCTGTCATCTCTGCTGGAGCCATACGATAAGGTGCTTTCGCAATGGGTCCAGTGCCCGGAACTAAGTCGATCTCAAACTCAACCTCTCGTGCTGGCGGCATGCCCGGCAGTTCCTTAGGAAATACATCAGGAAACTCCGACACTACCGGCACATCTGGGCTAAACTCAGGGTCTCTCTCTATGTCCTGGACATAGCAGAGGTATACATCACTCCCTCGTCGTAACTCACGATACATGGCCATGGCGGTGATGATCTGAGTCGAAGGCTCCCTGGGCCTCTGGCGGTATGATATGGTAACCCCAGATGGACTCCGAAGAAGCAGTCGATGCTCGGCACACAGGATTCTGCCCTTGTACCGCTCCAACCAGTTCATCCCGACAATCACATCAAATCCAAGTCCGTCGAACTCTATCAAGTCGATCGGAAACTCTTCACCTCTGATTCGTACAACAGCATCTCGGTGGTAGCGGGTACACCTGATCCGCTCTTTCGATGGGAGAGTGACCAAGAAGTCTGGCATCTCATCTCCATCTAACCCCAGCCTCTTCGCAAAAGATAGCGAAATAAATGTGTGTGAGGCTCCAGAGTCGAACAAGATCGATGCATCCACGCCATTCACTGGAAAGGTACCGGTGAGGATTGTGCCGCTCTTGCCGGCTTCTGCCTCATTGCAGACACTCAGTGTACCTCCCGTTCCGAGTGCACAGCCTAATTCATTGGCAAACTAATAAGTACTGGGTAACAACACGGTTGATATACTTCAATAACTCCACTTTATTCATTAACACATTTTCTTTACAACATTGTTGGTTTACACGGTTGACATAACTTAACACATACGTAACTTCCTTAACATATACTGGCTTAACACATTACAGAATTATACAAGGCTTTAAAATTGTCTGAAGGTCAAATTCAAACGTCCGGTTTTCATGTGTGTGGCATTGATCACTGCCGACGGTGCGGTATTCAGTTTGATCTTCCTGATGCCATGGTATAGCATCCTTGACTGCCCACCCATGACTAACACATCTCCTGACTTTAGTATTAACTTCCTTGCGAGATCAGCACGCTTCTGCTCGCCATACACAAACACTGCGGTATCACCAATGGACCAAGACACCACGGGTACTCCCTTACTTAGAGACTCGGGTGACTCGTCCTTATCTTGGTGTAAACCTAACCGTCCACCTTTCTGGTAGAAGTTCACAATACACAAATCTGCTTTCACATTTGGAATTGAATCCGTTTCAACTTGTTGAGCAATTCCCACGGCGTGATTAACGACCGCACGGAACTCCTCAGGTATACTTGGTACTGTTGCTCCATCTTCAGCTCGCTCGCACTTCTTGATATGACTTGGTGTAAGGGTTCCAGTCCTTACCCATGCACATCATCTTCAATTGCATTCTTGATCCGTTCGGATATTCAGGTGTGTAGAAACCTCCAGGTTTAGCTCCAAGTTCGTCGCATCGTCTGATGACATGGATTTGCTTCCGGTGTCAGGTATCCATTTAAAAGTATCATACCTGGCTGGATAACCTGACATTGCTCCATTGGAAAGTGGTGATGTTGATGGTGGTTTCTTCAGGGTTTGGTGTGGGTGGGATTGGATAACATATATTGAAGGTTCCTTTAAGTTTAGAATTATCTAATTAGGTGTCTTTCACACTATACTTTAACTCTTTACTCACATGATAATACGCTTGGACTCATTAATACACACATGCATGAAATGCGGTATGCAATCACTTATTACATTCAACAGTTTAGGCGGTACCTGGTCTAGAAGAGGGCCCTGGCGCCTCAGACCGGTCCACCACATTCAGGGTGGCCTTGCTAGGTCCCGACCCCTTCCCCTTCTGGGAATCAGTATGCCTCTGATCTGTGGGTGGCTGGTTAGCCGTCTTCGGGCCATCAATAGCTGTGTGGCCTTACCCTTCCACTGCCCTCTGGGCTTGTTAACTCTGCTGTTGGGGTTCCGGTAACACTCGTGGTCACGGTGACCCCACTTCTCGCAGTAGCGACACTGCACCTCATTTCCCTTGCAGTCCTTGCCGGGGTGGTCTCCATTGCACCACTTACAGTAATAGTGGCGCTCCGGTCCAGAGCCCGTGCTAGCTGCTATCACAAACACACAATCAATACTTGTCTCACAACTTATCAACATACACTTCAACTTATCACACAAGATTAAATAATTACCCTTAGGTGGGTAAGAGCGTAGGGCTTCGCCGCATAAGCATATGTGAGCTTCAGTGGCTCCTCAGCTGTGGTGGTTTGGGCTTGGCCCTTGTCACCCTGGTGCTGACTCTTCTGGGGCTGGGGATAAGGTTTCTTCTTCTTCTTTCCTCCCCCGTACCCCTGCGGACTCTGGCCCTCGCTCGTGGCCTTGCGCTTGTGCGCATTCTCCTCGTCCCTCAGACGGACGGTGATCTCCACCTTAGCAGCGGCATGATAGCACTCCTGAATTTAGGATGGTCAGTCATGCCCCGCAATACATACTCACAACCTCACATTAATACTCACTTATAGACTACACATATTCACATCACTCTTTATTTAAATTACCTGCAAGGTAGTATACTCAGCTGGCCCCATCCCATAGCGAAGACGGTGGCTGAGACCGTTATAGAAACGGTTTACCAGCACCCGGTTCGAGTATCCCAGGTCCGGTAACAGGTGGACAAGGCCGGTGAATGCAGTGTAATACTCATCAACCGACACCTTCCCCCTGCCTCAGACTATCCAGCTCCAGGCGCTTGGCCTCTTGAACATGCACAGGGTAGTATTTGGCTCGCAGTAGAGCCGTGTACTCCCTCCATCCAAACTGAGGATCCGCCATCCGGTCCTCTCTCACAAGCTTCCACCAGTTCTGTGCCGAACCCTTCAGGTAGTAAGCGGCAAGACGGACCTTAGCCTCTGCAGGTACAGCCAAGGTCTCGTAGGCGGTCTCCAACTCGGAGATGTACGCCTCCAGCTTACGTGGGTCGGTCTCCCCATGAAATGAAGGGGGTCTCAGGTCTGCCAATGCCTTGACCCAATTGGTCTCTCGTGGCGGTGGCGGTGGTGGTTGAACTCCGGGCATCTGCCCCTGCTGTATCGCAGCTACAAGCTGGGGTACCATCTGGGCTACAGCGGCTGCTACAGCCTCAGCCATAACCTGAGCCGTAGTGTTCTCGCCCTGGTCACCCCCATCACTAGTACCGCTTCCGCGGCCTCTACCTCGCGCGTCTACCTGCCATCTGTATTCACATGAATATTCATTAGCAATATGCTTGCACACTTATCGGTCCAACGGTTGTAACGCTTCCCGACAATAAGGTATCTCCACACTTAGTTAGTGGTTAACCTTTCCATAACGTTCACTGAAGTAACTGTAGTTAGGTTTCCTAACTCGGTATATCCCTAAGCTCGGTATTCTAGTCATCAGAGCGATACTTCGCTCTGATACCACTTTTTGTAACACCCCTACTACGCACATGACACTAAACGAAATCGCAGCGAAATAAATAACTAAACAGCAACTAACGCCTCGGTGCTACAACGCCGTCAACCACCCACGTGGTTGACAAGGCAGAATAAATACAAGTGTACCGGTCTGATGATCAGACTCCCGAGCATAAACTAAACCATAAATACATTATATACAATACGAGTGTTACATAAGCCCTTCACTGTGTCACACCACTGTTATTGTCACAACCAAATATATATCACGCCACGGGAGCACAGGCGCATCCCGGGCCAACATCCAAAAGTATACAAAAGTAAACCACCTCCTAGGATCTAGAGCCACTCCGCTTCTTCGATCCTCATCCTGCAGTATAAGAAATATGGATCCCCCGAGGGGGTCAGCAACCCTTGGCTGGTATGGTTAACGCGCGCAGCCCATCGGCTACCGGGATACGCGCAACTAATTGTCATGATAACATGGCATTCATTTATATACATAACATAACATAACATGTGGCATAGCATCAATAGTGCACAGCACAACATCACATACACGGTGGATCTTCGTTCCACAATAACAAACCACAAGGGTCAAATAACACAAGAGCCTAGAGAATGATTCACTCTCATGTTAAGCTCGTTAAACACACTCATTACCGTTCTGTTAGACGAACGAGTAACTTAAGTCACAGATGGTTCGGATTTAGTGACCCGAACACACCACACAAACACAAGTTCCCACTAAACCGATCATAAGTCAGAATAGGTAAGCTTTGGAAGAAGCTAGCGGGAGATCGAACGCCAAATTAAGGAGAACAATCTTAACAACATAAGAGTCGAATCTGATTCAGATATCTACTCTTAACTTACATGCATGACCGGCAACCGGATTCCTCACTTCCCAGTTAACACTTGTTAGAAGTTCATAGTGGAACTTAACAACCAATACACAATAGGTGGTAAGTCATGTTAGACACACACAAGGGAAATGAGTCACAACATAACATCACAATAATATGAACAACTGTAAACTCATTACATGTTTAAATCTTATAACGTCATAAACACACAGAAAAACATACAACACACAAGCCGGTGTAAACCGGTAGACAACAGACTGCAAGAAAACCATACCTTGGTCCTTGCCTCGTTTGGTTTCCTCCGTAGGTCACTCTATACATAGTTAATAACGTCGTTAATTATTTATTTAACTTCAAACTTACTAAGTATTTAACATGATTGTATGACATGTTTTAATGTCTTTCTTACCCTAGGTTACCTTCATTATACACCCTAGGGTTAACTACATAAGTCACATTCTTTTCTGTTTTTTTTTTTTTGGTTTTGGTATGTCCGACCCACCGTCCGACCCACAACTGGGTCGGACCCTTCCAGTGGTTTTCGGGTCTGAAGAACCTTACCTTGTCCGACCCATGTCCGACCCAACCTTCTGGGTCGGACCATTCCAGAGACATGTCCGACCCACGTCCGACTCACTAGACTGGGTCGGACCATTACAGAGAATTCCATCGACCTCGGACATACATGTCCGCCCATGTCCGACCCACCCTTCTGGTCGGACCATTACAGAACATTTTACCGCCTTATAAACATGCCCGTCCGACCCACGTCCGACTCACTCGACTGGGTCGGACCATTCCAGAACATTTTCCCTCCTTTGAAATATGACCGTCCGACCCATGTCCGACCCACCCTTCTGGGTCGGACCATTCCAGAACAATTTCCTGACGTTTAATAGAGGCTGTCCGACCCAAACTTGGTCGGACCCCTGGGTCGGACGCCCTCTAAACTTACCCAAACTTTGTCAAATCTTCACCAAAACTTCTCCTAAAGCCTCTTAATGCTTCCTAACAACATTTGGTAACCTTATATCCACATACAACATCTATGAAACTCATTTTCTAATTTCTTAAGCCTTTACTTATTTCCTTGTAAAATTCCTTAACACTTATGTTATTTTCTCCTTAGTTTCCCAATGGTATTTCATACCTATGATTACTACTATCCAAAATGCTTTCTCCTCATTTTAACATCATCTCCCAAGCATCATTTATCACAACTAACTCCTTATGTCATTCTTGAAATCCTTTTCAAAGTTCACACTTTCTCCTTATCTTACCAAAGTTGCCTAAGTCTTTACCTAAGTCCAAAATGACTTTGGTACATACTAAAACCTCAAGATCATGCCTAAGTCCTTCTCACATCTTAAATCACCTTAATGCATGTTTCTTTCACAAGGAAAACACTTAACCATTCTAAATACTCCTTAACTTATCAAACTCATTTTAAACTCCTAGAACTTCACATTTATTACCTAAATTTCGACATAGGTTCTCCTAGAACATTACTAAACCAAACACATTGTTTTCACCAACAAACAACCAAGAACACTAAAAATCCATCAAGCACTTTCTTATACACAAACTTCACTCATATAGCACCACATCACAATATAGTGCATAACTTAGATAGCATGGCACTTAGGCCTTAAATGACATGGCTCTTAGGCCCTTAAGATGCATAAATTATAAACACTGAATTTCCACAATATATTTGCCTTTGACCTGCAAATACACTCAACAACACATATGCCTTTTACTAAGCTCTTGAGAACACTTTACTAAGTCATTCCCCATTTGCTCTTTAGGTAGTTTTAACAAGCATTATAAGCTCATTTCTCCTAAGGCATTAAACAACATTAGGTTAGTAGATTTACCTCTTTTCCAAACAACTTCTTTCTTGTTTCCTTTAAAAACCGGTAGGTTGATTCTTTGTCAAGTTCTAAACAATATACAAACATTATAATGAGTATTCAAGCTATAAGCTTCATCCCATTGTAAACCCTAATTTTACATTGTTTCAAAAACATTAATGTAGTTGTTTTACCTTGATCTTTGAAGAGAGTTTGAATATCTAACAAGAGAGGACTCCACCTAGTCCATGAAGAGTTGGAATGAAGCTAGAACAAAGTCACACAAAGAGCTCCTTCAATATGTATTTTCGGTCACAACAAAAACATGAAGGAAATGAAGTTTTTATTTGAGATTCCTTACCTAGAAACAAAGGAGAGTAACAATATGTAAAAATACAAGCTCAAGCTCCTTCAATGGTGGAACTCCTTGGCACCGAAATGGTGGTCTTGGAATTTTAAGAAGATAGAAATGAAGAGCTTGATGAGAGAAAGAGATTGGTGGTGTTTGTTTTTGATTTGGACAAGTGAGCTAGATTTTACAAGAGATCAAAGAAGAGGTTTAATGGTGGTGGTGTGGTATTACCGTGGAAGAGAAGGAAGAAGAGAGTGTGGAGCCGTGTGAATACAAGGAAAGGAATGAGAGAATGAGATAGGATTTGCTTTTGAAGATATTTATACTTTATAAAGTAAAAGGTACTTAAGTAGTCTTATTTATTTTCTTAACAAGCTAACAAGGGTGGTGTGTCACCAACCTTAAAAACCGGCCCCCAATAGTAGTGTGAGGGTATTATAGTCTTTATTTGTCAATTTAATTACTTACACAACATATGTTACAAAATAGCTTATAAAAATCACTATTCATGAAAACAAGGCACATAGAAGTGAAATTTTTGATTTCCCATTGATATAGACATCCAAATGTGATATTATATAGTACACATATATATTTAAGAGTAATGATGGACAACTAGCCATTCAAGACTCATTTACAAGACAATTTTTCAAAAATGTGCTTTAAGACTCCTTAAAGCACATTTTGTGTTTAAACTTGTTTTCAAGCTTGGTTTTCTTTGGTAATTGGTTTAATATGTTCATTAGCATATAATTAAGATCTTGGTAAGCTCATTAGGTCTCAACCAAGTTTATCCCAAGCTTAGAGCACATTTTGGCTCTTATTGACTTTAAAGCACATTTTGTGTTTTCTTTTGTTTAAATTTGTTTACTAATGTTTCTAAGACTCTTTTTAGTCTTAATATACCATATTTAAGTGTTTAAACATATATTAAGGTTTGGGGTATTTCACCTACATTTAGTCTACAAAACCCAGTTATTCCCGAACACCAAATGCCAAATAAATACTACCCTTTGTACTGTTGTACAATGAGACATAATTAATCACTTCGCAGCAAGCTATGAGAATTCACCAAGATTTCCAATGAAACATTACTAGAATAAATTTCAAAAATCTGAACATCAATGTCTCTTCAATACTAAGCAAGAGGCTCACCAAACACTATCACATTATAAATATTCATCACAAGACTTCCGAAAAGCTCAATATGAATAATCACTAATATTGGCATACATTCAAAAATACACGGAAACAACACATCAGTTTTCGTATACCTTGATTAACTGCGAACCTCACATATACTCACATTTTATTCACACCACACTTACAATTTCATTTCTAGCTCCATCAATAATTCCCACGTTATAAGAATCTACCCACAAATCATTTTCTAACCAACTGATTAAGTTCTAGGGCCACCAGAAGATCCTCCGCTATTTATTGACAACCATTGCTCTAACACTTAGTACATTGCATGCTATTATTCGATATGACATGCTAACCAGTTCATCACGCATAAAGGAACTCAATCAAGGATTTCGATCTTAATTTCAATCTCAATATTTAACCAAATAATTGTCAATGAACTACTATACTAGCGTCTATTCGACTTAGCACACAGATTAACCCCCAACCATCATCTTAATCAAAATTTCAACACAAAGGGGTCTACAAAACCTAGCTCAAAGATCAACCAACACGTTGCGTCCATAATACATGTAACATATTCCACTCTACCTTGTTACGAAATACTACAGAAGTACTGTATTTAGTAAAGCATGCAATGTCCCCTAACGTACCTTGATAAAAAATAATATGGGAACCCAATCAGCAAGAGTAGTATAATGAACTTAAATTACATAAATACCTAAACACATATTCATATTTTTCCAGCATTGTTCGCATCACCCATACCAACATTGTTATTTAACAGGACAGACAACCATCAGTATTAAAATAGATACATATACACAGGTACATCCATATAAATACATTAACGTTTTACTTTCCGCAACCAAGCATATCGAGATCAATTGTACTTAGCATTTTTTTTTTCAAAATCCTAATTGTAACACTTCACAACCACACTTCCTATACTTATTTATCTAGCTGATCACAATAATCACTTCAATGAATATTAAGACTACACTAGTGTTCCAGCCAACAAAATAATTGCCACAATCTATTGTTCATGAACATATTAAATAAGACATAGACTATATATATATATATATATATATATATATATATATATATATATATATATATATATATAATATATATATATATATACTACTGAAAATATATGCTTTTAAAGTAGCGTAGAAAAATTTCAAACAACACTCCACTGGCTACATGTATAGTATTCTTGGGAAACTGGTTAATCACGTAACTATTTGTTTACTGAATACTCTTAAGTCCGTTTAAACCAAATAAATATGGAAGACAACTTATAAATCTAACCGCCAAATAACATAAATGACAATTAAAATTAAATTTATTAATATAATTAACAACTGTTATGACTTGCTATAACTTTAGTTAACCTAACATAAATCACTACAGTCACTTTGAACAGACAACATTAAATAAAGACGTCAGACTCGCCATACATCAAATACATAGACAAACGGACGAACACACATCCATGATGGCAAAAGTGAAACATTTCCCCTAGTTTAATACAAATTAAAATTGCTATCATGCCAAAATTCCCCCACAAGTAACACCGATAATATATCCATATTTATATCCATATATGCGTACATCTATATTCTCTGTATCTGGTAGTCATTGCTAGAGTATTTCTACATATATATATATAATATATATATATATATATATATATTTTTCTTACGAATTCCCACGGCAACTTAGTCTATATACTGTAGCAGAAGCAACTACCATAATATACCCATTCGCAACAGGGGAGAAAATAATTTGATATAACAATTGGACTATATTGTCCGTCTGGCACATCACATAGAGATTCAACCATATATATTCATAATTCAGCACACACAAATCTGTAAATATCACAGATAAGGAAACATAGTATCATCATGGAAGAAACAGGAACTCGCTTGAAGGCGTCACACAAGTCATCATAGAAAATTTCCTCACAACCAGTACTTGTAGCCGGTATTCCAAGCAATCTAATTTTCAGCATTCCCCATAATTAATTCCCAAACCACACTGAAGTCTAATGCAAACAATCCTCGTATAGTGTATATAATAGTGTATATATAGATATATACGTAATACCACCCAATATTTGATTTCCAACCCCATATTAAGAACTAATACCATAATCCCACTTTGCGTATATAATAGCAATATCGTCCATATGCACGCAATATCATCCATTATCAACAACTCATTTCAAATACAGAAATTCACACTCCGAGTATGTAACTCAGCACATCCAGCATTATATAGTCAGCCACATAACAATCACACAATGACAATTCCCCAAAGACGGCTTACCCCAAATTTTAATCCGTTTTTTTTAATCCAATTCTTATCTTATTTCGAAAACCATGCTCTGATACCACCTTGTAACACCCTGGATTTTAACTCATTATAAAGTAGAAAACAATACGAATCCAACGCCGCAGACGGGGATTAAAACGGATGTCAAACGAGGCTTAAAACTGAGAAACAAGGTCTGTCCGAACATTAGTCCGAACATGTAAGTTCGGACATGTGCCGAGACTTACAGTCAGACCCGTCCTCGCATGCTGTCCGAACATTGAAGTTCGGACAGATGTTCGGACACAGCTAAAGACAGAAAATAAAATGCATCTCGGGGTCCATACTTGCGAAAATCAGTTGAAAACAGAGTTAGAAAGACATAAAAATAAACACAAAACTAATAGCAACTGATGGGGAAATGTTTTAATAACATAGTTAGCAATATATACCAAAGAAGTACAGCGGAAACAACTTTGAAATCAACATATGATAATCTCAAACGATTTATAATTGTCAAAGGACTTTGTCTTGAACACAATAACTGACAACTTAACTCAACGGCAGCGGAAATAAATTTTACCAGGGCGTTACCGCCACACTCAATACCCATTGAGTGCTCAGGCTTTATTCAACCAAAACATTTACCAAACTTTGTAAAACAAAAGTACTTTCAACATCACAACTCAACTTTATCAATATGAAGTTTAATCTGGTCATCCTAAGCTATGTGATAGCGTGTTCCCAAGTCCCCTATTCATCCATAAGTACCTGCGATCAGAAAACACAACAGAAAACACGAAGGGATCGCGCAAATCAGTGAAACTGAGTAAACATTGCCTCAACTTGTAAAATACATTTTGAAACTCATTTTACATTTGCAAAACATTAACTCACACCATAGCGTTAACCAGTTTCACCAACACCAAACCACCATTAGTAAAACATTTCGGGGGAGAACTTTCAAAGAATCAAATCAATGGTTTACACGGACGACCCCCAAATCGGGTCGCAACAATTAGAATCCCACCTCACTCTACGTCCTTAAGTGTTTACACCCCCCAGAAGGTAACTTATGACCCAAAGGAGTAGATCATTAGAGCTTAACTGCAAGTAATGTCTGCAGGCAAAATAATAAGAATATCCACGGGGTACGTAGTACCAATAATTACACGGAACGCCATAAGGCACCAACAATTTACACGGAGCACCAAGAGGTACCAACATTCCAATAACCAATTCAAAGAAAGTCTCCCAAAACATTTATTCAAACCCTTTTGCAAAACATCTCACCAGAAACACGGGGGAAGATAATTCCCAAACTTTCACAATACCAAAACCACATCCAAACCAATCCATCGTTAATTCGCAAAACACAGAGGTAGAGAATGTTGAGCACAACATTTACCTGATTGTGCATAACACTGCAAAGATGAAACAGCCAAACCACTAGTAGCGTCCGTCAGAGAATTCGAGGTCTAGAATTCAACAACATTACCAATCAGAAACCACACCAATACAACCCAAATAATCCCAAAGCCTTAATAAGTAATAGACCTTACCCCTTCTATCTAAGTCGGCACCAGGGAAGAGACTTATCAGTTGCAGAACGAATTTGGGATTTTGGAGAGGAGCGTAATAACGTTACAAAGAGGATGAAGAAGATGAGGAGGAGATCGTGGATTAAATAGAACGGTAATATTAGAGAAAAAGAAATAATATTAATTGAATATTAAATGTATTTAGTTTTTTAAAAAGAGAAAGAAATAATCTACATGTAAATAGTTTTGGGAAATGTATTTAACGAGTAGTGTTGCAAATAATTTCGGAAAGTAGATCGAATGACGTAATCAATTTGAAAAATAACTAGATTCAAAAGGTTAGATAAATAAAGAGTAATTACTATTGGAATCAAAATGAGAAAGGGAATAATGTAGTTGTTGGAAAGCGATAAGGATGGACAAAATATCTTTTAGGGAGAGAGAATAAATAGATAGATAAAACTCAAACACTTAACAATTTATTTAAGTGGGAAAAGGAATATATTAAATTAAGTAAGAATAAAATCAGTTCCGTAATAAGAGGCGAAATATATCACGTAACTAACTAGAGAATAAGGGATGATTTACTAATGTAAATAAAGAAACCAATTCGGCCAATTTATCTATTAGGGAAAGTAGTTTATTAAGAAATCAATAAGTAATTGAAACAGTATTAGTAATTCCCTTAAGATAAATAAGAAGATCTTATAAATAAGTTACAAAAGATAATACTGGAAATATAAGGAAAGTATTTCAGTATCATATATTTTAGTGTTGTATTAATTTAGGAAAAGAAATAAAGGTGATATAATTATCTTAACTTCCCTGGGCCTCTAATCAGTTCTACTCTTAACTAACTATTTAATAACTTATTTAGTTCAACTATGTATATATATATAAATCTATATATATATATATATCCTAACTCTAATTCACGGGTATTTCAACAAGCCTCCAGTTATTTACCGATTTTTCTAAAACATGGTATGCAGAGAATTTCTAAGACTTTATATAACAACCCTATTGCACTGCTTGTGCTCGGGCTTGGGGGATGAGGGGCTGGAACTTATCTGTATCTGTATTTACTAATGTACAATTAGTGTGTTATTTATAGTTGAGATGATTAGTTAGGTGATGGTGGTTCTCTTTTGTTGTTTTGTATACAAGTGGGTCCGACATAACAATTCTCATCCTTTTCTCTCTTTTGCTTATTCAAGACTGGCTAGATCCAACTTTTAGTCAACTTCTAGCCAATTCGCACTATCTTTTCCTTCATAGATAATGCTCAAAACACCATAAAAAAGAGAACGATAATGACCATTGATTGTATAAAAGAAAAAAATGATAGAAAATAGTTAAGACTGGCTTCCAAAACAAATAAGAGAAAAATCAACTCTTGTAAATTTAGTGTGGGAAATTACATCCCCCGTCCACCATGAACTTTGGACCATTTTACATCTATCACCATTTTTCTGTTTTCGGTAGTAATGTCCATGTGGTGTCATATGACTCGTTTTTATTGTTGCTAACATGGCAGGTGCTTGTGCACATGAATCTTTCAATTCAAGAAAAACTTTCACGGTCATCTTCATTTCCCTCACTCACTGTAATTTTACAATCCTAACTGACGAACAAGGCAAACATTTCACCTTATTCCCCACACTCACTATCATTTTCAACCCTAATTGGCAAACAAGAAAAAAAAATTCACGGTCGTCTTCATTCCCCTCACTCACGGTCGCCTTCATTCCCTTCAAATTAGGAAAATAATTCATAGTCATCTTCAATTCCCTCACTCACTATAATTTTGTATCCCTAACTGGCAAACAATGAAAAGGAAAGATGATGATGTGGATTATTGTTCTCATGCCAGCATATAGGGAACAAGTTAAAAATGGACATGTGACATCGACTAACAAATACAGGAAAAATGGTAACAGATGTAAAACGGAGCAAAGTTGATGGGTGAGGAAAGTAATATTCAAACCATATGGATGGTTTATGAAAATCCGTCAAACATTATGTGTGGGATGTAATTTTCCAATTTAGTTTTTATGAGCTCTATTTAAACTAAGAGATCATTTGTTTTGCGGTAATCAGAAAAGGAATTGGAATAATTCCCTCTCATGCTGTTTGTTTAGCTAGTTTTTCCTATTTTGAGGAAAGAGAAAGGGAATAGGATTACCTCAAAGCCCTCTATTTTGATTCCTCAACTCTACTAGGGAATAAGATTTCTTTTCCTCAGTACACTTTGACCGGCGACATATGACCATTGAACGGTGACCGTGAATGTTAACTGGCAATAATGGCCGTCGACCAGCAGCTGGCAACTGTTAACATTGACTGGTGGTTGTTGACCGGTTATTTATTTTATTTTCCCCATTCAAACAAACCACCAGAAAAATCATAGGTTTTTTTATTCCTTTCTATTCTCTTTCTTGATTCAATTCCGATTCTCCGTAGGGGTGAGCATTCGGTTATTCAGTTTTCCCCGATAACTAAATTGTTTGGTTTTTGGTTTTTTTAGTTCTACCCGAATAACCAAAATTCAGTCTAAGAACCAAAATAACCGAGAACCAAATAACCGAATAACCGAAATTGTTTTAAGATTGGAACCGAGAACCAAACCAAAAACCGAAATTTTTAATTCAACCGAATTATAGTAAATAACCGAATTATAAAAAAGAACCGAATTATAAAAAGAACCAAATTGTAAAAAAGAACCTAATTATAAAAAGGACCGAAATACAAAAAAGAACCGAAATTTTAAAAAGAACCGAATAAGTCAATATTTTCCATATATGTAATTCGGTTATTCGGATAAACTAAACTACCCAACCTTGAAACCGAAAACCGAACCGAATAATATTTCGGTTTCACCCGAATAATCGAATTTTTTTTAAATAGTTAAAAGTTCGATTAAAAAAGACCAAAATTTCAATTTGTCAATTATATACGGAACCGAATGCTCACGCAAAGCTTGAAGCAAACATCCGCTAAAAAGTTTAGTTTGGGTGTAAAGCCCTTTTTACTTCCTACAAGCAAAACGCTACAGGCCCACAACTGTAAACAAATCCGGGTTTTCACTGTGCTAAAGCCCGACTTTCTTATAAGCCTGTATTCAACAAGCGCCGAACGTTACAAGAACCCCGTTAGTTTTGCTTACACCGCTAGTGCATCCTGTTCTCGCTGAAGTTCTTCCACTCACCTTCTGAGTGATTTCCGACACCCATCGATCTCTACTTCTAACCCATTTTCGTGGGCGTCCCTCAGATACACAATCTCCTGAGATCGATTGAAAGAGGGAGAGAGCAAGGAGTTTCAACAATCTTCGGAGTGATGGATGACAAGGAGAAATCGTACTTAGAGGAGCAGAAGAACAAGGGAATAAAACCTAATCAAGAAACACGGGAGGATGAGCCAGAGGAAGGAGAAATCATCGACGGGGATGAAACCGGGAAAAACAACGTAGCAGCACCAGCTTCGCATCCTTTGGAGCATTCATGGACTTTTTGGTTCGATAATCCTTCTGCCAAGTCTAAGACCGCTGCCTGGGGAAGTTCTATGCGCCCCATTTACACTTTCTCGACCGTCGAAGAGTTCTGGGGGTAATCTCTCTCTCCCTCTTTCAATATCGTCTCCAACCTCGCTTAGTTTGTATTCTTGGAAGAGGGGTGGTATGTCTAATGTCTCCGCTTCTACCATTCCTTTCGAGGGTTCCTGATTTGGGTAATGGATTACATTAGAGGATACGGGAATTTTTTTCAGATGCGTTATTCGTGATTAGAGTCTTTTCGTTATTGATTAATTTGGGCCTATTCTGTCCTGTTATTATCTGTTTTTTTTCTCCAGTTTATTTTTGGAACCAAGGAATATCTTCGGCTTTACCTCTCTTGTGTAAATAATCCTGACAGTGTTTCTTGAAATCTCGATGGTTTAAGATGCTATTCTGAAGTGTTTGTTTTGCTATATGAGAATGATCTTTCATCGTCATCTGATGGAGTTTGATGCAAAGAAAGAGTCAAGCAAGTCAAAGTATTTTCTGGCTGCGTTCTAGTAATTCTTTCTACTCTACTGCAAATCTGAAAGTCCATGCGATTTTTTGAAAAGCAAGTATGATTTTGCGTTTTGATTCTAGTACAAGTGTGTTATTGAGGTCATAATTCAACCCTTTATTTTCTGCTTTTTTGAAATAATGGGTATGATGATCACTAGGGAATATCTTATTATGGCTTGGCTGAAAAAATCTGCATCGATTTTCCAATTTTGTATGTAATCAAATTAGTTAGAATTTCGCATGAAGATATTTTTATTCCTTGCTGATTTTCAAAAGTTCAAAAAGTTCTTTGTAACATTTAGCCATTTAATGGTTACCTGCAAAATACAAGTAGGGCTGTACAGGGCATGACAATTTGATAATCTGAACCACTGAAGAAGTCTGATCCAGAAAGAATCTTTGCTTTGTGGTTATATTTGATCTACTGTCATTTGAGTTTAGTAGGTTTGAAGATTGTGAAACCTTATTGAGATGCTTCCTCTGTATTTTTCTCTTGTAGTTGGTTCTTTTTACAATATTTATTCTTTATCTCTACTTAATTTATTGGTTCCAGAATTTGGAATCAAATAGGAAATTTTGCTGTTGTTTGAGATTCTAAAAGATTGTGCATTAAATCATGATATTACTGTACCCATAATTCAAATCCCTCTCATGCTTTAAGATTGATGTTGTTTACCTATGTCAGTTGAAAGGGCCGTTCGCTGGCAACATGGTACATGTTGGTTTTCAACATTTATAATAATGTTCCTTATAGTCAACCCTAGTTAACAAATAGGGACATGACACATCGCTTGAGGTTAGATTTAAAATTAAGTTAACCCAATAAAATCTGACAAATGACAACAGATTTTTAATAAAGCTCATAAAGCTTCTGAGCGAACGGGGGCCTAAATAATAAGTTACTCAATGCCCGAACTCTCTAGAATTGTCAAAGCTATGTCCCGAGCTCCACATATGTTCTCTTTTTTCTGGGATGAGAATACGGTACAGTAGTGATTGATGCCCATTGCCACTTTGACCCTGTCCTGATGGTGGCAAAAGCTTTTTCATTTTATTGCTGTAATCTGCTTGTACGATTAGGTATAAAGTTTATATTCGGATTGCTTGTGAGTGTTGTTCGGGAAGTACTCAATCTTCTGTTTATCATTGTGATTTGCACTGCTGAAGACTCTGACAAGATGATATTTCACTCTGCTCTTTTGTCCCCTTCTGATCTGAAATAACATTTTGTTCAAGGGTCCTTTTCCCTCAGCATTATAATATTTTTAATATACTTGTGTCTTCATGAATTCAACAGCCTCTATAACAACATTCTTCACCCAAGCAAGCTGGCCGTGGGAGCTGATTTCCATTGTTTTAAGAACAAAATTGAGCCCAAATGGGAAGATCCAGTCTGTGCTAATGGAGGGAAGTGGACTATTACTTGTTCACGTGGAAAATCTGACACATTCTGGCTCTACACAGTAATATTGGTGCTTTCTTTCTGGGCAGAGTAAAGATTGTTTTCCAAATCCATTTTGGGCATCTAATGCATTTCCATATTATGTAGTTGCTTGCGATGATTGGAGAACAGTTTGATCACGGGGATGAGATATGTGGTGCTGTAGTCAATGTGAGGACCAGGCAAGAGAAAATATCCCTTTGGACAAAGAATGCTTCAAATGAAACTGCACAGGTGGGTGTCTTTGTTTATATATGACCTCTGGTGTTCGTGTTCCCTTGACTGACTGATCTTATCTTCTTTATCTTTCTTATTTGAGTTTATCTTCTTATATTGGCAATAGCTAATCTTCTTTATCTTTCTTATATTGAGTTTATTTTCTTGAATATGGGATATGGTTTTTTTACTGCAGGTGAGTATTGGAGTGCAATGGAAGAAGTTCCTTGATTGCAAGGATAGCATAGGATTTATTTTTCATGTAAGTTCCAACATCTATGCTTGCGGTTTCTATGTCTGTTTTTGTGTTGTTCCATTAAAAATCATGCTTGTTCAATATTTGCTCTTAGGCTATCTGTCTTGTCCTTTTCTACTGTTTCACTCACATTACTCTCTCTGTTCCTCAGGATGATGCAAAGAAGCTTGATAGGGGTGCCAAGAACCGTTACACATGCTGATCAAGATTTACCGCTTTACAACTTATTGATGATTTGGGAATCTGCAGAAGACTTGTTTTGCACCCAGAAGTCCTTGTTGCTGAACTTTCAGAGAATGATTAGGCAACATCGGTAGTGATGAATTGTATGCTTTGCATCCGTGTTGGGCTTGTTACTGATGAATGATGATGGGAGTGTTATTTTCCCCTATAAAGGTTCTGGTGTGCTTGGCCTGTACAACTTGTGTTTTGTCGCTCAATAAATTGAGCTGTTACTATGTTTCACCATTCCCGTGGATATATATTGGATTCTTGACGTTTTGGATCACTTGTTTCTTGATGATTGAAGTAGCTGTAGGTAATCTTCCAGCCTCAATCAAGTCACTCGCCTAATTTGTTTATATCAGTGTACCTTTTTTGACTAGCCGAAATATTGTCTTTTAGAGATAGCTAAATCCAGAATGTAATGCTCAAAAATCTTTGCATACATCCAGCATATCTCAGCTTGTGAGCGCACCGAATAAGAATCATTGACAACATCTTCATAGTGAGGATGGTAGTCAAGAATGTCGAGTCTATGACCTGAATAAAGGAGCCTCATTGCCTCAACCACTCATATGAAATTATAGCTACACTTTCTGTACAATTAATGGAAAAACTATATTATGAACTATTCTATTTAAAATATAATTTTCATATGCAGTTTTTATTGTACTACAACTTTTTATACATTATGCAGTTGTATACTTAAATGCACAGATAATGTCGACTACATGTAGGTTTCGAATATTATCACAATTCTGTGGGGATTAATCTGCAACCCTGAGACAACAGCAATATCATCCAATTTACACTCGAGGTAGGTGGGCTTCCGAGTTCACATCCCCACAATAATCATCAACAAAGTAGAGGCACATTATATGTGCCCTTGTACACTTAGGATGATACTAGAACAAAGCATTATTTTCCAGCTGAGCTCGACTACGATTAAAGTAATCCATGAACTCCACAATAAAAGAGAGGGGAGATAGGATCCCCAGTTTTGATCCATTCCTTACGGTTGCAAACCTGACTGGCAGACAAGGGCATACTGGTGCCTCTACATCTTTCTTCTTTATTCTCTTCTGCCTTCCCGTCTCTTCACGTAAAATTCTGCACCTTCTCATTCTTCTCTCCTCTGTTCACGCCACCATCATTCTCTACACAGTAATTGCAAACCAGCACTTCAGAATCACGTAACCAGTGGTATAAGCCCAAAACAAATAATAGCTAAGTAATACGGCCCACTAGGGTAGCATGTTATCAATAGACATTGTATACATGCCCATTATATGATGTACAATCCATTACATGATGTACAGTCCTTAGTATAAAAGGACATTCTTACACTGAATACAAGATAAGGGAGAATCATTTTATAACCCTATTTACCATGGTATCAAGAGCACAGTAACTTTTCTCTGTTCCATGGCGGCTGCCTCCTTCACCGGCAACCTGCAGTCGGAACAATCCAGCGGGGAAACCCCCAACTCCAACCGCACCGGCACCGCTGCTGGTGGATCCTTTGGCCTAGAGCTGATCATAATGTGTCCGGCCCGGCAGTCTAGCCCGATCCGCCCGTAAAAAAGCTCGACAAGCCTGAGCCCGATTGGACTTCCGGGTGGACCTAGACATAAAATCAGGCCCGAATAAAAAACCGGGCCGGACCGTGGCACATTTGTAAGCCCATGGGCAAGCCCGGCCCGACCCGATTTTATATTATTTATAAAAAATATAATATATACATATTTAGTATAATTCATTTGTTATATATATATACTAAAATTATACTAAATATAAATTGTCAATAATTATATATATAATATATCAATCTACATTAAATTATATTAATTAATTTTTTTCATTAATTTATATAAAAATCCAAGCCGGGCAGGCCGGGCTTCGGCAAAGCCTGAAAAAATCGAGCCTAGCCTGGCCCGGCCCGAACATGTAAAAAACCAGGCTTGGTTTTCTTAAATCCCGACGGGCCTAAAATTTTCCTCTGGCCCGCCCGCCTGAATGATCACCTCTACTCTGGCCTTATGGGTTCTTCTTCAACCTTCACTTCTCTACCTCATTCAGTTTTGTCCGCTGCTGGCAATCTAATTAAGCCCACTTCAACAAACTTCAACTTGTGACAAACTACCATTACTCCTCCCTTCCTTAAAGGTAATGACCTTTCCAATTTCTGGATAACTCACACTCATGTCCTGCACAATTCAACGAAACTAGAGTAAATCCTGAATATCAAAGATGGATAACCAAGATCAACTAATTTTATCAATAATACACATGTCCCTATCGGAGTCTATTAGCATCTCTGATGTTGGATGCACCACTGCTAAGAAACTGTGGGATCGTCTTCATGCTACTTATCAGGCCCAGACTACTGCTAATTTGAGCAACTTATACCTTCATCTTGCTAGCATTAGTAAAGGGGAGATGAGACGATAACAACTTACTTTAATTGTGCCCAAACTGTAGTTCACTCTCTTGCTGGGGTAGGTCATGAAGTTGCAGATCATGAGTTTCAGACCTTTCTTATGAAAGGTCTCAGTGCAGATTTTAGTCCTATTACTACCATTCTCATGGCCTCTCGCACTCAACTCTCACCCTTTGAGTTATTAAGTTGTTTATTACTGTTTGAAGCTACTCTGGAACAACAACAACAACAGGTGAGCTCTACTGTCACCCTTAACTCCACTACAACTTTTGATAACAGAAACTTCAGTCAGTCTAACAGGGTTAGAGGCAACTATTCTGGTAAATCCAATTCCAGAGGTTGTGAGAGAAACATTCTAGAGGAGGAGGCCGTGGAAACTACAACAGTAATAACTACTTTACTGGACAGCCTGATAACAGGCCTTCTTGTCAAATTTGTTACAAAAAGGGCATGAAGCCATGCTATCATCGTTTTAATTATTCCTACCAGGCTCCTCCTCCATCCTCTTTCACATCAGCTAACACCACAGTGGTTAATCATAATGCTTCTACTACTGACTGGCTGCTTGACAGCGCAGCTTCTCACCATTTTACAAGGGACAATTCAAGGATCAATCAAGGAACAACAAAATATACTGGAACTGAGTCTATTTCCCTTGGAGATGGATCTATCTTACCTATAACTCAGCAAGCTAAGGGATCTATTTTAACAGCAAGCAAGAGTTCTTATTAACAGACATGTTTCATAGCCCTACTTTAACAAAACACTTGCTCTCAGTCAACAGATTCTGTTTAGACAATGATGTTTTCTTTGAGTTTCACCCAACTCATTTCTTATTGAAGGACTGCAAAACCCAGCATATCCTTCTTCAAGGACCAGCTAAGCAGGGGCTATACAATCTACCTCACTCACCTAATCCACCTCAGTTACATGTCAGTGTGAAGGTTTCTCCAACAATATGGCATTGGAGATTGGGCCATCCTTCTACATCTACAACTAAGTTTACTGTAAATAGTTTTTAATTACCTATTTCTAGCAACAAACCTTTACAATTTTGCTCTGCCTGTTGTTTAGGCAAAACCCATGCTCTCCCCCCACCCCCTCTTCTCACTTAACCCTAAAACCTTTTGAATTGTTGGTTATGGATCTATGGGGCCCCCGCTCATACTATCTCTGTTGATGGCTATAAGTATTTTCTGCTAGTTGTTGATGATCATTCTCAGTTTATGTGGATTTTTCCCTTGAAATGCAAGTATGATGTTAAGCAAGTGTTTGAGTGTTATTGTGCTCTAGTTGAAAATTATTTTGAATCAACAATCAAGGCAGTGCAAATAGATGGTGGGGGTGAGTTTCAGGCTTTAAACCCCTCTTCAATAGAAAAGGAATTCTCCATAGAGTTTCATGCCCTTATTCCCATCAACAAAATGGTTTGGTGGAAAGCAGAAATAGAAGGGTTGTGAATAAAGGTATAACACTTTTAGCTCAAGCATCTATGCCACTTACCTACTAGAGCTATGCTTTTCAAACTGCAGTCTACTTGCAAAAAACAGAACTCCTTCTTCCGTTTACACAATCAGTCACCTTTTTAGGTGTTGCACAAACAAATCCTGATTACACCTAATTCCTAAGGTGTTTGGTTGCACTTGTTATCCTAATATCAGGCCCTATAATCCTCACAAATTATCCCTACGATCTGTGAAGTGTGTTTTTCTAGGCTATCCACCTAATTTTCAGTGGTATTACTGCCTAGATCTTCTTACCCAAAGGATGTACATCTCTAAAGATTTGGTTTTTCATGAAAGTGATTTTCCTTTTGCCTACACTTCAACATCCTATGAAACACAACCTCTTCTCAGAACATACTCCTTACTCATACCTAATCTTCTACCAGCCTCATCTTCCACAATCACACCTCCTTCATCATCACCTATACCCAATGACACAGACACAACCTTTACAAGCATTCCCGCTAACCCTACTACAACTCCACAAAACAATCCAGAACATCCTCCTTCAAACTCTACTACGGAAAGCTACTAGCTCCACTTCTCCAACACCTTTCCCTACCTCTACCTCACAAACTCCACCTGTTTCTAACCCTGAGTTACCTCCTAATCCTCCCCCGTCCACAACATCTTATGTTGACACGGTCTAAAACTAACTCATCAAGACCTTTGATAAGAACTGATGGTACAGTTAACTATGCCCTAAGTCATACTCTCCTCCTCACTGGACCAGAGAATCCCACATTCAAACAAGCCTTACAACATGAGGAGTGGGTAAAGGTTATGCAACAAGAGCTAGCTGCCCTTGAGAGAAATCAACTTGGGAATTAGTCCCCCTATCCCACCAGATGAATTTGCTTGGAGTAAGGTGGATTTCCCGCAGGACAAAGAAAAACTGCACAAGGAACTATTGCCAGAAGAAAAGCAAGGTAGTGGCTCAGGGGTTTTCTCAAGCTCCTGGGTTAGAATACCATGAAACTTTTAGTCCTGTTGTTAAACAGGCTACAATCAGACTTGTTATATCAACTGTAGTTACATTAAACTGGTCATTACAACAGATTGATGTTCAGAATGCATTTTGACACGGGGATCTAGAGAGAAAGATGTTTATACTAAGCAACCCCCTGGCTTCATTAGTTCAACTTTTCCCAATCATGTGTGCAAGCTTAAGAGGTCTCTATATAGTCTTAAGCAATTTCCAAGGGCATGGTATGCTAAGTTAAGCAGTTTTCTGTTAGAACTGGGGTTTACAATGTCAAAATCAGACAATTCTTTGTTCTATTTCTCCCAAAGCTCAAATAGTGTCTACCTCCTTATCTATGTGGATGACATTGTGCTTACCGGATCATCCACTACGTCAAAAGCAGTTTATCCAAGCTTTTCACAAAAGTTTCCTATCACTGACATAGGAAATATAATTTTTTCTTAGGGTTTCAGCTAAAAGGACACCCGATGGTTTTATCTCAGTCAAACTCAGTATATTGTGGATCTTTTACAAAGGGCGAACATGCTTCAAGCTAAACCCATTTCTACCCCAATGTCTACTTCTGCAAATCTAGAAACCCTAGATTCTCCCCCATTTTCTGATTCTACCCTCTATCGAAGCATTGTAGGAGGACTACAATATCTAAACTTCACAAGACCAGACATCAGTTTTTCGGACAACAAAGTTTGTCAGTTCATGCATAATCCCAAAGAAATTCACTGGACTGTAGTAAACGCATTTTACAGTACTTAAATCATACCAGGGACTTGGGGCTTTACTTTGCTGCAGTCAACTCTTGACTTCTCCATATATGGACAGATGCGGACTGGGGAGGCGACCTCTCTGACCGACATTCTACTTCTGTAACATCGTCTTCTTTGGTCACCATCTTATCTCCTGGTCGTCGAAGAAGCAGGCCACCGTTTCTTGATCTTCGAAAGAGGCGGAATACAAGTCTCTGGCCACCGGTCCTGCTAAGAGTCTTTGGCTTCAAACTTTACTCTTCGAGTTAGGGTTTCAACTACAGCAACCTCCAATCCTCTACTGTGACAGCATCTTCGTAAATTTCTTGGCTTCGAACCCGATTCTCCATAGTTGTGTGAAAACATCTCTCACTCGACTTTCACTTTGTTCGGGAACAGATTAAAATGGGGTCTTGAAAGTGTGTCATCTCTCCTCTCATGACCAACTGGCTGACATACTTACAAAAGCACTTACCACTTCTACTTTTAAGCTTTGTCGGTCAAAACTTCCTCTGGCAAAAATGTTTGACTCGAGGGGGATATTAGTGGTATAAGCCCAAAATAAATAATAGCTAAGTAATACGGCTCACTAGGATAGCATGTTATCAATAGACATTGTATACATGCCCATTATATGATGTACAATCCTTATTATAAAAGGACATTCTTCCACTAAATACAAGATAAGGGAGAATTATTTTATAACCCTATTTACCAACGTACGCTCCTATCTCTATTCTCTTCTTGTATTTGCACTTCTATTGTAAAATAAACAGGAACTGCTATAGCCTGCGCTGTGCGAGACTTCATTCTCCTCTCGAAGTATTTTTTTGATAATTAAGGCTTAAAGTCGATTTATTGATGATAAACAAGTGGTATATATCGGGCCTCGTTAAAACCTCCCTAAGCAAAACCCAATGGAAAAAAGCTCAGGGAGGAAAAAGAGTACCCACCACTTTTATTACAACCTAAAGTCGATACAACCGAAACAACTATATAGGACCAACTTTCCAATCCTCATAATCTCATACCTTCAATAATTAGTGAAGGTTCGACTAAAACTTTTCAAACCCATTCAAGGGCCAGCCTTGATACCCATTGGACTTGGTTCAACCAAGCCTCCATACCCTTCGTACCTCGGGTGTAGTGGGCCATCCTCCCCAATAGCTTGTAAAGTTAAGAGCTGCTATGGCATTAGCCTAGGTCCCGACAAGGCCTAGCATTGTGACTCCACCTCCTGCCTCATTATCGTTTGCTTGTCTAATGATTATAATCCTCTTATGTTCTGAAACCCTAAACCCTCCATCTGAGAATGTTTAGTTTGTAGAGTATTCTTGAATCTGGTTCATAAGATTTAGCTCTGTTGGATTGGATCTGGCAGTTGGCAACCTAATTCTCTTAGCAAGTTCATGCACTCAATTTCCTCTGCTTCTACATTGATGATTTTCCCTTTGTCGTTGCGCACGGGAACTGCTTGCTCGCACATCAGATTGAAGCAGGGGCAGGAAACAGTTCATTTCCCGAACCAGTAACATACTCAAATTTATCTTCTTCTTCCTTTGTTTGTACATACTGAAAAACGCCAGCAACTTGATAATTTTGCCACAACAGAAAATGAACCAAAGTCAAACTCAAATCAATTTTAGAATTCTTAAACCTTATAATGATTGCTAACCATGTTCTCCTGATTTTTTCTAGTTTGTAGGCTTCCGTTATACAATGTGAATCTGGTGGAATTAATAAAAAAACTTTAACTAGAGTCTTAAGATTTATATATTTACTGTTGGTTTTATTAATGAAATGGTGATTAACAAATCCTAAAATGGCATTGTGGGGTTGTTAAAGTGTAAATGTGTAACTAACGGATTTTGGCAAATTATTTAGAGTAACTTTTTATTAAACTAATAAGTGACGAGTACATGATTAAGTGATAATTGATAAACTGTAAACTAGGATAAGAAGTAAGGTTTATCGAACTAATTTAATAATTTGGCAAATAGTGTGGTGACCCATGTATATGGCCCAATGACAAATGTAATATTCTGATAGTTGTTTAGCCCATTATTGTTTTGTATATATACTCACTCTGTACAAACGAATAACACACAAGACAATACAACAGTAAAAAATATCTTTCACAGTCTCTCAATGGTATCAGTCGCCTCCCTCGGTCTCTTAGCCTAAGTGTTAGAATGACATAATTATCTTAGTGTAGTTATTTGGTGTACTTTCTTTAGGTTGATTGTCACATTAGATGTAGCCCTTTAGGTTTGACCAAAGTGACAGGTTTGTTGTTGTTTTACTTAGTCATTCTTTTCTTCCCATTAGAAAGGCTAAGCTAGGGTTCAAGGTTACAAAAACACTTTCGTTCTCTGGTATCTCCCTGCATTCAGAACTGGTCGTCTTCTTCACCTGTTGAGCGTTGAGCTCCAGTAATTCTAGAAGTCTTTCTTCTTTTGATTTCTTTCATGGTATCAGAGCAACGATCATGGGATCTTGCTCTTGACTCCTTTCTCTCTTGCAATGGCTGTCCCTTAGCTTTGATTTTTCTGCGCAACGTCTGTCGATTTAGTTCCTGGCATTAGGGTTTTTGTTCTCAGTTTTCCATCTTTCTCTCCTTCTAAAACTTCCATATATCATGATGAGTGGCAAGATTCAAGTAGAAATACCTAAAGGAGAAGATGATGTGGCTATGGCGCAGACAGAAATGGTACCAGTGACAGCGGGACCATTCAAATCGGAGATCCCCTTACCTCTCTAGCTCCGAGCACCCCGGTCTCTCTCTTGCTGCGAAGTTTGATGTTGGACCGGGAACATCAAGTACAAATCGCCTTCGCCTCCAAGAACAAGTTGGGTTTCATCCAAGGAACCCCAAAGAAGTCAACAGATTCAGATCAGCAGCAAACCATGGGGTAGGTGCGACAATATGGTCCGCGCATGGATATTGATGAGCCTTGAAAAATGGGTTGCCAATTCCATCCTCTTTCGTTCATCAGTGGCGAAGATTTGGAAGGATTTATGCAAACGGTATGACCAAGTTGATGCTACCCGCATGTACGAGCTGGAACAGAGATTGGTCGGGACCACGCAAGGAAGTGATTCTGTCGGTGAATATTTCACTAATTTAAAAACAATCTGGGACGAGATCGACTCTACGACATCTCTACCCAGCTGTGAATATTCTACCGACAAAGGGTTCAAAGAGTACATTGAAACACAGAGGCTGACCAAATTCCTGATGAGATTACATGAAAGATTTGCGGCGGTGAGAGAGAGCATCCTGATTATTTCTCCTTTGCCCTCGATCGAACAGGCTTTATCAATCCTTTTACACCAAGAAAGATAGAAGGGGTTAACATGCATTTCAACAGTTGAGGGTGAAAATCCAGCCGCCTTCTTTGTCAGCCAAGGAAGAAAAACCTACGGCCGTGGCCAAAGCAATGGTGGGAGGCGAGGTAACCTTCAGTGCAACTAATGCCACAAAGCTGGGCATACGAAAGACCGGTGCTACCAAAATCACGGTTATCCTCCGGGTTGGCGCGCGGGGAAGGACAAGAAATCACAAGCCAATGGCGCAAGTGACCAAAAGAATGAAGGGTATAAGGACCATTCAACGGTGTTCTCACCACGGATCAGGTTAACAACCTTTTGAGCTATATCAGCAAATCAAGAGTCGTGAGTAAGGATCCACAGTCAGTAGAATCCAACTGTGGATTCATCGGTACATCTTCCTCCCATTCGTTTACTAATTTAATTAGCAGCATGCATATGATGTTTAATATATCCAAAGATTTGGTAATCAAAGAGATAAAATGGATTATTGACAGTGGAGCCTCAGATCATATGTGTGGGGATCTTTCTGTTTTCAGTAATGTTTCTTTCTTAATATGCCTCATACTGTTGGAATGCCTGGTTTAAGGTTTGGGTTGATTTCTGTTAGTAAAGTATCAAGCCAAATGAGAGTTAATTTGAACTTCAATCCCACATACTATTCTTATTAGGCTTATAAACACAATGAAGATTGGAAGATTGCGCGTGCGCATAGAGGTCTATATGTTCTAGACAAAAATTTTGATAAGAAGGGAAGGAAATACTTTAATATAGTTGCTGGTGTGTCTGTTTCCGAGCAGAATTGTTTCAAGTGTAATGTAGATAAACCTGTAGCAGTGCAAGATGTCTTGAGTTCGAATTTTCATATTGGAAATACTCCTACTGTGGATAATGTTTCTGATGTTTCTGTTATTTTGCATGATATTCCTGAATCAACAACTGATAAAGTTTTTCCTGTGCATAACTTCCCTGAACTTGTTCCTGAGGAATGTGCATCTGTTACGAACAAATTTGACTACAGAAATAAAATGCTTGTTGATGCACAAAGTCCTACTAATTATGTTTCTTCTGATTTATGGCACACTAGACTTGGGCACTTGCTAAAAGAAAAATGTTAAGACTAGGTTTCTTTAAGAGAAATAATGCACATAAAACCTTAGTTTGTGAACCTTGTAACAAGGCCAAAAGTCATAGGCTAGCTTTCCCTTCTAGTTCTATAAAAACGCAAAATATGTTTGAACTAATACACATTGATTTTTGAGGCCCCTACAATGTCAACACACATGATGGATTTTCTTACTTCCTCACCATTGAGATGATAAAAGTAGGGGCCACGTGGACACAATTGGTTAGCTAAAAAAAGACAGTTCTGGTTTTATAGTTGGTTTTATTGACATGGTTGAAAGGCAATTCAACAAGAAAGTAAAATGTGTCAGAAGCGATAATGCTCATGGGCTTGGAACTTCTAGGGCCGGGGTAGAATATTTTAGGCTAAAAGGATTCAAACACCAAACTTCCTGCTTATACACACCTCAGCAATATGGCGTTGTTGAAAGAAAACATAGACAAATCCCAGAAATTGCCCGAGCCCTCAAGTTCCATTCCTGCCTTCCAAGAAAATTTTGGGGAGGACTGTCCCCACTGCCGCAGATAAAAACAGAATGCCCCTTTCTAGCATTAATTTTCAGAAACCCTGTGAAATAATTCATGGACAAAAAACAGACTATACAATCCTTAGAAGTTTTGGCTGTTTATGTTTTGCTCACATAAACAAGGAAAACATGATAAGTTTATGTCAAAATCTGTCAAGTGTGTATTACTTGGGTATGGATAGAACAAGAAGGGATATAGGATCTATGACCTAGACAACAACAAGGTTATATATAATAAGGATGTAGTTTTTATGAAAATGTTTATCCTTTTAGTGCAAATTCTGAAACCATTGTCACTACGAACAACAAGGAGGATCCTTTTGCCAATGAAGAAAAACTCATAGTGCATGATGATACCGACATGAATAAGATGAGTTTAAGACAGCAGGTTCACAATAAGGAAGAAAGGAACACAGTAGTCAGCCAGCCCAGAACCATTGCACCAGCAGAAGAAGGAGATACAATAAGGAATGCCACAGAGCAACAAACCACAGAAACAGACAACCCAGCAGATGACGAAGGAGGAGAGCACCTCAGGAGATCAGAAAGAAATAGACAACCACCCATATAGATTCATGATTATGAGCTTGGATCATCAGTCACAAAAAGAGATAAGTCTATACTTGATCCCTCACTTGATCATTTTTCTGAAATCTTAAGTGAAAGAATCTTAGCAGCTGCTGTCTCAACTAATTCCTGTGCCATTGACAAATCTTGTGTAGCTTTTGATTTTGATGATAATGATAGCATCATTAGAGTAGAAAAACTGATTTAGACAGTAGGAATAATTCTCGATGAAAGGAATGACTTTAATTGTTTTTACTCTAACTTAGATAAACACACTGAGCCTAGATGTTATAAGGAAGCCATTAAGGATGCTAGGTGGCAGAAGGCAATGAGTGAAGAGTTTGTGGCCTTAGAGAAAAACCACGCATGAGACTTAGTTAGTCCACCAAGGGGGGTTAGACTAGTGAAGTGTAAGTGGGTTACAAAGTAAAATTTAAGGCTGATGGAAGTGTGGAAAGGTTTAAGGCCAGGCTTGTTGCTAAAGGATACACTCAAAAATTTGGAATTGATTATTTAGAAACCTTCTCACCGGTTGTTAGGTTTACTACAATAAAATCCTTCATTAAGTTGCCACAAAGAGGAGATGGACGGTAAATCAATTGGGACATCAATAATGCCTTCCTCCATGTTGGACCTTGAGGAAAACGTCTATATGGAAATTCTCCAAGGTCAGAAGGAGGAAGGATCTGGAAAACTGTGTAAATTAAAGAAATCATTGTATGGGCTAAAACAAGCCTCTCGACAGTGGATCATAAGCTGAGTGTGTTTTTAAAGTCTTTTGGGTTTAAAAAATCTCTTAATGATTACTCATTGTTTGTTAGAGTCAAATATGATAAGTCTTGTTTTCGGCTGTCTACGTGGATGACATTTTAATAATTGGGAATGATTATGAGTTTATCAGAACAGTAAAGGAAAACCTAGACAAAAGATTCAAGATTAAAGATCTAGGTAATTTGAACTTTTTCTTGGGAATGCAGTTCCTACGTACCACAGAAGGAGTGATTTTACTGTAGATTAAATAATATGAAGACTTACTTAGTGAGTTTGACTCAACAGGAACCAAAATTTCAGTCATCCCCTTAGACACAAGCCTCAAACTTAAAAGGAAGTGGAGAAACCCTAAAAGACCCTTCTAATTATAGAAGATTGGTGAGAAAGATAGGCTTTTTGTCACACAACAGACCTGATTTATGTGTTGCCATACAATTTCTTAGCCAATTACTGAGTTGTCCCACTGTTGCAGACTACAAGGTGGCCTTACACACACTCTTTTACATTCGTGGTACCAAAAATCATGGACTGTTATTTAATACTAAAGATGATTTCAACCTAATTGCTTACTGTGATTCTAACTGGGAAGGTTGTCCCACACTAAAAGATCAATCAGTGGTTTCTTTGTGCAATTAGGAGGCAGTCCACTCACTTGGAAATCAAAGAAGAAAACCACTATTGCTCTGTCATTAGCAGAGGCAGAATACCGTGCTGTGAGGAGTATGACAGCTGAGTTGAGCTGGGTTACCAGAGTCTTACATGAGCTAGGCGTCAAAGATATCTTTCCAGCCCCAGTTAGATCATATTCTCAATCCGCTATTTACATCACGAGGAACCCAGTTTTGCATGAAAGGAAAAAACACATCGAATTAGATGTGCATTTTGTTAGACAAAAAATGCAAGAAGGATTGATTGTAGTGGAGTTTGTGGGATCCAAGGAGCAAGTAGCTGATGTTCAAGTCAGAAAGATGGGAATAAAGATAGATGAAGTTTGATTGGTCAAGTTCAAGAGGCAGTTCTTGTGTTACAGTACCTGTGTTGATATTTCAAACCTGAGAATGTTTCTCCTCCCTAGGTTTGAGGGGGGCTGTTAGAATGACATAATTATCTTAGTATAGTTATTTGGTGTACTTTCTTTAGGTTGATTATCACTTTAGATGTAGCCTTTTCAGTTTGACTAAAGCGACAGGTTTGTTGTCATTTTACTTAGTCATTCTTTCTTCTTGTTAGAAAGGCTAAGCTAGGGTTCAAGGTTACAAAAACACTTCCGTTCTCTAGTATCTCCCTGTATTCCGAATTGGTCATCTTCTTCACTTATTGAGCGTTGATCTCCAGTAATTCAAGAAGTCTTCCTTCTTTTGATTTCTTTCACTAAGTCTTCTTTCTTGCTCACCACTCCATCATTTTCATGATTGAACACCTCTTGGATCATCCACTGGTGCCACTGGATTGGATCTTGGACATGACGATTCTTCACGATCTGCTCCTTCTGCACAGTCACAAACTATAACCAGTCAGTCAATTTTCTCAGCTGCAGCAAATTTGGTGAAGCTAAGAAAAGATAATTTCAGAGTTTGGAGAGGTATGATCTTACCATTTCTCAAAGGGAATAATCTATACAAGTATGTCCTTGACTCTTATCCTTGTCCCTTTGAAATGATTAATGGATCTATGAATCCCGAGTTTGAGAAATGGATCCAAGCATATCAGATAGTTATCTTATCCTACTAAGCTATCTGAGTGAATCGATTGTACCACAAGTGGTTGGAATCGAACCTTCTACGAAAGTATAGGCTTACCTCAAGGAGACTTACTCCAAGAAGAAGAATTCTCAGATCAGTCAATTGTTCCTTCAGCTGCCAATTATTGAAAAACACAATACAGAAGATGTCATAGAATACTTCAATCGAGCTTGTCACTTGGTGGACTCTCTGGCCATCACATGCCATACTGTCTCTCAAAATGAGTTCCAATGTTACTTGTTGAAGGGTCCCTCAGGATTATGCTCCCCTTGTCTCAAACATTATGACTCATTCAGATCCATGTGATGCTAGCCAATTACACTCCTATCTTCTCTCCCAAGAATCCTAGCTTACTCACCAAAACAAGAGCTCCACACTAAATATTTCCCTCGACACTCAGACTAATGCCTATGATAGGGGCAAATCCACACAACTAACTCCACTCGCCCACCATATGCTCGAGAAAATGCTACCTCCAATAAATCCAAGTGCCGTGGCAGCTCTTTCTCTAACTCCACTTACAACAAACAAACTCAAAATAGTTTCTTCACTAGACAGCCTGAAACTTGCCTCAAATGTCAAATTTGTGACAACAGGGGACATGATGCCAAGCAGTGTTACCATCGATACAGTCATTCTTACCACTCCCGCCCTCCTCAATCCATTGTTGTTAATGCTACAACTAAGGTTGATTGCTCAAAATGGATGCCAGACAGTGCTGCATCTCATCACTTTACTGGTGACCTCAACAAACTCAGCCTCACTTCTACAGATTACATGGCACAAAGACTGTTTCTCTAGGTGATGGTTCCTAACTTCCTATCACACATTAAGATTCCTCTATTTTGACTTACAATGATAGACAATATAACCTCTCTCACATTCTACATACACCTTTTCTAAATAAAAATCTCATTTCAGTTCAACAATTTTGTTATGATAATAATGTATTTTTGAATTCCACCATGATTGTTTTCTCTTGATGGACAAGACCTTCAAAGCTATCCTTCTCAAGGGAGCTGTTATACCCAAATTTTGACCCCCTGGGTTAGGGTCTACGGGGTGCTGGTGTTGTGAGGGGCATTTTAATCAAGTGGTGAGGGATTCCGGCTCGAGTCGGCGCGTTCCATGGCATGGGGAGCAGCTTCGTCATTTTCAGGGGCATTTTGGTAATCTTTAAAGGCTCCTAGACCTCCTATGAGCTTTCTCTCTCCTCCAAAGGTGCCCAAATCAGCTTGAAATGCTTTGATATTTTAACCCATGATAGAAGATGACATTCTAAAGCGTAATGGCGTTGGAATTTTGATTTTTCGAGTTACCAATAATTTTCTAGCAATTTCTGACTGAATCTGACAAGAAATTCGATTTAAAAATATTCCAACATTTAAAAATTCGTTTCCACCTCAGAAAATTCATAATATCCATCCTTGACATGTGGTTAAAATTTCACATTTCACAGCAAAATTCCTTTGGGAAATCTTTTAATTAAAATACCAAAAAATCTTACTTTTACTAGATTCTCTTTATCTTTAAGAAAGTCTATATAAGGGGATAGGTTTTTGGATAAAATGAGAACCTCATATGCTCAAGAACCCTAGAGAGTCAGAAAACACGGCCTCCTCTCTCTCTCTCTCTCACGTTTTCCAACACCCGGCCACCCAAATCATACTGAAAATCCCCCGAAATCACCATCTAAACACGTTTTCCCCCATTCCCAAAGCACCAATAATCATCAAAACCTCACAAAAACACCTCCAAAACGTGAAGAACAGCTAGAACAACCAACAACCAGAAGCTTGGGTCGAAATCCTCTCGGGTCTGCCATCAACGGAGCACTCGACGAATCCCGGCGTGAAGAAACGTTGTGAATCCGAAGGTAAAACAGGTAGAAACTCCACTTCCCTAATTCACCACGGTATTATCTGTCTTGCCTCAAAATTTGGGCTCAAACTAACCTTCGTACCCTTCTGTATTGCTGTTTATTCAAGCTTCTGTCCAATAACTTGTTTACCAAGTTTTGTGCATAATTCGAATTCAAATTGAGAACTTTCGACCACTAACGTATTGTACATCTTTCAGGCTACGCACCCATAAAATTTGAGCCGAAAACACCTTCGGGAACAGCCTCAAAGCCGCCGTCCGAGGGCTGTCCGCACCCACGGACGTCGTGTCCGGGGTCCCGGACTCCTTGTCCGTAAGCTTGGACACCCCACGGACGGCGGCGGATTTTAAAAATTTTAAAATTAGGTTTTTTTTTTATAGTGTCCGGCCCACGGACAGTCTGTCCGAGGCCCCGGACTTTACAATTTTCTGTTTTCTGTTTAATTTCGACTTTTATTGTTATGTAGGTTAACTAACTGGGGTCCGTGGCTTCGGACATTAGGTCCGTGGCTACGGACGGAAACAAAATTTGACCTAATTCTGCCTCCGAAACCCTAGTTTAGGTATTTTAATTTCCACTTTAATTTTCTGTCAAAAAATGCTAAAAAACACAAAAAACAGAAGCGCGCACCTAGGTTAAAAAGCAACTTTGTAGAAAGCCGTAATTAAACCAAGTAGAGGAAAAACGACCTAGGAGGGGTAATGAAAGTAATTGAACCCTAATTAAGTCGAATATCGAGCCCCTGAACCCGAACTCTCCTTTCCTAATTTGATCTAGGTTAAAATTAGGTGGCGACTCATAATAGGTTCCAGTGAGCTAGCTTAGGTTTTAAAAATTATTGTTATATGACATAGTTATTAATCTTAGGCTATAAGTGGACCTAAAACCCGGTTAGATCCTAATCAACTTTAATCAACATAGGATAGGGTTTAAAATCGAGGCTCACAGACTGGCGACTCTGCTGGGGACAACTTCTTAATTTTAACTTGTTTAATTTTAAGAAAGAGGGCTTAACTCGAAAATGGTTTATTTATGGCTTTAATACTTTGTTCATTACTTCTGTGCGCACTTTAATTTCTGCACCTTTGCATCATGTGAGAGCGAGGGTCCACACAAACCATTTCACCCCGGGACCCATCTAGGGTCCCCTGTCAGGGACTCACACCTTTTAGGTGATGTGAATAAGCGGGGGAAAGAGGAGGATGTCGTCTAACCACATCCCCTTAATACCTGGGCCTTAGCCCCAAGCGTTTTCCTGGCAGTGTCCTTACCTAGCCCATTGTTTGGTCAGTCAAAGACCCGACCGTAGACGCACACCTTAGGTGATGTGAAAAAAGTGGGGAAACCCAAAGAGAATAGCGTGCAAGCCCTATTCCTTTGTGGCGACCTGGGCCCAAGCCCCAAGCACCTCTCCGGATCGATCCATACCCAAATTGATTTAACCGTCAAGTGAGGACATGTTGAATTTGTGTGGGCCTTGTTTGCTTGTATGATCGACCCATTACCTATCCTAGAGATTGACAGGAACTTCTCCTACATTAACCTAGCCCAACCGAATTGGCGGCTCTACTTGTTTGCGGCCTAGAGGCCCTGTTTGGTTTAACATGTGAGTCATTCGGGCTTCGGCCCAAAGCTTAGACTTAGGTGATTTCTCTTCTGGCCCAATTTGAATTATCCAATTAGTTCTAGGCCCAAAAAAAAAGGAAATCCACCTGGACTTGAAATAACCCACAAGTTCTGAAAAATATCTTTTTCTGCTTAACAACCATCTTCTCTGGCCCAGGGAAAGTTAGGCCCATTTGTGGTTTAGGGACCATTCCAGCCCATGTGCTTTACTCCAGGCCCAAACACATTCCGGCCCAAGGGCTCATTCTAGACTAGGTAAACTTCTTATTTGGGCCCTAGCCCCAAACCTAGATCTAGGTTCACCTCTCAGGCCCAATCAAAGCCATCTGTCTAGATTTCAGCCCAAGTTCCAGTTCATAAGATACTCCAGCCCAAACACCTCATTCTCTGGGTATCCTGGCCCACTTGCTTTCAGCATAAGTCTGTTTCGATCTATCTTGTGAAGCATCATGTTTCAGCCCACTTCCTTTTGTTAGCTAATAATGGACACCTTGGACACAGGTAGACTCAAGCCCTAAGTACGGTCCAATCGACATGGAAGCCCAGCTCGCAATTTTGGAACAAAGGCACATGGCCACCATTGAAGCCATGGAGCAGAGGCATAGTGCTGCCATGGACGCCGTGGAATCTAACTACGTTGCTGTTATCGAAGAGTTGAAAGCAAAAGCTCTTTCCCTCGAGTCCGAACGTCAAGCTCGGGATGAGTTAGTGGACAGGCTTCTCAAAACCCTTTATGAATGCATTGAAGTTGGCTCCATTAGGGTCCGAGGATCGGAGGGGAATGTCAAAGAAATTGCTACAGAACTCAGGAAAGTGATCAGACAACCAGGAGCAGCAACTTGCATCCAAAGCTGCACCTGTAAGAGAACCGGCAACATGAGGAAGACAGTGATCGACAGTCAAGAGGACCTGGTTGGAGTGTTGGGACAGTAGAACCATCCCGACAGAGTTCTCGACAAAGAGAGTTTACAGACATCGGCCGAACACCAAGACAAGCACTTGAAGAGCTTCGAGGAAGATATCCGATGCAACCGCTCGCCCTGAGGCCAGGAACTACTCATTTGGGGAGGATCTTAATCAATTTTGTCACTTTCATCAGCTGCCCGGTCACGACACTGACCACTGCAGGGCCCTACAACACAGAATCCAGGATCTGATTGACCAAGGGCTCCAATTCTAAGAACATGGTGGGGAGCGCAGAGCACGCGCGCCCAGGCATCGTCAGAAATGTTGTTTTTTAGTGTTTTCCTCCTCATTAATGCATTTCTTTTCTTGATTAGTTGTCTTTCAACTTTTGTAGTAGTTAGTTCCCTTGAATCATTTTCGGTAGTTTTCCTGAGTTTGTAATTTCAACATTATTCTTTTTGTTGAATAAAACATAATTCCTTTTCATTTATTCGAAAAGACTTTAAAAAAAGAGTACTCACGTCTTTCAAGGATCACGAAGTAATCATTTTCTGACTATGCAATGGAACGACTTGTCTCTTGTTTCTAAAATTTTCAACATGCCTAACCAAACACCACAACTCACCCCATAATATCCAAACAACCCACAATGAGGTTCAAGGCCCACATCTATCAAACTGTTGTTACAAACCCCAAATCAATACTGGGGGCAATCTGAGTTTACGATCATTGTCTTCGAATCTTTCGTTTAAATATACGAACAAGTCTCAGAGTGAGATCTCCGCAGAGTGTCTTGAGTGGTAAAACCATGACTGAACGAGCGTATCATTCTTACACGACTCCGGTGAGTCCACATTCAAAGGTGAGGTAACGTATAACTCCGACCGAAGGAGATAATTTGTAAATTTACGTTTAGACCTGTGAAAAGTAACAAAGAACGGATATACAACTATCAAGAATGACGAAGCACCTAGGTACAGCACCACATAGCCAAAAGCTTGTAAACCCTGTCATTAAACCCTAGGCACCCCCGCTGAGCCTTTCATATATCCCTTTTCGATATTATGAACTCCACAAAATAACCCAGCCAATGATGAATGTCCGACCCGGTGACCAAAGGAGGCGAGGAGCCCGACTCTCAAATAACATTCTCATCATCAAGTCCGCTATCAGAAGCAGTCCGAAGAAGCAATGCCGCTATCAGCATGACAAAGTGATCCGCAAATGGTCCTAGAGTGACACAGGATCCAAAGAGCTCACATCAAAACAGCTCTCGAATCCCAAAACCGGGAAACACAAGAACCCCGAAGGCAAAGTCAAGAAAGGATAAAGAAAAAAGGCAAACCCGAAGTGCCTCGAAGAAATCCAAATGACAAAGAGAAGAGAAATGGGTGTAAAGGACAACTTCAAAGTCCAAGTCCAGAAGCTCAAAAACAACGACAACACAAAGCAGCTAGACGACTTCAAGACAAGGAAGATGAATCCGAGAGAAGACACAAAGTGCAGCTTTGGTCACCCCTTTAAACTCCACATACCTCAAACATCCCTCCATGGTCCCATTGTCTTGCATCACACCCCATGGCCACGTTATAAGCCTCAAAGACTTCCGACTTGGTAGTTGTGTATCCAATCACGTGAAAGTAACAGATCGAATGCGTAAATTCATCAAATATCAAATTCAATGGTCTAGAAGTTGTGACCGTAAGTGAGAAACGAGTGTAAACACCAAACACGTCGAGTGTAGGTTAGGAAGCACCAAATCAGAACATAAGCCTTGACCCTGTGAGGACGAGACTCATTCGCACGTTTGATCAAAGAAAATACTGGGGGCAATCGATCGGAACGATCGATTGCCATGAACTCTAGCTCATATTGTCTTAAGGGAAAAATACTGGGGGCAATTGTTGGCTCCAACAATTGCTATGACAACACCAATTGGAACCCAAGGCTTAAGCATCACCACCCATCCACCACAGGCACACATAAGCCCTTACCACCACATCAAACACCACAGGCACACATAAGCCCTTACCACCACATCAAACACCTCAGGCCCACATAAGCCCTTACCACCACATCAAACACCACAGGCACACATAAGCCCTTACCACCACACCAAACCACCTCAGGCCCACATAAGCCCTTACCTTCACTTCATACACCACACAGGCCCCACATAAGCCCTTACCTTCACATCATACACCATACCCCACCGGCGGCATGTTCATCTCGTAGGAGATAAATTACAAGTCCGAAGTCTATAGTTAGGAAATGATGATTCACTTTCCTTTTCACTAAACAGAATTTTCTTCAAACAACAATTTCTTGTCTTGAACAACTTTCCTTTAAACACTTCGGTTTCATAAACCTCATCAGGCCGCATTTGGCACACTTTCTAGCAATGTCTTGCTTTGGACAATTTTTGATCCTTAACATTGCCATGTTTGGCACATTTTCCAATGATTTCTTGTTTTGGACAAGTTTCCTACATACACTTTGATTGTATTTTGACATGCACATCATCTTTGCCATGTTTGGCACTTTCATAATCAACTTTCATTATGATCATTTGCATAAAGATAGCCTTGCATCCGTCCGTACGAAACTCCTCATCATAGATACAGATTCTCACCCCGAAGATACAGATTCTTCAGAGATACAGATTCTCACCCCGAAGATACAGATTCTTCAGAGATACAGATTCTCACCCCGAAGATACAGATTCTTCAGAGATACAGATTCTTCCCCGAAGATACAGATTCTTCAGAGATACAGATTATTCAGAGATACAGATTCTTGCCCGAAGATACAGATTCTTTAGAGATACAGATCTCACCCGATCAGAGATACAGATTCTCAGCCAAAGATACAGACTTTCAGAGATCAGATTCTCAGCCAAAGATTCAGATTCACCAGAGTAGATGAACTCAACCTCAGGCTCATCACGAACCTGATTTCCTACCATTCCACTTAGGCACCCATAGGTCCTACTTTACATTCGTCAATTTACGCACACATCACATCAATCTCATTACATCTCCTTTCATTTTAGGTTCCCGACACCTTATAATGCTCGGCGTATTCCATTCAAATTTCAGGTTCCCGACCCTTATAATGCTCGGCGTATCCATTCAACTTCAGGTTCCCGACACTTATAATGCTCGGCGTATTCCAGGTTCCCGACACCTTATAATGCTCGGCGTATTCCAGGTTCCCGACACCTTATAATGCTCGGCGTATTCTAGGTTCCCGACACCTTATAATGCTCGGCGTATTCCAGGTTCCCGACACCTTATAATGCTCGGGCCCGTTTAATCTCAGGTTCCCGACACCTTGTAATGCTCGGTGTATTCCACTCAACTTCAGGTTCCCGACACCTTATAATGCTCGGCGTATTTCATTCGCTTTTAGGTTCCCGACACCTTAGAATGCTCGGCGTACTTCATTCCTTTAAAGGTAGTCAACGCCTTAGAATAGCTTGACATCATATCATCCTTTTAGGTTGTCAACGCCTTAGAATCGCTTGGCATTATCTCATTTCCACATTTTAGTTGTCAACGCCTTAGAATCGCTTGACATTACTTCATTTCACTTTCTTTTAGGTAGTCAACGCCTTAGAATCGCTTGACATTACTTCATTTCACTTTACTTTTAGGTTGTCAACGCCTTAGAATCGCTTGACATTACTTCATTTCACTTTCATTATAGATAGTCAACGCCTTAGAATTGCTTGACATTACTTCATTTACTTATAGGTAGTCAACGCCTTAGAATCGCTTGGCATCACATCATTTCATGTATTATAGGTAGTCAACGCCTTAGAACCGCTTGACATTTTTCCGTTTTCGTCACCTAGGTAGTCAGCGCCTTAGAATAGCTCGAAACGTTTTTGTTGCTTAGGTAGTCAGCGCCTCCAAATAGCTGCACGCGATCAACGCGGTTTCACACAACATGGAGAATTTCGTGAGGTCCAAAATTTTGGGGCATCACTCAAGCATCAACCAGACTTTTCACATCCGCTACAAAGTCTAGTTGACGGGGGGCAATCTGTTATACCCAAAATTTTGACCCCCTGGGTTGGGTCTACGGGTGCTGGTGTGTGTTGTGAGGGGCATTTTAATCAAGTGGTGAGGGATTCCGGCTCGATCGGCGCGTTCCATGGCATGGGGAGCAGCTTCGTCATTTTCAGGGGCATTTTGGTAATCTTTAAAGGCTCCTAAGACCTCCTATGAGCTTTCTCTCTCCTCCAAAGGGTTCCCAAATCAGCTTGAAATGCTTTGATATTTTAACCCATGATAGAAGATGACATTCTAAGCGTAATGGCGTTGGAATTTTGATTTTTCGAGTTACCAATAATTTTCTAGCAATTTCTGACTGAATCTGACAAGAAATTCGATTTAAAAATATTCCAACATTTAAAAAATTCGTTTCCACCTCAGAAAATTCATAATATCCATCCTTGACATGTGGTTAAAATTTCACAGCAAAATTCCTTTGGAAATCTTTTAATTAAAATACCAAAAAATCTTACTTTTACTAGATTCTCTTTATCTTTAAGAAAGTCTATATAAGGGGATAGGTTTTTGGATAAAATGAGAACCTCATATGCTCAAGAACCCTAGAGAGTCAGAAAACACGGCCTCCTCTCTCTCTCTCACGTTTTCCAACACCCGGCCACCCAAATCATACTGAAAATCCCCCGAAATCACCATCTAAACACGTTTTCCAATTCCCAAAGCACCAATAATCATCAAAACCTCACAAAAACACCTCCAAAACGTGAAGAACAGCTAGAGAACAACCAACAACCAGAAGCTTGGGTCGAAATCCTCTCGGGTCTGCCATCAACGGAGCACTCGACGAATCCCGGCGTGAAGAAACGTTGTGAATCCGAAGGTAAAACAGGTAGAAACTCCACTTCCCTAATTCACCACGGTATTATCTGTCTTGCCTCAAAATTGGGCTCAAACTAACCTTCGTACCTTCTGTATTGCTGTTTATTCAAGCTTCTGTCCAATAACTTGTTTACCAAGTTTTGTGCATAATTCGAATTCAAATTGAGAACTTTCGACCACTAACGTATTGTACATCTTTCAGGCTACACACCCATAAAATTTGAGCCGAAAACACCTTCGGGAACAGCCTCAAAGCCGCCGTCCGAGGGCTGTCCGCACCCACGGACGTCGTGTGTCCGGGGTCCCGGACTCCTTGTCCGTAAGCTCGGACACCCACGGCGGCGGCGGGATTTTAAAATTTTAAAATTAGGTTTTTTTTATAGTGTCCGGGCCCACGGACAGTCTGTCCGAGGCCCCGGACTTTACAATTTTCTGTTTCTGTTTAATTCGACTTTTATTGTTATGTAGGTTAACTGGGGTCCGTGGCTTCGGACATTAGGTCCGTGGCTACGGACGGAAACAAAATTTGACCTAATTCTGCCTCCGAAACCCTAGTTTAGGTATTTTAATTTCCACTTTAATTTTCTGTCAAAAAATGCTAAAAAAACACAAAAAACAGAAGCGCGCACCTAGGTTAAAAAGCAACTTTGTAGAAAGCCGTAATTAAACCAAGTAGAGGAAAAACGACCTAGGAGGGGTAATGAAAGTAATTGAACCCTAATTAAGTCGAATATCGAGCCCCTGAACCCGAACTCTCCTTTCCTAATTTGATCTAGGTTAAAATTAGGTGGCGACTCATAATAGGTTCCAGTGAGCTAGCTTAGGTTTTAAAATTATTGTTTTATGACATAGTTATTAATCTTAGGCTATAAGTGGACCTAAAACCCGGTTAGATCCTAATCAACTTTAATCAACATAGGATAGGGTTTAAAATCGAGGCTCACAGGAGCAGCTAAAGAAGGTGTCTATGTCTTCCCCTCCATATCCATGTAGTCCACCTCCCAGCTAAACTATACCACTTCTGCCCCTCTCACTGTCTGGCACCAACGCTTGGGGCATCCTTCATTCCGGACTACCAAATGCATTATCAATACTTTTAATCTACCTGTTTCTGTTTTCAATAAACCAGAGTTGTGTACTACTTGTGTTCAAGGCAAACACCATGCCCTTCCCCACCCTCGCTCAAACTCTGTCTCTAATGAATGCTTTGATATGTTGTTTTTTTGATCTACAGGGTCCTCCTAATACCCTAATATTGATGGCTATAAGTATTTTCTCTTATGTGTTGATGACTATTCGAGATTTATGTGGATTTTTCCCTTACATCAAAAATCTGAGGTGGTTCAGGTTCATACTATTTTCAGCAATATGGTTGAGACCTACTTTGAGAAAAAGATTAAGGCCGTTCAGACTGATGAAAGGGGTGAATTCAAACCTCTTCTTTCTGTGTTAAATACTACTGGGACTTGTCATATAGTGACTTGCCCCCATTCACACCAACAAAATAGTTCTGTTGAAAGTAAGATCAAACAGGTTGTTGACCATGGCCTTGCCCTTCTAGCCCATGCCTATCTACCTCTCAGGATTTGGAGCTTTTCCTTCAAAACTTCCACTTACCTCATGAACAGAACCCTCTCCCCAATTCTTAATCATGTTTCCCCATTTTAGAAACTCCACAAAAAAAACCCCACCTACTTCACCTTCGTGTGTTTGGGTGCTCATCATGGCCTAACCTCAGACCTTTCAATGCTCACAAACCTTCCCTTCGTAGTGAGGAATGTGTTTTTCTAGGCTATGAAACTAAGACTACTGGTTACATTTGCTATCACTTACCAACCCACAAAACCTACATTTCTAGGGATGTTCTTTTCAGGAGACATATTTCCATATTCTTCCTTTGTAAAACCTCACACATCACCACCCTCTCATATTTCCTCAGTTATTCACCTTAAATTCCTGTTGAGACTCAACGCTTACTACCAAACCCTGCTCCTCCCATACAACCCACCCTCTCTCCTGATCAAACCTATCTCCCCTTTGAACCTACAGCTTCTCCATCAGTTCCATCTCACCAATCAACTCCAACTTAGATTCCCCCTCTATTCCCTCTGTACCTACAAATATGTCTTCTAGTAGCTCCTCTTCTACAACCCCTCCCCCTCATCACCCTATGATCACCATATCTCATACAAACTCTTTAAAGCCCATCAACATAACAAATGGGACAATACCATGGCCTACTGAAAGCCTACATTTCAGCACCACTATTATAGAGACTCATATTCTTGAAGAGCCCACATTTGCTCTGGCTATCAATATCCTGATTGGAAACAGGCCATGCTACAAGAATACTCAGCTCTTATGGCTAATGACACATGGGATTTTATTCCCTTTTCCCTAAGCTAAATATTCTTTGGACTAAATGGGTCCTCAAGACCAAAAGAAAGTCAGATGGGTCTCAAGATCGCAGGAAAGCCAGGCTTGTTGCCCTTGGTTACAGCCAGGAAGCAGGGATTGATTTTCATGAGACTTTTATTCCTGTTGTTAAGGTTCCTACTAGTAGATTAATTATCTTCTTGGCTATATCTAATAACTAGCAGATGAGACAGATTGAAGTTGATAATGCATTTTTACATGGCTTTTTGGAGGAGGTATATATACATCAACCTAAAGGTTTTATTCATCCTCAATACCCCTCTCATGTGTGCAAGCTGAAACGTGCACTAAATGGCCTAAGACAGTACCCAGGGTCTGGTTCTCTCGCTTGAGTTTCTTTCTAATTCACAGTGGTTTTAAACCTTCTCAGGCAGACAGTTCATTATTCATCTACTCCCACTATGGTTAACATGTTTTTATTTTGGTATATGTGAATGATATTCTTTTTACCAGATCCTCCCCTGAACATCTTGAAAAACCTATCTCTTCTATTGCTGGGGAATTCCTATTAAAGATCTTGGCTAGCTACACCATTTTCTTCGAGTCAAAGTTACCAGAGATCACACTGGGGCTTACCTATCTCAAAAACACTACATCTTTGACCTTCTCTCTCGCACAGACCTACTTCTAGCCAAACCTACCCACACACCTATCATAGATACTACCCCGTTGGACTCCATTGAGTCTCACACATACAAAAACTCTAAAGAATACAGAAGTATAGTCGGCAGCCTAGAGTATTTAGCCTTTACACGCCTATATATTAGTTCTACAGTAAATAAGCTAAGTCAGTACATGCATAACCCTAGAGATTCACACTCAACAGTAGTAAAGAGACTCCTAAGGTATTTAAGCTTACCATGGATCTCACTCTGTTTTTATTTGCCTCCTTCATGGGATATCTTTGGGTTTTCACAGATACAGACTGCGCTGGCACCCCAGCTGATCAACGGTCCACTGGTGGCTACTACATCTTTATGGGCGACCATTTAATGTCTTGAGGCTCTCGCAAGCAACGAATAGTTGCAAGGTCTTCCACCGAGGCTGAACTTAAGTCGCTTGCTTCCGCCACCTCTGAGAGTCTTAGGTCACCGAGATTCTCTCTGAGTTAGGGGGTTTTCTCTATCATGCAACCACTCTTTTTGTGACAACATTAGGGCAAAATTCCTCACCTCCAACCCCGTTCTTCACAGTCGAGCGAAACACATAGAAATTGACTACTTCTTCATCACAGAAAGGGTGAAGAACAAGACTCTCAAGATTAAATTTTTGCCAATGAAAGCTCAGGTTGCTGACGGGTCACAAAACCCTTGACCAAGGCTGTTTTTGCTGACTTCCGAACCAGGCTACCACTGACGTTTGGATAGCCTGGTATCGTGGGGGGGGGGGGGGGTGGTCCATGTATATGGTCCAATGACAAATGTAATATTCTGATAGTTGTTAAGCCCTTTATTGTTCTGTATATATACACACTCTGTACAAACGAATAACACACAAGGCAATACAAGAGTAAAAAATATCTTTCACAATCTTTCTATAGTGGTAGTCACAACCACAAGTTAGTATGAAAATCGATAATTATAACTTCTATGGTTTTAGTGTTGATGTGTTAATCTAGAAATTGATTCTTTGTTGTTCGTTCGACAATGTTTTGGGTATTGGTAACAGAGCGTAAGTAAGAATCTGATAACAAAAGGGCATCCAAATAATTGGCAAGTTTTTGAATTTTGACATTAACATACAAATTTTGGTTGATAATTGTTGTAGAATTAATCTGATATAACAAAGAAAAATTAGAAGTAAATAGTACTTTAGTTCAATAGAAAACAACTAGTGGTGAATTAGGCATGCAAATAACTTAGGAGTTAATTTAATACCCCGGATCTAAAAATGGTGATGTAATTACTCTAATAAGATTATTAAGGGCCTAATTGTGCCTAGAGAAATTGGTAAAAAGAATAAACCAAAAGAAAAGAGAAAATGCGTTAAACGCGAAAAATGCTAAAATGCGCATTAAATGAAAATAAGAGATATATAATCTCGTAAGGGTCCGAGATGGATTCCTAAGGCTTAGTTAGGCCTAATTAGTATACGGGAATGATTCCCGAAGAAAACGGATCCAAATAATGGATTAAAACGCTAATTAAGCATAAAAGCACGTTTTCGAGAAAACCTGAAAACGTGACTTAAGTGGTCAAATGGACCCGTAAAAATTATAGTTGATTAAATAACTATAATTAAGTATTAATGGAAGCTTAATAACCATTAAAATTAATTAAAACAAGAAAACCCGAAAAACGGGCCCGGTTAGTGAATAGTGCAAACCGGGTAAATATCGAGCGTTTCCTGTAAAAAAATGAAAAACGCTACCAGTTAGTATTTTGTGTGGGGCCGGTTTTAATTGGTACACATACACACATTTAAATAAACAAGCTAGTTTATTTAGTCACAAAAGGACAAAATAATAAAGTAAGGGAGTGAATAGTTAAATGGGGCTTTAATACCCTCACTCCCCTATTCTCTTCTAACACTCACGGTAATTTCTTTCCCCCCAGAGCCTTCTTTTCCTCCTCTGTCAATCGACGATTTCACAAGTGAGCACACAGCCCTCCTTCTTCCTCCATTAACTCACTCATCTCTTCACCAAACCTCACAAAAATACTACCGTTAGATTCGTATCGACGAGGGCTACGTTTTCCACCCTTCAAAAGCTTGAAACATTCATCTTCATCTCCATGGAAGTATGCCATTTTAGAGCTTAAAGAAGTGTTTTTGAGTCTCCAACATCTTCTTGATACTCAAAGTTAAAAGAAAGTCCAAAGCTCTTCATTTCTAGCTAGTTCTTCCAATTTTGGGAAATTCCCTCACGTTGAAAATTTTTCCCCATGTCCAGCCGGTTCTTCTTGTTTTGAGGAGTGCTGGAACTTCACCATTTGGATTGCCTAGGCCCTTCACTTGGACACTTAAAGGTAATCTCTAGCTAAACCCTAAAAACTAGCTCTTGTAATTCTAGTTTTTGTGTGGGGAAATAAAATTAATTAATAAGCTTGATATGGTGTGTGTGGGGATATGATTGTAGTTGGCAATCTATGCTCCTTGGTATGTTGTGAAAACAAGAAGAGGAAGAGGGAACAAGAGAAAGAGGAAGAAGAGGAGTAAAAACCGAGAATAAACAAGGTAATGGGCTTACCTTGTGTTGGTTTTATTTGCCTTGGGGAAAACTTATGTTAGTGTTGTATAAACAACCTTGAGCTTGAGTAGTAATGATACCACAATATTGTGAGTTGAATGAGAATGTTAATGAGGCTCATGTGTGCAAATAAACCTTGAAGTTAGGTTAGTGTACATATGTGAGCAAATGGGATTTCGATGTGTTGTTTATGTTTAAACCAAACAGGAGGGAGAAGAGTGTTTATGAGCTGATTTAAGTGTGGTGAAAATGCTTAAAAAGTAGGCAAGTGCTGTCAAAATTTCCTAGGGATGTATGGACTTGAGTGTTTTATTCAAAGGAAGAGATTAGGTGTGTATTAAGAGGTTTAAGTGAGTGATTAATGGTTTGAAAACCAAACCAAGAAGTAGAGTGTGTTAACAGTGAAGATAATGTCATTTGGGTGCTGGTAATGGCATTAGTGAATGAAGTATTGAATGGTGGGAGGCAACACCAAAATCTGTTACAAGAGTATTAGAAAACAAGAAAACAAGTTATGAAAGTGTAAGTGAATTTTTGAGTGAAAATAATTAGAATTGGTGAGTGCACTTGGTGCTTAGTTTAAGGTGATTAAGAAGGGTAATTAAGTGTTAAAACATGTAGATTATAAGTGGGAAAGATTGGAAAGACAATGGTGGAAGAATGAGGTTGTAACAGATTTGGAAAATGCAAATCTGTCAAAACTGCAACAGGGTCCGGGACTTAGTCCATGGACAAGGTCTCGGACCACCCCCTGTTTTCTTACCGAGAGTTCAATGCCCACCTTGGTCCGGGACTTAAGATGAGGACAAGGTCCCGGACCACCCCATTTATTTAGGCCGAGAGTGCAGGCTGTGTTTGGTCCGGGACTTGGGATAGGGACAAGGTCCCGGACCAGTGTTGAAATTCCACCCGAGAGTTGTGATGAGTATTGGTCCGGGACTTAGGGTAAGGACCAAGTCCCGGACCACCCCCAGAAACCTACAGAAAGTATTTTTAAGGTTTTTAATGGTGGGGGTTTAAGTGTTAATGATGTTATAAGATGTTAAGGCCTTGTTTGGTGACATGTAAAGGCCCTAGGAAGTGTGATAAAGTGTTAGAAGCGATTGAGAAGTGAGAACTCAAATTGACAAGAGTAAAACCGAGTTAATGGGATAACGGGGTAAATACGGGAATAGCATTTTATTATGTACCGTATGAGTTTAGTGTTAACAATAATGTTTGAAACATTATCAGAGAGTCGTGCGTGACCCGAGCATGGTGAGAATGCCACGGTAAAGCTAACCCCGGTGAAAGGTATGATTTTCTCATGCCCCGTATGCTAACCGAGTTACACTGATTTGTGTGTTTGTGTGCCGGCTTAATCAAGATTAAAGCATGAAAATGATCCCTTGTTTGATTATGCATGTATTGTTGTATGTTGTATGAGCTAACATACTTGTATGCCGGTGTGGTCTAACGTAGTGCATAGACCGACTCTTAGTGAGTATTGATTGACTAGAAACCCGTTGAACGGGTAGTCACATAACCAATGGAAGTATGCAAACACACATAAACTATCGATTAAGTGTAATGATAACGCAAACATATAAACTCCCTAGAATGTGAGGAGATGTACGGGTTGAGTAAATACCCGATAACGGTTAGGAAACCTTATTGCAACAATCCAGGAAATAAATATGAGTGGAGGGATAAACGAACCTCCATCGAGAGGGAAGTTAGTCCAATAATGTAAACATAAAGAAGTAAAAGAGACCTAAGGGACTATGTGACTCCCTTGAGATACGGTCGACCTCTTATATGAGGATTTTACCGGTATAAGAAAATATCCTAATGTATAAGCATATGATTGTGAGGGTAACCTTAAACCTAAGATTACCCGAATTTAAGTAAAGTTTCCCAAGTCATTAGAAACATCGAGAATGATGTTTCTAGACTAATATACATGATATTATTATAACTCCGAGAGAGGAGTGTATGGGAACGAGAGTAGTCCGAGAGTAGTCAGACCTAAGTAAAAGAGATAGGAACTAAGAGAGAGTCCGTGAGCTAGTTGAACCTTCCCACCATGCTAGACCCAGAGTAGGGTCGAAACCGGGGAAGTAAGACTATGCTAGAGAGCCATGAGTTTTGGCTTAAGTATGTAAAGAGAGTAACAAGCGTGACGTAGGAGACCTGTAGTGTCTCGAGAATCTACAAGAGCTTGAGTATGAATAACCCAAGAGTGTGGGTGAGATAATGAGTATAAATAACCCGAGAGGAAGGGGTGAGTATATGTATGAGTAACCCGAGAGAATGGGTAAGCATAAGAATTGTAGCCCAAGAGAATGGGTGTGTATACAAATAAGTAACCCGAGAGCGGGTGAGGTATTGATAAGTAAACAAGGCATAGTGAGGAATAACCCTCAATGCCTAAGAGTAACCAGTTACCACTAACAACATTGTTATGTTAGTTAGGAATCGTGTTCCGTGATTGGATGTAGATTCCTTGTGTGATATACATATATATTGTATTGCCATGATGCATGTTGTTTGATTAAAATGAACTCCATGTATATCCAACCCAAAGTAGTCGTGTACCGCGGTTAGCACGCGGTATATGCGAATTTCATATTCAACGTAGCTGACCCCCTAGGGGGAACGTTTTTAGTGTGCAGGTACTTGAAGCTGACCACCGTTCGAGAGAGTAGGACGGGGACTGCTGTGAGCATGGGTAGTTAGATTGTAATTACTTATGCGTTTGAATGAGGTGTAAGTCCGAGTATGTTATCGGCATCCGTATTGTAGACTCGGTATAGTAGAGATATGAATTGAGTATTGTATTTGTATGAAGTACTCGGTTGTTCCAGTTCATCAGACCGTTACGGTATGTAAGAAAGGCCTGGTTAGCCACATGGGTGGCTAACGGCGTTGTTTCACCCCTCGTTGTAATTGGAGTTCCGCTGCGTGAGTAGGAGTAATTAGTAACGGTTTAAGAGGTAATGACGAGATTAACGGTTGGGGTGTTACAGTTAATAACAGAAGTTAATATGTATTTAAAAAAAGAGATTAGGAAGAAATGAGGATGAATTAAGCTTAAGTGTTTGGTGTACAATTTTTTGATTTCATTGGTATGGGGGAGGAGTTGATAAAAAAAGAAAATGACTTATATAGAGTAATTAATGAATTATTAAGGAGTTGAGTGTGGACGGTGATTTTTCGGTGTGGTTTGTGTGGGTGTGTGTGTGGGGGGGGGGGGGGGGGGGGTCTATCTAAATATGGTTCTGACTGAAAAGCCTAGATCCTAATATGCCATTCTGTGGAGGGTGAAAACCCATTATTCTGGCATCCCTTAAATACCTACTAAATTGTCCGTTATTCAAGAAGCATAAGGGAGGGTGCAAGTGTGCACCACACCCGATCTCAATGGGCTCCACACGGACTTATGCCCTAAGGGCGGAATTGACTAGAGTCGCCACCTAGTTTGACCTAAAAATACAAGGAAGGAAAGTTAATGAGGGTTCTAAGAACTGTTGGTTGACTCCAAGGTTGTTGCCTATGGATGGGACTAGACTGGTCATTTCAGAGATTCTGTGTAGGTTCACAGGGTTACACCCCTTGGAAGTGGCAACGACCATGACTTCGGATTGATGCCTGAGGAAATCTCAGTCTCCAATTGTCGGGATTTCCTTCTTTCAAAACCTTGTTAAAAAGATTCATTTAAAGTCGAGGATAGGATTAGGATAGGGAGAGAGTAGAGTGTGACGAGCTGATGAGGCGAGCTTTTCTACCAAGCTAGCGCCAAGAAGAGGAATTAGTGAATTCGGATGAGTATAGAATGAAGATTTGGGGAAAGTCTGAGGTTGAATGAATAAACAAGACTTGGAGTCTGATGACTTGAAGTTTATGGGAGCCGAAGAAGGTTTGAGTGTTTTGAGAGGTATGAAGAACACCTTAGAGTGGGAAAAAGGGGTTTTTTTTTATTGTAATGGGGTCGCACCCTAGGTAGGTTGCCTACGTACTCAACTCCCTGTTGAGATCAGACCTTATGTAGTTCATGGTTTTTAGGACTTTGGAGATTTCAGGGTTTTGAAGGTTTTTGAGGTGCTTGAGATTTAGAAGAGTTCAGAGTTTCAAGAAGTTTTAGATTTGAGGTGTTAGTCTGTGAGACACTTGGGTCTATGAGACATTGGTGAAAAGAAAGAGATATCGAAGTCCATGAGACACTCGGGCTTGTGAGACGTTTGAAATCTTAAGAAGGTGAAGAAATTGAGATGTTTGAGCATGTGAGGTGCTCGGGCCCTGTGAGACTTTAGAAGTATGAAAGAAGTTGGAATTTGGGAGATGATTCGAGTTTGGAGTTTTTGGAAAATTATTTGATTGTGAAGTGATTTGGAGTTTGATTGATGATTTGAGTGTGTCAGGCAATTGATGTTTGGGTAGAGATCCCCGATTTTTGGGTTCGGGGTTCTAATAGGGTTGAGGTTTTGGATCTTTCGAGATTTAAAATGAGATGATAATAAGATGAATTATGTGTAGAAATGATTGTTAAAGTCGTCTTTCAAAATTTGTTTTATTTTGAAAAGGGCGGATGATCCCGAAGGATCTCGAAGTGACACTTAATAATGGTAAGTGTCGTGGCTCGAAAGATGGGGCAATGTATATGTTGAAAACTAGGGTTTAGAGAGAAACACCATGAATGAGATGTCCTAATAATGTCTCTAACTCCCGGGTTTTAAAACATTGAAAACCGACAACATTAAAATCAAATGGAGGGGAGTTAGACGATTCTGAAATCCCGGCTGCTACTAGGAAGACGGTTACATCTACCTCATAAAAATCTAGGCTGCGATTATGGGAGATTAGTCACCCTAATGCCCCGCCTAAAGAAATCCAAACTGCGACAAGGGATGGACGACCCAGTGCTCTGCCTCGGATTGTTTTGGAAAGGGAGACAAGTGAGGTCTAACCAGGAATGAAATATTTTGAAGGTGTTAGAAATTTCCTGTTCCCCGAAAACGGTTTATTTTGGGTTTGAAAAATGAGTTAGAAAACATTTGAAGTTGTTCGGAATTCTCAGTAAAGAAACACTGATTTTGAGGAATATTTTTAGAAGAAAACTTTCTGTATATGTGAGAAGAACTTTCTGCGTGTTGAGAAGATTTTCTGTGTTATGAGAAGAGTTTTCTGTGATGTGAGAAGAGTTTTCCGTTAAAATCCCACAAAATGGTTTCTTTGAGTTTTAAAATCTTGATGAGATTTCAATTGAAGAAAAGAAATTGTTTAGAATTTTTGAAATGACTTTGGAATTTATTTGAAATTTACTTGAAGAGGTGTTTTTTGAATTTTTGAATTGGATTGAATTGAGATTGAATTGGACTGAATTTGAGATTGAGTTGGACCGGATCGGGTAATGGGCCGAATTAAGCTTAATGGGCTGAATGGGCCGACATTGGGCCTTTGGGTCGAATTGGGCCGGGCCGTTTTGGGTTTTTGGATCAAATCGTGCGATGTTGGGCTTTTGGGTCCGTTTTGAGCTTTTGGGCCGAATTGGGCCGGATTTGGGCCTTAGGCTTGATTTGGACTTTTGGGCTTGATTTGGACATTTGGGCTTGATTTGGATTTTTGGGCTTGATTTGAGCCTTATTCGAGATTGGGCTGAAAATTGGGCCTTATTTGGGCCTTAGGCTTGATTTGGATTATTTTTGGGCCTTATTTCAGTTTTTGGGCCTGATTTGAGATTGGGCTGGAAATTGGGCTGATTTGGATTTTTAGGCGTTATTTCGGCTTTTGGGCTTGATTTGGCCTCATTTGAGATTGAGTTGGGCCGGATCAGGTAATTGGCCGAATTGGGCTTTTCAATTTGGGCTGATTTGGATTTTTGTGAACAAAAATTTATTAATGAAATGGGACAGAAACTGAAAGGAATTGATTTATTGGTTTATCAACTCTTGATTATGGGTGAGTTGAAGGCAAAGGGGGATCCCACCCTCACAAAACGAATTAGAGACCCGCTAGGCGTGGGGTGGTTTCACATCCTAAGCCTTCCTACAACGGCCTTATGGGCCTGATTTTTAAAGTTTTTTTAGCCTTATAAAATAAGGGATGGTTTGAATGTTTTTGGAAGCTATAGGAGAATACCACCTCACGAAACGAATCAAAGACCCGTTAGGTGTGCGGTGTGATAGTTCATCCAAAGCTTTTCTGTTAGTGAAGGGGTCCTAGAGGATGATTAACTAGGGATTATTAAGAAGACTAATAAACAAAATAAGACTAGTGCAACATATTAAAGATATAAAACAGTACATGTACGGTTATTTGAAAGGCATAAAGAAGCGAATGAGAACTTACAAGCATGGATACTACAGGGGTAATCATACATTAGCCAGCAAGACAAACAAATTATCACAATTAAACGTTATCTACTTGAAGAGCAAGCGCACGTATTAGCCCAACATAGACAAAAGTGTGTATCCTAATTTGCTAGGTTTGTACAAAGAGACAGCAGAAACATCTAACTTTTTTCAAAAGAGAGTTTGCATTCTTGTTTGCCTTCCTGTATCACAAGACTTCAGTCATACAAAAAAGCTAGACATAATCTTAATTCAATTTCTTATACAGAATCTTAATTCAATTTCCATCTCTTGTTGTGATTTGTCAAGACTTTAAACTGGGAGCTTGAACTTCTTACTCATCTTCTACTACCTCATTTCAAATGGACAGATGGAAATAAATAAATAAAACCATTCAACTTCTACTATCTCAAGACTTGAAACCAACGAAGAGTCGAGTTGTGAATTGATTCATTAGTTTTTTATTAGCCTCTTCTTTTTTACCAACCAATGGGTCTAGATTGAACACTATAGTAGAGAAGAATGAGGGGCCTAATTCTAGAGTCACTGATCTCATTTTGTTCCAGTCAACGATCAGATACATAATAGCCTAAATTGCTCACGTACAGGATTGGCCAGCCAACATGACTCTTTATAAGTGTTGATCCAATTGCCAGCAAAGATGATTAAAAATTCATGGGAGGTCCTATTTGCATACAGATAAACTCCCGCTATACACTACAGAAGAACCAAGCAGAAGATCCGAGAGTATGTAAATCTTTCTAGCAATCATAAAAAAAACAAGAGCATTATAGTGAGCAGATCAACGAATCATGCCCAATACCAGAGAGGTTAATAGTTAACTGGGTTAGGAATGAATACCAAAATTTGTGACATAGTTACATCTGCAAGGAGCTAGTTAGTAAAACACAGTGACAACATAAGATGCTAGTTCACAAAATAAAAGTATGGACATCCGAGAAGAGAGATATCTACGGAAGAATGAAATCTCGGCTTGTTAAGAGACTCACGAGACCTGTGAAGATTCAAATCGGCACCAGAAGACAAAACAATAGAGATTCCTCCCAGATTCTAGTCAAGGTTAGGAGGTAATTTTCAAGTAATACCGGGGTGTACAGAAGAGTCGAAGTATATTGAGAGATTCAACATACAACACAAATGACGAAATGTCTTTGAACAGAACAGGGTATGAGACCAACAAGTAGTATCACAAGAGACATAATTCGTTCTCCAGGGAAAATTCAAGACAAGGACACTGGCCCTCCTGTGTACAACAACAAGCGAGAAGATAAGATGATGATTGAGTGTATACAAAGCAAAACCGAGATTTAACTTGCTAGTAGCATCTGGGCTCAGGTTCTAGAATTTGAAATGGATTCACATAGAACAGATGTGACAAGAATACAAGTAGCAGAATCTCAGCCAAGTCGAAACATGTCATGTCCTTAGTTTAGGAATAATATTGGTAGAAAACCAGCCTTTCAAAACGTATGTAAACAAAAAATTAGAGAAGGGGAAGATAGATGTTGTGATTTCTCATAGGGTTTGAGACTGAAATCCACACTTCAGTGGCACACAAACACGATAAAAAATTTGAATGAACCAACAAACATGGTCGGGGAGTAAGAACGTAGGCGCGCGCTTCAGAAACAAACCCGAAAGGCCAGGTTCTTTCTCCCGGCCACCACTATTCTTAGATTTCAACCGGCACATAACAAAACAAAAGAAAAAAGTTGAATCCAGACCAAAGAACAGATAATAGCTGGTGCCGTGGAATTTGGGAATGCAGTTGAAATACCCCAACATTAATGTGTTAATTAATCATGCAATTATTATTTTCTAAGGCTAATTAAGTCCTTAGAAATATTAGTGAAGAGTAAAACCAAAAGAAAAAGGAAAACGCGTAAAAGTCACAAAATGTGAAAACGTGTGTTATGTAAACATAGGAGGTATATAACCTTAACTAGGGTTATAAATATATTTTTATACCCTAAATACACACCTAGAACATGTTGGAAAAATTCCCGAAGAAAACGGATCCAAATAATGCGTTAAAAGTTAACGGAGTCTTAAAGCGTGTTTTTCGAGAAAAAACGAAAACGTGACTTTAAACAGTTAAATGACCCCGTAAAAATTATAGTTGATCATATAACTATAATTAAACATTAATGGGGCTAAGAACCATTAAAATTAAAGAAACGGAAAAAAATCTGGAAAACGCCTCGGTTAGTGAATAGTGCCAAACGGGGACTTATGGGTGTTAGTTGGCTAAAAGACCAAAATGCCCTCATTCTTTTTTTGTAAAATCTGGTCCCTTCCAGCATGTAGCCACGTTTTATACTCCTCCCCCTCTTATTCTATTTCTACTTTAGTCACAAAAGACAAATAATAAAGTAAAACAAAAGTACAAAAATGCTTTTCACTTTTCTCTCTCTTCCATTTCCCTTCCCTCACGATTTCTACTTCCTCCAGACCTCTCTCTCTGTTTTCTTTTTCCTATAATGGTGATTCCTCTCAACCTCACCAGCTCACACTTTCTCCTTCATTATTCAAGCCCTAAACAAAGTCAAAACAACAAACAAACTGCATATTCTTGCTCACCTCATCTTGGAGCTTCATTCCCTCTTTTCAAAATTCGAAAAAGATGAAGTTCATCTCCATGGCTGTAGCTCAAATTGAAGATAAGAACTCAATTTCTTGATCTAGACAACTCCTTGTTGTTCTAAGGTAAAAATAAGTTCAAAAACCCTCTTTTTCCTAGCCTTTCCTTATTACCAAAAATGTCCAGCTTTTGAACCCCCTTGTTCCATTTGTTCCAGCCATTTTGGAGTCTTCAAGGAGGTGCTGGAACCTGGTGGTGTTGCTAGTCAAACATTCACTTAGAGATTTGGAAGGTAATCTCTCATTTTAGAGCTTTAAATTATTCCCTCCAATTCTAGGGTTCAATTCAAGAATTAGAGATTGATTAGTATTGTTGTGTATCCCTTGGGTAATGGCTGTAGCTTGGCCGATTTTGGACTAGAAACAAAAGAAAGGGGGATATAGCATGAGTCAAGGAGGAATAGAAGACTTGAAATGAGAACTTGAGGAATTTAAGGTAAGGAATTTACCTTAACATTTGCTATATATATTTTAGAATTGTGGGAAGGGAAAATAAATGAATGAACCCAAAATATTAGTTGGAAAGTGGTTACTAGAGGTGATAAAGAAATGTGGGTGTGTTTAAATGCATTTGTGATTGCTGTACAATTTAAGGGCCTTGAAGCCATGCACTTTATGATTAGTGCCTATATTGTTGACTTGTGGATTTTGAATGAACCTTGTGTGCTGGTAGAATCCATTGTGGATTTGGCTAGTTGAGTTTGATTTAAGTAAATGGATGATGAATTGGGAATGTTTTGGTTTAGGTGACGAAGATGATGAATTTGGGATGTGTTAGTATAGTAACGAAGTTATGGCGAATTTTCCGTAGAAATCTAAGTGAATTAGGTGTTGTTATGAGTTTGGAGGGCCTAAGGCTATCTAAGAGTGTAAAGGAATTTCTTTGAGTTAATTAAACACCTTGAAGTGTTGGTTGAAGGAGGATAAGAAATTGTGCAAAATATGTAGCAAAGCTTGATGTTTTTGGTGGTTTAAAATTCTAGAAAAGAGCTTAGTGTGCTTGACCTTGTAAATGGTGAGTGGCTTAGTTATTGAGAATCCCAAAGTCTAGGAATGATTGTGGCATGGCCAAATGGGTAGGAGAAGGTTAAAAGCTATCATGGAATGGTTTGGAGATGCACAAGTGTGCACAATGTGCAGGAAAGAAGAAAATGAGAGTGCAAACTTGTGGAATTAAACAGAATTGAACGGTAAGTTTGATAAATGATTTGAGGAGGTATTAAGTGTTTATAAGGTGTTTAAAACAGGTAGAAAACATATGGAAAGATTAAGGAATGATTAGGTATGAATTAGGGGTTGAAAAGAGGTCAAAAACTGTCAATTTAAACACCTACAGACATGGTCCGGGTTTGTAAACAAGTACACAAACCCAGACCACCTCAAAACTAGCCAGAATGTAATTCCAGCATGTGGTCCGGGTTTCTATCTAAGTACACATACCCAGACCAAGGCAATTTCTTGGCAGAATGTAAAATCCGGGATTGGTCCGGGTTTGCAACCCGGACACAAACCCGGACCAGTCCAAAAATGCTCCAGAATGTGTTTTTAAGTGTTGTTATGATGGGGAATTGATTGGGGATGGTATTAAATGATGATTAGGCCTTGTTGGTGACTTTTAAAGGCCATTGGAAGTATAAACAAGTGTGAGAGTGAATGTGTAGGTTGTGAACTTAAGACCCCATAAGTAAGTTAAGGATAACGGGACAACGGGTTAAGTATGGGAGTAATAGAAGTTTACATACCGTAAGATTTTGTTGTTAATCAAACATTTGAATAATAATACAAGTTGTTCGGAAACTACCCGGGGAGCGTGGGAGACGCGTTGGAGTAAATCCTCAGGAACACGGTAGAGTAACCCATGGTGTAAGGTATAGTTTTCTGGCAACCTGTGTCCTACCGGGTTACACGGCTTGTATGCCAACTTGATTTTCTGAATGTTTGCCACCTTACAAGATAAAGCATGAAATGAGTTTACAATAATTCAATTATGTGGAATTCCTTGTTCCGATACCGTTTAACCTCGAACATGTGTTAAACTGTAGTTAACCGACCTTAGGATCACATAAGAGATCGGTATTTAGATTTAAACGTCCCAACTTACGGGAACGTTCTAACTACGGCTATCCGTGCGTTATTTGTGTAATGTGGTTGTGTGCAATGTGTGTTGCCCTTTTTAGTATGTCGTTATTTAACGATTATTGTTGTTCATGTATGTCGGATGGTATGTTACCTCCCTTGTTTGTTTAACTAAGTTTGTAACACCATATGGTGTCCTGATGTAATAAGTTCCATAAGGGAACTTCTAACTAATATATATTATGGGGGGTGAGGAATCGGGGTGTCCCGGTCGTGCACGTGTGTTTGGGAGTTGATATCTATATTTGATTTAACTCCCTCTCTGTTTGATTGTCTTTCCTTCTTGGATTATAATCACCCACTAGTCTATTAAGAGGCTTTCCTACCTTGATTATTATTCGGGGCTAGGGGGATTTGTGTATGGTGTGATCGGGTCTATATTAAGACCGACACATCTAAGTAAAGTTATTGTGTATGGTGTTATCGGGTATATATTAAGACCGACACATCTAAGTAAAATAATTGTGTACGGTGTGTTCGGAGCTATATTATATCCGACACATATTAAGTAACGTATACGTTCTCTATGAAGAACAGTAAGTTATTATGTGACGAGCGTAACATGAGAATAAAAGTATTCTTTAGGCTCTAATAAGTTGGCTAACCCTCATTTTGGTCCGAGTCCTCATGAGACTCTTCCTGAGCCATGTTGTGTGTATGTTAATGTGTGATGTATGTTGTTACGTTGAGTACATTGATCACCGATACCAAACCCCACATTATTATAAGAAGTAAATAAGTGTAACCCGAATAGACGGGTAAGCATTAACCAATAAGAATGGAGCCTTTGAAGTAAAAACCCTCATGGTCTAAAGACCAAGTAAAGTGATTTAGTAAACGTTAATGTGTTATACTTGATAACTGTGTTTCTGTGTTGATACATGTTGTTTGTAATGTGTGTTTATAGTTTTCATGCATGATTTAAATATAATCAACCGCATGCTCACACGACAATTAGTTGTGTGTGGCCCAGTAGTATGCGGGCTGCACGATTACCATACCAGCAAAGGTGCTGAGCCCTTTGGGGCCACACATTACTTTTCAGGTACAATGAACCAGCCCCTCGTTCGAGAGCTAGACGGGAATGGTTATGCATGGGCAGTTATGTAGTATGTATTTGTATGTGGTGTAAGACCGAAGTGTGATATCGGTAATGGAATGTATTAGAATCGGTACAGTTTTGGGATTGTAAATGTAGTTGGCTCAATTTAGAAACGGAATGGATTGTAATGTATAAATGCTCGGTAATCTAGTCCATCAGACTGGTACATTGTGTAAGTATTAGCATTGTTTTCCACGTGGGTGGCTAACGGCATGTAGCACCCATGGATTAAGTTACGTGTTGAGTTGTAATTCCGCTGCAACCATTTGTTAAGTATTGTAGTTGTAGTTGGGGTGTTACAAAAAGTGGTATCAGAGCGAAGTATCGCTCTGATGACTGGAATTACCGAGCTTAGGAAGTACCGAGTTAGGAGTTTAAGACTTTGGGCTAGGGGTTGAGCGATAGCGTGAGAGATACGCTAGTTAGGCATTCCCCGTGTGTACAGGATACCTAGAATATCCATACCCGCCCTCCACATCCCCCGTTTTATAACTCGGGAAAGAACGCCAGAGAGATGAAAGTCCTCTCTTACTCGGGAAAACCCGATCTGGCTGTTATCAAGTATTTTGTAAGAACGGGGAACTGGTCGTACGATAGATTCCAAGAACGGGAAATCCCGCAGACGGTCCCCGTCTGAACGGCGTTAACCGCACTTAATAGTGGAGAATTGAAGAATCCTATGCATAGGAGAATGGAATTTCCGGCAGCATGGGTCGACAGGCTTAGCAGTCGAGAGAACCATGACTGACCATCAAGAAGGAACGCACTGGCCGTGCAACGAAGCAGAAAGGTGAAGTAATGAGACCCGAGACACATGTCTACGGGACCACAATTGTTAGATAATACCGCTAGTGGTGTACTAACCGACTGAGAAACTAGTCAAGATTGGATAACCCCAAACCTATAACGCCAAAGAGGCTGTAATACCTTATTTTCATAGTTCAGATAACTATGGGGGTATTAGTGAAACATACTTTAATAGGACTACAACGTAGCATCTAAACAAGGGTCAAACCTCGGTACCATGACAAATGTGTGGGAACGAACAAGGAAAAACACAGAGTTAAGTGAATAAGGGCCTTTAAGAATGGAGAGTCACCCTGATTTATGATTACCATGTCAATACCAATGAGAGTCGCTCGGAAGATTTATTATCAAGAATGAAAGATCAAAGGAAGAGCCAACAAGGCTACCGAATACGGTAATGATAAGAGTAGTACCGCAACCAGTACATGTTGAACCGATAGCCAGCCTGCATGGCACACTTGCCATGGCAAGTGCTTCTATAACGGGGCTATTCGGGAAGATTTTAACGACGGTGTTGGAGAAAAGTGTGTTACTACTTTTACAACTTAGGCAGTGTACCTATCGTTTTACGGAATAGTGGATTTGTGGGGTTGTCGTACTCTTGGGGACCTCGCTGTGGATAACTGATAGTGTGGTAAATTGACTGAGATTTCTAGTAAACAGATTTTATCATTTTTGAAAGAAAGAAGAGGTTGAAAACTTAATTTGAACAGTAATACAAACAATTAATCAGAACAGAATAGAAATAGAAATTGTAGATCTTTTTGTTTTTAAAGAAGCACTATGGGTTGTTCTGCTCACCTATTGTATCCAACTATATTAATATATACTTTCACCACTTTAGCAATAAACTCAGGAATCTTAATTAGTTCATTGACCGGTCCTTGTACAATAAACCCTGATTAACTTAAACAATAAGCCGCAATCCTAGCCCCAAGTCATTATAAATTAATCGCTTTATTACCAATTCCTATTGGAGACAGATTAACCTATAGGCGAGACACGCTTCTAGTCGTTAACCCGTTTTGACTTCCTGTGTCTAGAACCTTGTCTTAGCACCGCATTTCAACAAGAGACTACAAATATCACTTTAATAATTGTACAAGAAGATTAAAGCGCATTAAGGACAAGAATCAAAATATTGCATAGATAAATTATAGTGGAAATTTTACATAACACAATTATATAAAATAGGCTCGCTTCCCAACCCGGAAGGCTAGGTTTATTAATCACACATAATTACAAAACAAACATCAATAATAAGATAGACATTAAAACAGAGTAAAGTTAAAGGAAAGAAAGAACTCTATTTGGGGAGAGTTGTTTCGCTTCCGGGCTCGTCTCCATGATTATGCCGACCTCAAAACGATGACAAAGGGTAGAACGAAGAATAACGAACAAACTGGCAAAAGTAGACTGTGTTCGGGTCTATTTAGCCGGACACACATCCGGACACACCCTGTCCGGGTCTATTTAGCCGGACACAAATCCAGACGCAGCTCCTTTAATGGAGTTCGCGTCTGGGTTTCTGCAGAACGTCGTTCTTCGTTGGTTTTCTAGAGAATAACAGCGTAAGGCTAATTTGATGATGGAAAAGGATGAAGAATGGAGTATGGATGGTGGGAGAGTGAGTGTTGATGAACGTTGATGAGCTTTGGATTCAGGAAGAGATGATTCTGAAGATTGAAGGAGCATGGGTTTTTATAGAGCAGAGGAAAGGAAGAAGATAAGGGTAGATGGGATAGATTGTAGCCGGTGGTGGTAGATAGATAAGGACGGCGCAGTAATTGAAGAAGAAAATGGAGAAGACGGCGCCGAAAAAATCAGTCGCGTGAATTCTGGATCTAAGCTGCGTTTACACCCGTCCGGAATCAGGACGTGGGTGTCCGGATGTGCGTCCGGGTTGTTTTAGCCGGACGTGTGTATTTCGTCTTGTCTTGTTCTGCGAAATTCAACAGGCTCCAGATTCTTCGTTTTAGCTCCGTTTCACTCGCCGTTTGTTGCGTTGGAAAGCTTGTGAAATAAACTATGTGATTCCAAGACTTTTCACTACATTTGATACATAAAATGTATCAGTTCATATCAAAACTTAAATCTAAGGAAAAACATACGATAAGTGAGAAATACGACAAGAATTGTTATGAAAATATGAAGAATTATAGCCCTAAAGATAGATGTATTTCGCACTTATCAAACGGTGAAGCACTTAGTAGAGTACCATGATGGTGAACGAAGAAATTAGGGATATACCAGTCAGAGATAAGCTAGACTCGGTAAAGGCGAGTAGACATTTTAAATACCATGAAGAATTTTCTTTTAAACCTAACTTTTCTTCTAAACTCAGATTTGTTTCAAACCCTCTTTCAAAACCAAATTTTCTTCCAAACTCATGTTTATTTCAAGCCTTCTATTAAACCCAAATTTCTCTCAAACCTCAGATTTTCCTTAAAACCAAACCAAAGGACCTACACTGGCCTCAGTGCCACACAGTAGGTAAGTTATACCTAGTTCAATTCGAACAACCTTAGAACAATCCTACAACCCGAGGGTATTAATTCGAGGGAAGGAATCTAGTTCGTACTAAAGACAGACAGTGCACAAATTTCCCTTAATTAAGTTCGGGAAGCACCAAAGGTGCATTATCATCGGACGATATAAGAGGAGTTGACAAAGAATACTTCACATAGGCGTGTGACGGACACTACGAGTGTACAAAAATGAAATGTGGGACGACCGCACTCTGAAGGAGCTTGCGGGCCTGACAGACTTATTTATGAGTTAGTCAAGTAAGTAGTAATGTATCAGTAGGGTGCCCCACATATGTATACGAGTAGAGTCAGGAACACGGGAAGTAGTTGACTCCGGACTACGGTCAGCAGTGCAAATATTAACCGATTACCACGAACGATTGAAGTAAGAACCCAGTTAAGTCGACAAGACTAAAGGAATTAAAGAACTCATTTCAAGAAAATGCTTAAGAGTCAGGAAGTGCGAATGCCCAACATGGGTACATTAATGTCCAATGAACGGGATAGAATTCCTAGACAATCACCAAAGGGAAATCCACCTAACAGGGGATACCCTAAATTACCAAGGAGCGAACTGATATTACCTAACGGGCCTCCAATAAAGGAAGTGTGGTGCAACAACCCTGTCATGGAGCCTAGTACAAGTAGGAATCTGTGTGAACAGCCGGCAACGAGCAGTGCTCGAGGCAACGCGGCTTATGAGCCGTGAACTAATACAATGTATAAATTCAAGTAGTTACAGTGATTGCCGGGAGTGGCACCAGTAAGGAAAAGGATTGTGTTATGTAAGTGATTAGAGCGGAGAACGAACCACACCTTAGAAGGGTGGGGAAACCTCTCAGTATTATGAGGCTCTAGAGAGGTGCAAATGTGAACCCTCCGGAAAAGGCCTTCACCTGTTGAAATACAGTAAGTGTGAGTAGAACGAGACCCAGATACGGGAAATTATCCAAAGATATCCCATTAAATATGTAATGAATAAGAGAACGTCTCAGTTTGTTCATGTGATAAATTGAAGTTTGAGTATATGGAGTGATCGCCTAGACTAGTGTGCGGAAGAAGCTTAAATAGTGACTGTGGAAGACCGGAAGAGTGGTCAGTTTAATAACAAACACCACGTGTGTTCAACATGAAATGTAGATGGAACAACACTTAAGGAGTATAAGGACTTAAGGAATAACATATTCAGTAATCAGCCGCGTAAGTGGCGAGTCGTCATATAAGTGACGTAAGTACCTGAGCAGAAGCTAGTAACAGCGGATGCCATGTAAATCAATGCTGCATAACTAATAAGAACTTGGTACGCATCAAGTGACAATTATATACAAATGATATGGAGAACAACCAGAATTTTGAGTTAGACTCAGTGAAAACGGAAGGTAAGTGATAGTAAGTAGACTGGGCAGTAAAGCCAAGTAGTTTGTACCATGTGATGAGGGAATCTCAAGAATAGGCAAGGTTCATTCCTATTGCAATTGCATGCCGAACTGGAAATATATCCCCAGAGGATCAGTTTGATAACCGAAGTAATAAGCCTTGGGACAATAGTACCCCATTACTAAATAACCAACCCGTACTAGATACGGAAGACTGGTAAACACACCAGTAAACATGGAGTAAGCCAGTGGAGTAAAAAGCTAGAAAAACGAGACACGAAGAACGTGGGACATACCAACAATCGAAACAAAAACAAATTCCATCGCAACAAAGGCGGATGAGACTTATAAATGTTATAAGGACCGATGCATAGAAGATGTAAGGTCATTGAAATGAAAGAGTAGTTGTACAGAGTCAAATAGTTAATCATGATGCAGGAAAAATAGTCAGGAGTCAGTGACTAAATAAGCACTGAATACCGAATGCAGGTATGGAATATACCTTGTATGTGAGAACAGCTGAGGGAGCACTACACGTTAGATAGTAGCTCGACCTCAACCGACAGTAAGTTAGAGGAACCAAGTGAATAATCACGAGGATTCACGGATGTATATACAGTAAATTGTCCGAGAACTGGATAGAAAACTTATAACTCATCGAATTCACACACGATAAGAGATACCACGCGTCGATTGAGAAACCGTTATTCCCAAGATAGGAGGGATTAGACCTGGCAATTTTGACCCAACCCGAAACCCAACCCGAACCCAACCCATATTTTTGCGGGTTAGGGTCTTGATTATTGACCCATCTATTTTTTGGGTTGGGTTAGGGTAATAAGCTAATTTTGTGGGTTGGGTTAGGGTAGAGATCATAACCCATGACCCAACCTGAAACCCGAAAATATATTTGTTAATAATTAATTCACAATTATATATATTATTTTCAGATGAAACTATACCTTAGCCTTAAGCCCAAGTGCAGTAGAACTATCCCACCTTTAATAATATCACATACTTTTAACTAAACAAACGGCCTAACCAGCTGCATATCAAATAAAGGGCCCAACCAGACCTTAACATAATGTTTAAAACTCAAATACTCTCGTCTTGTAGACTCACATCCATTTTTCTTCTCTACGTCGTTGTTCATGTCTATGTCGCTCTTCATCTCTGCCAAGGTTTGTTTTTCTTATTCTCACTGCCATAGTTATTCTTGAGAACATATGTATGTTTAGATTTTCTAGAATGGTGAACAAAAGTAGGTGATATGTATTTTCTGTAAGTAGGATCTTGATTATAGACCTCTTAGTGAGTTCTGAAGCCAACAATACGGATAGCGTGTTGCATAGAAGTTCCTCAACTGTTGGTAACGATTAAGTGATTGTGATTTTACTTATCTCAGGCATGAGCACTCATTTTAAACAGGTGTAATTATTTTAAAACTATTAGTCATAGTTTGAGGCTTTGAGCTCTCAGTTTATAAACTATTTCTAACTTTAGAAGATTTATCTTTAGTATAATTCTCTAATGCATAATGAAGATTTTCATTTTCGTTCCCTCTTTATTAAGGGCACTAGGATCATGTGCATATCTAGATAGGATTCCTCCCCAACAGTGGTAGAGCTTTATGCTCACATTGATAAATATAAACTTATGGAAAAAGTACGTGTTATTCTATTCATGGGAAATTCGTGTAGTACTTTACATTCTTTGCATAACATGAAATTCGTTTAAAGTTGGGTCGATTAAGCAAGATTACTTCTCTTCCTTTTGTTTCATCCCAATTAGTTAGCACTGGATGTTTTTGGATTTTTTTATTAAAGTCTACTCCTAATCCGTCTAAATTATTGTATGCTTAAAAAATGGGTTTGGGGGTTGGGTTAGGGTTGAAGAATTTTAAACGGGTTGGGTTAGGGTCATGATTTTCTGACCCATCCATTTTTGGGTTGGACATGGGTTGATGATATTTTAAATGGGTTGGGTTAGGGTTGATATCAACCCGACCCAGCGACCCAAATTGCCAGGTCTAGGAGGGATAAATGTAGACCTGGCAATTTTGACCCAACCCGAAACCCAACCCACCAACCCATATTTTTGCGGGTTAGGGTCTTGATTATTGACCCATCTATTTTTTGGGTTGGTTAGGGTAATAAGCTAATTTTGTGGGTTGGGTTAGGGTAGAGATCATAACCCATGACCCAACCCGAAACCCGAAAATATATTTGATAGTAATTAATTCACAATTATATATATTATTTTCAGATGAAACTATACCTTAGCCTTAAGCCCAAGTGCAGTTGAACTATCCCACCTTTAATAATATCACATACTTTTAACTAAACAAACGGCCTAACCAGCTGCATATCAAATAAAGGGCCCAACCAGACCTTAACATAATGTTTTAAACTCAAATACTCTCGTCTTGTAGACTCACATCCATTTTTCTTCTCTACGTCGTTGTTCATGTCTATGTCGCTCTTCATCTCTGCCAAGGTTTGTTTTCTTATTCTCACTGCCATAGTTATTCTTGAGAACATATGTATGTTTAGATTTTCTAGAATGGTGAACAAAAGTAGGTGATATGTATTTTCTGTAAGTAGGATCTTGATTATAGACCTCTTAGTGAATTCTGAAGCCAACAATACGGATAGCGTGTTGCATAGAAGTTCCTCAACTGTTGTTAACGATTAAGTGATTGTGATTTTACTTATCTCAGGCATGAGCACTCATTTTAAACAGGTGTAATTATTTTTAAAAACTATTAGTCATAGTTTGAGGCTTTGAGCTCTCAGTTTATAAATTATTTCTAACTTTAGAAGATTTGTCTTCAGTATAATTCTCTAATGCATAATGAAGATTTCATTTTCGTTCCCTCTTTATTAAGGGCACTAGGATCATGTGCATATCTAGATAGGATTCCTCCCCAACAGTGGTAGAGCTTTATGCTCAAATTGATAAATATAAACTTATGGAAAAAGTACGTGTTATTCTATTCATGGGAATTCGTGTAGTACTTTTACATTCTTTGCATAACATGAAATTCGTTTAAAGTTGGGTCGATTAAGCAAGATTACTTCTCTTCCTTTTGTTTCATCCCAATTAGTTAGCACTGGATGTTTTTGGATTTTTTTATTAAAGTCTACTCCTAATCCGTCTAAATTATTGTATGCCTAAAAAATGGGTTGGGTGGGTTGGGTTAGGGTTGAAGGATTTTAAACGGGTTAGGTTAGGGTCATGATTTTCTGACCCATCCATTTTTGGGTTGGGCATGGGTTGATGATTTTAAATGGGTTGGGTTAGGGTTGATATCAACCCGACCCAGCGACCCAAATTGCCAGGTCTAGATAAATGGGAGATGTACAACACATCAAGAATAACAAAAGGGCTAACTAAGCCCTAAAGTTATCAGAGTGGCGCAGCAAAAGCTAGTAGGCCATGAATCAAAGTTGAATATACCTAGTGAATACGAGTAAAGGGCGAATTATCTATGTCTAGAAGCCTCACAGGCCAGAACCGAAACTGGTTATGAGTTAAACAAACTCCAATGAGAATTCTGGATTCAGGGACTAAACCGTCAATATGGTTGAGGTCCTCTGACCGGAACGCATTGTAAATAAACCGCGTGGAAGTTAAAACACTTCACGGCGGCAGAACATTTTAAACCAATGTTAAGTAATAACATATGGTCGATTACGCGGGCGTAATCCTTTTAAGGGGGGTAGAGCGCAAAAACACTTAGCGAATGTTTACGTACAAGTGTACGTGAACGATCTTGTGCATAGCATAAAATAATTTGTTACGATGTTGTGTATAGCACAAAATACTTTGTTTTGATGATTGGTGCGTATATTTCATAAAACATACATATTCATTCATGGTTTTAATTGTGGTAATGTGTGCACAGAAGATGCGAATACCATTGTTATAAACGTACCTATCTTGTTAACCTTGTGTGAGAGTACGAGTGTAAAGGAGTAGAGAAACTCCTGGGGAACTAAAACCCCGATGGCATATGTTTTTTTAAGACAAATGTAGTATTGTGATTTGATTAAAAATATATTATATATATAGTATTTTGATGTATGAAGTGGTATAATTCCTTAGGTAAGTTGACTAGAGGCAAATTGAAAATACTTCAGGGACAGATTCCATCCCTTGGAGATGTATTGTTTCGTGATCATGACTAGGATGTTTAAAAGGAATAGAAATGGAAATGATTGAGCTATTTGATGGTGTGATTATGACTACAAAGATTAAAAAGATAGAAAATGGTAAATGTTTGAATTAGTTGTTGGGTGAAATTGAAGTGGGAGGTGGAACTTGGTTTGCATGCGATCAAGGGAAGCCGAACACAAATTGGGGTGGAAGGATAGTTCAACACTGATGCTGATCACATCAGGGTTGGATGATTCTTGAAGCTCCTTATAAGTGGTCATAAATAATAGCGTTAAGAATAGGATGCAGTTAGCATAAATTGGACTTGGAGTTGTATTGCGGTTTCAAAAGGATTTTCAATTGGTATTTTAAAAAAAAATCGAATGGTATTTCCAATAAAAGATTTTCGTTCTACTTAACCTCGTAAAGAGTATTTTTGTATTACTTGCTCACGAGCTGAGGACGTATGAGCCATTGTCTTCGGACCGGTGACATGAGAAGTACATGTTAAAATGTATGTGATGGTTTTAATTTTCCAAAGGACCGGGGACCAGGAAGTGTCCATCGTGACCGGTACCTGCGGAATCACGGTATATGTACTCGACATGGACTCGAGGACTGTGATGTCCTGTAGTCTTTAGACAGAGCCCATGAAGAGATGCAAAAAGTATTTCTGATTGTTATACATGCTAAGACATGTTGTGTGATATGTGTGGTATATGTTGTCCAGACCTATGAGTCTGAGGGTTGAGGTGTTATCCAGACCTTGGGTTAGAAGTTTTATGTCAAGTGTAATTGATATGTGAGAACTATGCTGTAAAGTAATCCCTGTATTCTAATTAAATGATGCATGGGAATTGTGGAACTTTGTGGACAAAGTTCTTTTAAGGGGGGTAGATTGAAATACCCCAAACCTTAATGTGTTAATTAATCATGCAATTATGATTTTCTAAGGCTAATTAAGTCCTTAGAAATATTAGTGAAGAGAGTAAAACCAAAAGAAAAAGGAAACACGTAAAAGTCACAAAATGTGAAAACGTGTGTTATGTAAACATAGGAGGTATATAACCTTAACTAGGGTTATAAATTATTTTTATACCCTAAATACACACCTAGAACATGTTGGAAAAATTCCCGAAGAAAACCGGATCCAAATAATGCGTTAAAACGCTAACGGAGTCTAAAAGCGCGTTTTTCGAGAAAACCCGAAAACGTGACTTTAAACAGTTAAATGACCCCGTAAAAATTATAGTTGATCATATAACTATAATTATACATTAATGAAGGTCTAAGAACCATTAAAATTAAAGAAACGGAAAAAAATCTGGAAAACGCCCTGGTTAATGAATAGTGCCAAACGGGGACTTATGGGGTGTTAGTTGCTAAAAGACCAAAATGCCCTCACTCATTTTTTTATAAATCTGGTCCCTTCCAGAATGTAGCCACGTTTTATACTCCTCCCCCTCTTATTCTATTTCTACTTTAGTCACAAAAGACAAGTAATAAAGTAAAACAAAAGTACAAAAGTGCATTTCACTTTTCTCTCTCTTCCATTTCCCTTCCCTCACTATTTCTTCTTCCTCCAGACCTCTCTCTCTGTTTTATTTTTCCTCTAATGGCGATTCCTCTCAACCTCACCTCACACTTTCTCCTTCATTATTCAAGCCCTAAACAATGTCAAAACAACAAAAAAAACTACATATTGTCTTGCTCACCACATCTTGGAGCTTCATTCCCTCTTTTCAAAATTCGAAAAAGATGAAGTTCATCTCCATGGCTGTAGCTCAAATTGAAGAGAAGAACTGTATTTCTTGATCTAGACAACTCCTTGTTGTTCTAAGGTAAAAATAAGATCCCAAAACCCCTTTTTTCCTAGCCTTTCCTTACTACCGAAAATGTCCAGCTTTTGAACCCATTGTTCCATTTGTTCCAGCCGTTTTGGAGTCTTCAAGGAGGTGCTGGAACCTGGTGGTGTTGCTAGTCAAACATTCACTTAGAGATTTGGAAGGTAATCTCTCATTTTAGAGCTTTAAATTATTCCCTCCAATTCTAGGGTTCAATTCAAGAGTTAGAGATTGATTAGTATTGTTGTGTATCCCTTGGGTAATGGCTGTAGCTTGGGCAGATTTAGGACTAGAAACAAGAATAAAGGATAGCATGAGTCAAGAAGGAATAGAAGACTTGAAATGAGAACTTGAGGAATTTAAGGTAAGGAATTTACCTTAACTTTGCTATATATGTTTTATAATTGTGGGAAGGGAAAATAAATGAATGAACAAAAATATTAGTTGGAAGTGGTTACTAGAGGTGATAAAGAAATGTGGGTGTTTTTAAATGCATTTGTGATCGCTGTACAATTTAAGGGCCTTGAAGCCATGCACTTTATGATTAGTGCCTATATTGTTGACTTGTGGATTTTGAATGAACCTTGTGTGCTGGTAGAATCCATTGTGGATTTGGCTAGTTGAATTTGATTTAGGTAAATTGATGATGAATTGGGAATGTTTGGTTTAGGTGATGAAGAATGATGATTTGGGATGTGGGTTAGTATAGTAACGAAGTTATGGCGAATTTTTCGTAGAAATCTAAGTGAATTAGGTGTTGTTATGAGTTTGGAGGGCCTAAGGCTATCTAAGAGTGGAAAGGAATTTCTTTGAGTTAATTAAACACCTGAAGTGTTGGTGAAGGAGGATAAGAAATTGTGCAAAATATGTAGCAAAGCTTGATGTTTTTGGTGGTTTAAAATTCTAGAAAAGAGCTTAGTGTGCTTGACCTTGTAAATGGTGAGTGGCTTAGTTATTGAGAATGCAAAAGTCTAGGAATGATTGTGGCATGGTCAAATGGGTAGGAGAAGGTTAAAAGCTGCCATGGAATGGTTTGGAGATGCACAAGTGTGCACAATGTGCAGGAAAGGAGAAAATGAGAGTGCAAACTTGTGGAATTAAACAAGAATTGAGTGGTAAGTTTGATAAATTTGAGGAGGTTTAAGTGTTTTTAAGGTGTTTAAAACATGTAGAAAACATGTGGAAAGATTAAGGAATGATTAGGTATGAATTAGGGGTTGAAAAGAGGTCAAAAACTATCAATTTAAACACCTACAGACATGGTCCGGTTTGTAAACAAGTACACAAACCCGGACCACCTCAAAAACTAGCCAGAATGTAATTCCAGCATGTGGTCCGGGTTTATATCTAAGTACACATACCCGGACCAAGGCAATTTCTTGGCAGAATGTAAAATCCGGGATTGGTCCGGGTTTGCAACCCCGGACACTAACCCGGACCAGACCAAAAATGCTCCAGAATGGTGTTTTTAAGTGTTGTTATGATGGGGAATTGATTGGGGATGGTTTTAAATGATGATTAGGACTTTTTTGGTGACTTTTAAAGGCCATTGAAAGTATAAACAAGTGTGAGAGTGAATGTGTAGGTTGTGAACTTAAGATCCCATAAGTAAGTTAAGGATAACGGACAACGGGGTTAAGTACGGGAGTAATAGAAGTTTACATACCGTAAGATTTTGTTGTTAATCAAACATTTGAATAATAATACCAGTTCTTCGGACACTACCCGGGGGGCGTGCGTTTGAAGTAAATCCTCGGGAACACGGTAGAGTAACCCATGATGTAAGGTATGGTTTTCTTGCAACCTGTGTCCTACTACGGGGTTACACCGGCTTGTATGCCAACTTGATTTTCTGAATGTTTGCCACCTTACAAGATAAAGCATGAAATGAGTTTACAGTAATTCAATGATGTGGCGTTCCTTGTTCCGATACCGTTTAACTTTGAACATGTGTTAAACTGTAGTTAACCGACCTTAGGATCACATAAGAGATCGGTATTTAGATTTAAACGTCCCAACCTACGGAACATACTAAATACGGCTATCCGTGTGTTATTTGTGTAATGTGGTTGTGTGCAATGTGTGTTGCCCTTTTAGTATGTCTTTATTTAACAATTGTTGTGTTCATGTATGTAGGATGGTATGTTACCTCCCTTGTTTGTTTAACTAAGTTTGTAACACCATATGGTGTCCTGATGTGATAAAGTTCCATAAGGGAACTTCTAACTAATATATATATTATGGGGGTGAGGAATCCGGGGTGTCCCGGTCGTGCACGTGTGTTTTGGGAGTTGATATCTATATTTGATTTAACTCCCTCTCTGTTTGGTTGTCTTTCCTTCTTGGATTACAATCACCCACAAGTCTAATAAGAGGCTTTCCACCTTGATTATTATTCGAGGATAGGGGTTTGTGTATGGTGTGATCGGGTCTATATTACGACCGACACATCTAAGTAAAGTTATTGTGTATGGTGTGATCGGGTATATATTAAGACCGGTACATCTAAGTAAAATAATTGTGTACAATGTGTTTGGAGCTATATTATATCCAACACATCTGAAGTAACGTACATTCTCTATGAAGAACAGTAAGTTATTATGTGATGAGCGTAACATGAGAATAAAAGTATTCTCTAGGCTTTAATAAGTTGGCTAACCCTCATTTCGGTCCGAGTCCTCACGAGACTCTTCCTGAGCCATGTTGTGTGTGTTAATGTGTGATGTATGTTGCTACGTTGAGTACATTGATCACCGATACCAAACCCCATTATTATAAGAAGTAAATAAGTGTAACCCGAATAGACGGGTAAGCAATAACCAATAAGAATGGAGCCTTTGAAGTAAAAACCCTCATGGTCTAAAGACCAGTAAAGTGATTTAGTAATCGAATGATGTGTTATACTTGATAACTGTATTTCTGTGTTGAACATGTTGTTGGTAATGTTGTTTATAGTTTTCATGCATGATTTAAATATAATCAACCGCATGCTCACATGATAATTAGTTGTGCGTGGCCTAGTAGTATGCGGGCTGCACGATTACCATACCAGCAAAGGTGCTGAGCCCCTTTGGGGCCACCCATTACTTTTCAGGTACAATGAACCAGCACCCTCGAGAGCTAGACGGAATGGTTATGCATGGGCAGTTATGTAGTTGTATGTATTTTTGTAAGTGGTGTAAGACCGAAGTGTGATATCGGTAATGGAATGTATTAGACTCGGTACAGTTTTGGGATTGTAAATGTAGTTGGCTCAATTTAGAAACTGAATGGATTGTAATGTATAAATGCTCGGTAATCTAGTCCATCAGACCGGTACATTGTGTAAGTATTAGCCTTGTTTTCCACGTGGGTGGCTAACGGCGTGTAGCACCCATGGATTAAGTTACGTGTTGAGTTGTAATTCCGCTGCAACCGTTTGTTAGGTATTGTAGTTGTAGTTGGGGTGTTACAACAGTAAACTTAGAACTCGTTTGCAATTGACATATGCAGCGAGAAACTGAAGTCTCGGTTTCGAATATGTATAAAATGCAGCGCTAAGAAGAGAAAAAATAACAAACTCATATTTCAGGATATAAACTCCAATAGAGTCATGGCTTCTCTTGACCATCTCCAATCTAACTCATTTGGCAGAGCGAGATGAAGAGATTGTAAAATCGATTGAAGAAGTCGGATGTCCAAAAAGAAAAGAAAGAGTGTAATGAACATCGATTTTGAAAACAGAGAACATAATAGCAGTGGGAGAGCAGCAGAGAAATGAAGTTGGAAATTCTAGCGTTGGAGACCTACATGATACTTGCTCTACTTACGGAATTGAACAAAAACTAGTAGTCTTGAAGGTCGAAATACAATTTTCGGGCGCGGATATTATAAAGGCTACAAAAATGCCTTTATTAAAGGCTTAAATATTGGTTATTGGATCCACTTTAATTTATTTGAATGGTTGTGATTAAAAACACTCATTGCACTCCTACCCTAACTTGTGGCTTGAAAATTGTTAACCCGTGGCTTAGAAAATCGTAAATTGTCACTTGAAAACTTTTAACTTGTCGCTGGTAAATTGTTAACGTGTCGCTTGAAGACTGTTAACCTGTCACTGGTGGAAGGTTAACCTGTCGTTGGTAAATGGTTAACCTGTCACTTGAAAACTGTTAACTTGTCACTAGTAAAGGGTTAACCTGTCGTTGGTAAATAGTTAACCTTTCAAGCTTAAATGGTTAACTTGTCAAACTTAAATGGTCAACTTGCCAAACGTAATGGTTAACCTGTCAATAAAAATCGTTAACCTGTCACTTGAAAAAGTTAACCTGACAATCATAAATGGTAACCTGTCACTCGTAAATGGTTAACCTGCGTAAATACTATACACAACCAAATAACCTACTCCGGCTAACGGTAAATGGTTAATTATTATTTGGCTAACGACCCTAAAACCGCAACCACAAACCCAAAAACCTGTCGAGTCAATTGCTACAATGTAAAGTATAGAACAGCTTCCAAATAGATTACCATACCCCCAAAACACCTCAAAACCACCCTAGTAAAGCTAAAAAACGTTGAAGGCATTTTTAGGGTTTGTAGTGGCGGGTTTAGGGTCTAACGATCCTAAACCCGCTTCCACAACCCTAAAAACCCGTTGAGTTAGTTGCTACAATATAAAGTATAGAACAACTTCCAAATAGATTGCCCTACCCCCAAAACACCCCAAAACCCATCCTAGGAAAGCTAAAACGTCGAAGGCATTTTTAGGGTTTGCAGTGCCGCTACCACAAACCCTAAAACCTGTCGAGTTAGTTGCTACAATATAAAGTACAGAACAAATTCCATATAGATTACCCTACCCCCCAAAACACCCCAAAACCCACCATAGGAAAGTTAAAAACGTTGAAGGCATTTTTAGGGTTTGTAGTTGCGAGTTTAGGTTTAAAATACACCATACAAAAATAATAATACACTATAAACCAATAATGATTTTATTGGTTCTAAAGTTTGTCGAATTCACCACTTATACTTAATGAATCATAATATCAATGTTAATGAATTATAATACAAAAATAATGAATCATATTATCATTTTAGTGTATCATTGTATACATGTAAAAATAATTTTTTTTAAAGGTTGTCAAAACATATCCATGACTGGTCTTGTTTTGAAAAGCTTGAATTTAGGTGAACAATGATATAATTTTTTTCATTTTGGACTTATATATTAAAAGTTACAACCATTTAAAGTTATTATTGTTGTGATAAAGATAAAGAAAAAAATCAAATAACCATGGGGTGAATGTTGCGCGTACGTGAATGTTGCGCGTAAGTGAGAGAGAAGGAAAAGTTGAACCTCCTTTATATATCATCTAATCAGAATTGAGCCTTTATGTAAAGGCAAAATCTATGCCTTTATGGGGAAGAGGTTAACTGACTTCTTAAATAAAAATGGGCTTTATATAGGGCTGTTAGGCCATAAAAAAATCTGACCCGATTAAGGAAAAGGGCCATTTGGTCCGGACCATGGTAGGGCCGCGTTTGGCCGGGGTGCACCTGAACGACCAGAAAATAAAACCTCCTCTTGCTCTCCCCCCCGGGTTCGAACCCTGGTTATTCGCTCATCTCAAGTACACATTAACCAGACGAGCTAAGACAGAACTCAGTGTGTGGCCGTTAAAAATAAAACTAGAGCTCCAATTCGAGCTGAAAGAGATCTTTACAAAACGCTATCATTTTAAATGGAAATATACAGTAAAATGAAAAAGGTTTAATTTAATAAAATGAATTATTTTCTCCTTAAGAGGCATCAACTATGGAATGTAAATAACAAACATAAAATAAATGAAATAACGTATTAATAAGTACATAAAATAATGAATTGACAAAATGGAAGTTGAATTAGATATAAGAAGAGCAGTAAAAAAGTGACGAAATAAAATGTGAGAGAGAATTCAACCGGATAAGCGACAAAATGAAATATGTCAGTATGAAATATAATAGTGAAAATGTATATAAAATGATGAAAATGATTCTACAAATAATAGTGGTAAAGACAAAATAAAAAACATATACTAATAAAGAAAATACAAGTAAAAATATCATTGAAATGAGATAAAATAAATAAATACCAAAATAAAAACGAATAGGCAAATAAATAAGTGAATACAACAGAGCTGACTAACATGAAGTAAATCAAAAATAAAATGGTAAAGGAAGTAAGTAACAAAGAGGGACGGGTTTGAAAACAGATGCTTTGAAAATTGATTTAAAAATTTTGTTTCATTTGGTATACACATAAATAAGTTTTGAAAAGAAAGGCGACGACCCTCTTTTTTATTTATTTGTCTGAATTTTGCTTTATGGGGTGAGAATTTTCGGTGTCTACAGTTGAGAAGACTTTAAGCATAAAATCATAAAATGTGAGTAAATAATTAAGTTATTAAGTTGGTCAATTGAAGGTGACTGGTTGATAAATGTTAGGAAACATAGGATATAATTTGGTAGTATGCTTAATTAAAATTAATATGATAAAAGATAGAATATGGAGGAGATTAATGGGTAAAATAATAAGATATATAGAGAGAGAGTGAAAGAGAGAATCTTTAGCCTAACAATATAGTTTGGATAACGTAATGATAAAATGACAAATAAGATATAATAAAAAAATAGTAAGTTATTGTCACACTTGATAATTTGAGGAGATGGGAGTTTGAAATGGGGAATGAAATAATATTATTTATACCATGATAAATATGATTTAGAATAAGTTTAGTGTATTCGTATATATATAATGATATCTGAAGAGGGGAAAATATGCCCAAAAGCCCCAAAGGAAACGAGAGCCCAGTAGAACAAAGGAGGAAAGAAGGGCTCGAAGGCGACGGGCCAGCTTGACCGGCCGAATAACAAAGAGGAAGCACAAGGCGGTGACCGGGCATTCTTGGCTGAGCACAAAAGACCCCAAACGAAGCACACGAGCAGCGACCGGTCGCCAAAGACTTTAGAGCGTAACATAGGGGGTGACCGGTAGCCTGTGACCGGTCACTAGAAGCGTCGCTACGACCGGTCGCCTGTGACCGGTCGCCAGGAATGCGAGATACGAAGTAGGCAGCGACCGGTCGTCTATGACCGGTCGCCAAATATGTCAAGCATAGTACGGATAACGACCGGTCGTGTGTGACCGGTCAATAGGAAAATAGAGCGGGCGCAGATAGCGGTCGAAAGTAGGGAAATAGGATAAGATATTTAGGAGATATTTTGTAGGCCTATCAAGATAATTATGTGCCAGACTGGCACAACATGATAGGCCAGACAGCCTGTAGGAAACACTATAAATAGGGGTTCACCCCCTCAATAAAGGAGGCGCGATCTGAACTTGAGAATTTTCACTGTTCCATTGCTATTGCGCATCTCTTCCTCTCTTTGAATTCGGTTTACTCAGTAGCAAGGTAATTCGGTAGAACTCGAAGGACTCGGTGATAGACTAGGAACCTGATTAGAGAGTGAACGAAGGATCGTTAGGGACTTAGGGGATTACCATTTCAATATCAATATCATATATTGAATCTTGGGTTAGTATCATAAATTATAAGATATTTATATACGAATTAACATTTCAATTATGGATGGTGAATAGGTTAGTGGGCTTCTTGTGAACAGACAAGGTGTTGTTAATGATAACATAATCTCTTTAATTAACCAACCCAAAATCAGAATACTTCTAGAAGAATCCGGTGACCAATAACTAGTAAATCTTTAAATATTAGGTTGGTGGAGAAGACAATTAAAAAGACGAATATACCTTTAACTAAGGGAATTTGGGAATTAATAAATTTACATCTACTTTCTAAATCCAGGATCTAGGTGATCAAGCTTGGGATAGAATATCGGTTAAAGCCGCGCTTTTCAGGTATGTTATTGTATGATCCGAATACCCCGAGGGTCACCTTGGGTTTGGATGTATGAAAATTGTTGTTAGAAGCTATCTGTGTTTAAAACATTTTTGTATTGTTCATGCATGTTCAATGATATGGAGAGGAAGAAGTGTGTGGGTGTTTTTGAAGAGGAATAATGAAGGTTTAGGCAAAAGGAATGAAAAGGAGCTAGTTCATCCTTGTTGTCAACCTGGAGCTTGAAGAGGAAAAAGATGAAGAAGAGAGGGATGAATTAGGTTGGGAGAGAAGGCAAGACATGAGCAGCTTGGTCAAGAGTTAAATGATGGAGTGAGGAAGTGTAAATAGGTGTGGGTGTTGGAGTTCCCTAGGAGAAGACTTTTGTGCTTTCGGAAGTTTCTTCTCTTACAATTACCTTTTGCTTTTTGCTTTTTGGTTCCTTTTCACTATCAAAATTGGCTAACTAGCACAAGGAGAGGAATAAGTGTGTTGACTTCATGAGTGAAAGGAAGCAAAGTGTGACTTTTGTCACGTTAGATCTACCTCCATTTTTCTAAGATTGAATTTTAGTCCCTTGGATTTACCTACCCAAACCAGCCACATGAGGGGAGAGAGCGTAATCTTGTTCTTTTTGTGTGTTTATAATATTAAGGCTCACAAGTTGTACATTAGGACTTATTCATGTGTATTTGACTATATAGAATGTTATATATAGTTTTATCACATTGTTTGTGATCTTATTTCATGTATTAATGTGTTATATGTTAATTAATCTTAGGAGTTGTTTTCTCCTTATTAATGTTCCCTCTTTTGTCCATTATTTTATATGAGACTTAGTGCTCTTTTTTGGACTATACATATTTGTTATATATATATATATATATATATATATATGTTTAGAGGTTATAAATTTCCTTAATGAATTTGGCTCATTAGCCTTTATCATTTAATGTTTAATCTTTGATGAACTATTTCCTTTAATTAATTCCTTATTAATTAAGGTAATTAATGTTTAGGGTATTTCAATTACACTCTTAGGTTACCATCTTAGGCATAACTCTCTGTCATTCTCTTTAGAGGAGGTCTAAAAGGTTTCACAGTGCCACAACATTACTTAGCAGAGCAAACAAGGCCATCGCACGGGCTAAATCAACATTTCCATTCCTCACAAGGAAGCCCAAACATAAGAGTTTGACTTTAAGACTCATCACCACTATTTATCATCATAAATTATTCAAGGACCCAAGGTAAATGTTAGGGTTCCACAAAACATTTTGTTTCTCATCTAGTTCCATAAAAGCAATAAGCACAAAAATAATAATGTCATGTCTTATATATAAGCAACGAACAATTCCAATGGCTCATCCATGAGCATCTCAATTACATCAGCCACAAGGCATCACACAGTGTGACTCACTAACTCAGAGGTCACTTCATCATTTTCATATCAACATAGTCTCAATGGAATTTCCACAATTCATCAATCACGTGTGTCATTTAACATGCACCATCATATGCTTCTAGGGCAATGCACATATCACATCATCTATTGGTCATTTTGATATTTTTATACAATCATAACCTCAAAGTACTTTTTACTATACAATCATCATGCGTGTAATACATTGCACATTGTCTTATGCCTTTACGGCAATGCACTTAGCTCATAAGGAAGCTCACATTTACTCATCACACAGGGCCACAACCACATAACCAAGACTTAGTCATCCATCAGCACATAATGGTGGAGAGTTTGTTCCCCAAACCACCATAATCAAACACATCGTTAAAAGGGAAGACATAAATGGGTCATTCACACTTTGCAATTTAAGCATCCAAAGGCATGTGAAATACCCCTAAATTAATTTACATTAATTTAGGGGATTTCTTTTATAAAAACCCTAAATATTATTATTACACACCAACTTAATATATAGTATTATTTAAAAATTATTTAGGGGACTTCTTATTTTAAACCCTAAATAATAATACAAATTAAGTTAATTTATTATACAGTAATATGAATTTAACAACAAGTTTTATAAGTCAATAAATCTTGGGAAAATTCCTAGACACTCCAATTATATTATAAAGATTTTAGAAATATTTGGAAGCATTATTTGAAGCACAAAAGTCAATATAAAATCCTAGAAACCCTAAGGCTTATTAAGCCTTGCTAGGGTTGACTTTTTGAGAATGGTCAAACAAGCCCATGAAACCTATACCAATAAATAGGTTATGGAAAACCATGAAGATCGATAAAAAGAACGTCAAAAACGGATCATCCTAGCCAAAGTTATGATAGATTGAAGTTTAGGGCCAAAATTTTAATGACTGCCACGTGTCAAGCTCACACGCGCCAGGACTTAGGCGATTTCTATCTCCTTGAATTTCGGTAACAGATTTCAGTATTTTGCCCTAACTTTGGACGGGCTTATCTCACTAATCTCTCAATATTTTTCAATGCCGTCTTCTTCATTCTCTTCTCCAAAACGTCCTCTTTCCAACCATTACTCACACAAACCCTAATTCATTATACATCAGCCAAAATTCGATCTAAAGTTGCCTACCTGCGAAACTCGTACCCAGAATCCCAGTTTCTCACCGAATTCAGGTAACTTTCGTTGATCATAACTCCTTCGTCTCTCAACCAAAATTTGATTTCTTTAGCTTGTTTTAAATATCTCTAATCCCTATACAATTTTCATGTTTATGCCCAAGTCTGATTCGTAACCGTTTGGAGGATATAGTTGCCTAAAGTCTCTGATTCCGCAGCACATAAAATCATACCGAAACTGTAAGGTATAAACTCGTGACTTGCGACTTTTATTTCTTTCTGTGTGTTGCGAGTTAGGATTAGTTCTTGTTATCAATATGTAGAGATAAGTTTACTCTTTCGATTAAGCCCTTACACATAGCCTAACTCGATCTGTATCGCAAGTTATAGATCCTCAAAGTCCGCCTCGTGGACTGCTCGAAAGTTCGAACTTTTCCAGATTTTCCGAATTCGAATCCCTCCGTTGTTGCAACTCCGGTGAGTTTCCGGTCAAATTGCTCCATTTTTGTCATTCGTAATCATGTTACCGGCCTAACCCATGTTCCAATTTAGTCTTTTACGCGTTGAGTTAAGAGAATTTAGTTAAATCGAATTCGAACTGCTTAGAACCCTATTCGAATGGGACCCAAAATCGATTTTTCGGAATACTGCATTATAATTGGGGAAATCGGTGTCATTAGAACCGTAATTTAATTTCGAAACGAATGGAGGAACAATCACGCGATTTCGTTCTGTGGATTGAGAGAAAATGGGAATTTAGTACTCGAATCGGGTTGGGGGGCGGATGATGAACTCGGCTTTCAGCAGCCGTCCGATCGTAGTTATAAGAAACGAACGGCTGAGATTAGATCGTTTCAAATTAAGAGTATAAGTTTTTATTATGATTTCAGAAATAAACCCTAACTTGTTGAATTTATTTAAATGCCTTCCCGAATGTATTTTGGCACGAAATTTTAAACATAGATTCTTATTTAATCTAGTTTATTTTGATGTAAATTATTATGGTTTTGGAGTTTTTAAACATAAGTTATGATTTCTGCAAGTTACGGGTTTTCTGGAATTATTTGGTTAATTTAAAAAGATATTTTTATGAAATAAAATTTTTATAATATGTATAAAATGTTATAGTTATTATATATTAAATTTGGGAATTTATGGAATAGGGTAAATGGGTTTAAAAATTATGTTTATGAAATTTTTATAAGAATAACCTATAATATATGGTTTTTAATGTAACAAAAATTAAAGTATGGTTTGTTAATAAGCTTTTTAGGTTGGGGAAATAATAAAACCTAAATTAACATTTTATACCAGTATGTTTATAAATATTTTGGGTATTATCTTTTAAGTGAAGTAAAAATTGTTTTTATATATATATATATATATATATATATATATATATATATATATATATATATATATATATATATATATATATACTTATATGGGAGTAGTAAAATAGAAACTTATTAATCAAGGAATTAAACTAGTCCACATTTTTATTTATTATATAATGTGGAAGTTAATATACTTAATTAAAGCTTGAGGAAATACCTTATTTTTAAACCATATATCAGATGTTAATATGTGTAGAAGTTAATAAAGAGAATTAAATACAATATAACTACATAAATAATGTTTTAAGTAAATCCCAGTATATATATATATATATATATATTAGGCATCACTAAAAGAAATAAAATACTTTATCCTATAGGTAATAACTAAGCAGATAAAATGCTTTGTGAATACTAGATGTATGAGAGTTATTAAAAGTAATTAAATTTAATAAAATTTCTTAAAGAATGTTTTGGGATAAATCCTAATATATGCACATAAATATATTAGAATTATTAAGAGATAATGTTAACATTCCCTGCGGGAAACCTAATTAGAAAATATATATATTTGTGCTAAACTTTAGGTCTTTAATCAATGTTGTAATAATTAACCAACGATAACTTAAAAGTTTAATTAAACTGATCCCATGGCTAAGAGTAAGTAGTTAAAATAAAATTAGACGTATCCTTTAGACAAGAAATTCAATGGCGTAGTTGGTCGAGATAAACCTGGAACTGAGTCGAGGTTGCACGTTCGAAACCTCGCATAATCCTTTTAGGGAATTTATTAAATAGCAAAAACGTAACGCGTCTTAGGGTAAACCTTAAATCATTCATAATCAACTGAAATGGGCCTAACAAAAGATTTAATTAACTAGATCTAGCCCGGATACTACGTGAGGATAATTGTAAACTTTAAACTATTAACCAGTAAGAGTAAAGCTGTTTGGCTCTGTGAGCTACTTAACTGATCAATACTTGGAACACCTTAATTATAGATGATTAGTGGAAGTTCGCACTTTCTGTTTGGCTACTTCTCTACACATACCAGGTACGATTTCTCGTACTCATATGCTTGCTAACAGACTTAAGGGATTTTTGAAAATTGCTAACTGAGCCTAAATGGTTTTATTAGGGAAAAATGGATTGTGTGACTAACTCAGCCTGTATGATTAACTGAGCCTTGGTTGAACAACATACATGGTAATTGGTTCCTTCTATCTGGTTGTTTCATTAGATATTATATGCCCGGGGTTACGCCTCTGCACTCTGTAGGACTGAGTGTTTTGGTATCGCTCTGGTGCAGTTAATGATCTGGTTGGAGTTTTGGAAATGTCAATCTTGGTAATTCTTCTTGACTCTGGATATTTTCATCCATGAGCTGGGTTTGTTTGGGTGACGTGCGCGCGTCTTCATCGGCAACAGAGAGGGGTTGTATATCCCCTGTCATTAGTGGACATAGTTAACAGAGAGGGGTTGTATATCCCCTGTCCTTAGTGGACGTAGTTAACAGAGAGGGGCTGTATATCCCCTGTCCTTAGTGGACGTAGTTAACAGAGAGGGGTTGTATATCCCCTGTCCTAAAAGGACGTACTTGGCATTGGGGTTTATTCTACTCTTGGGTTATTGGATTCTTCGTTATCTATCAATCATTCCTAGTCCTGGTGACTACTTGGTCTTTCTACTCCTAACTGGAACTTAATCTAACTAAGGCATTGGATACTCACTAACTCATGGTGTGAATTTGTTTACTAACTTTCCTTTTCTATTATTGTCTCTATCTTTAACTTGCTATCTGTGACTTGGTGATTTTTAAAGTGCTTGTTTCTCTGTTTGGTTTTAAATATTGATTTCAAGTTACTGCTTGCTTAAAGGTTATCTTTAAAGTTATGTTTGGAGATTAGTACCAGTTCCATTCCAGGGAACTGACCCGCCCCTTTCGGGGTGGGCTGCTTGGTTTCATCTTGCAGGTACGAATTGATTTACAGGTGGCCATGAAGAGAATGAGCGTTTGGGATGGGACTAGGTTTTGTGGAGCATTAATGTGTTTAATTTCTATTATGTTGTGTTAAGTTTTTCTCGAGTTCATACCGTAGCTTTTGTAAATTGTAAGTTGTAATTGGTAAGGTTTGGTGCCGGGCGTTTGGAACCCGATGGTCTATAATCGCCTTAGAGTTTTATTTCCGCTGTTTTTATGGTTAATAGGGGCGTTACAGAATGGATCAACATATCTTTTCTCATCTTTTATATCCTTTTATAGCACAACCATAAATTATCAAGCTTTTCTTATAAAGGTGTAATCTTGTTTAACTCATGGACTACATGATAATGAGGTTGATCAGGTCTCATTGCCAATGATCCAAAATTTAAACCCTATTTCCCTCTTTGCTTATAGGAGATATCATCACTTCACAAAAGGATTAATTTCTATTATTTGGGGAGTAAAGTTTTCTTCTAATCACATTCACCAAAAGGAATACCTCAATGGATTTAGCAAGTCTTGGCTGTCCAGAAACTCATGGTGATATCAACCACAACACTCAGCACACAACTAAGCACTCATTTAGAAGCACCAGGAAAGCATAATTCATCACATTATCATTTCATCATCAAATTAGGTGACTAACACCCTTAGGTGTGCACGGAGAAATATAAATATGAAGGAACACAACTGTCGTCACCATGTGTCCCCTTTATCCCTTGAATTAGTTCAAGTCCTTTTGAAACCACACCAACTCAAAAGAACTTAATTCAGAGTCGATGAGGCTCTGATACCACTTTGTAACACCCAAATTCTTAAACACATGATTACCACTTAATCCATCAGAATTTACAGCGGAAATACAAATTTTTTTAGGTGTTACCGCCACTGATAAGTGCCGAATTATCTATATTTCTATGCTTAGATTAATTATATTTTATGGGTTTATGTGATAAATTCCTTACTTATATGTTAATTTCTATAATATGCAAAGAACTCTCATCACACGTGGTTTTGTGCTTAAACAGATGAAAATAATAAAGAAAATGACTTAGGAACATGTGCCGAGAACTTAGCGATCAAGCGGTGTTGAACAGGAGTCAAAAGAAAGATTTTGGAGCATTTTATGCTTGGTCTGTGTCTGTGTCCGACCCTTAAACATGGACCAACCCTAGGGGCACCTTTCTGCCAAGTTTGGGTGTGGTCCGGGTATGTGTCCGGTTGTGTAAACCCGGACCACACCAGAGCAATACTCACTGCCTAAATTCACACCTGGTCCAGGTATACATCCGTATTTGTAAACCCGAACCAGACACAGACTCGTGCACGAAATTCTTTCTCGGGAGTGGTCCGGGTATGTAAACCCGGACGCATAAAATCAGACAGCAGATGCGTCATTTTTTACCAGTATTTAAGAGATAAATGTATATATGCTATCAGCCGTAGAGGGGAGAGAATATAATTCTTCCAATTGTCCTAACTCTAGCAGCCTCATACAGAGAGGAAAAGACAGGGGAAAATAGAGAGCAATGCAGACAGACCGGAGTAGAAGACAGAGACCGGATTTGTCATCGTTCTACAATTAGATGTTGTTTTCTAATCTCTTTAACATTGTTATTATTTCTTTGTCTCCTATGTCTAAATAATTGTGTAGAATTTTGGTTTATTGGATTCCTAGTTTAACAGTTCTTCTTCCTTTTGTGTTAAATATCAATTCAATAAAGATTGTAGTTTTATTTCTTGCTTTGTTTATATTTCTCTAGTGATCCGTACAATCGTTAGAGAGATTTAGTTTGTTTGCTTACAAGTGAGAACTACGGCGTGCAATAGACTACATGAATATTACCAGCGAAACTTGAGACGGGAATTCCTTACGATTAGCTTACTATAAACCAGATGAATGTTGAATGCTACTAGTTAATTAGTAAATTCATAACGAGAGTAAACCAGGATTCCTCTGTTTAACTTGTCAAGAAGATCATCTTTTTACTGTTTTTTTTTAGTTTATTTAGTTTCTGCATTTAAACCCCCCCCCCCCCCCCCCAATTTATTATTGTTATTTCTTTAGTTTTATTAGTTAGTTAGAATAAAGACTCAAACTAGACACAACCTCCTTTGGTTCGATAACCTAGGGAATAATACCTAGAAAAACTTGCTACGACAGACCAGTACAACACTTGTTGTAATACGTTTCAACCGTACAACCACATTCCTATTAGAGGAATGTTAAGGCTCAACCACTTTTAAAAACCAACTTTAATCTTTCAGAAACTTTGGGCAGGACTTACCAAGACATGTTTATCAAAATCATAACCATCTTATGCAGGAAAAGATGCTCCCATAAATAAAACCACATGGGCATGTCCAACTAGTGGCTCCCCAAAGGTAGCACTTGCAAATTTACAAAGTATTCTACACCATGTGTCCTTACACTAGGTCGCCATATAATGCAAATGCTCAAATAAAATAGAAAAAGGGAATGACCAATCATGGCAGCCTTCTTACAACTTTTCTTACAAAAGAGAAGGAGAGCTAAACACTATCAGAAATTAGTTTATATCATATAAAACCATAAAGAAGCCTTTAAGAGCTAAAAGAAGAATTCCAGCTTTAGAGGGAAGTTTATACAAAAGCTCTCAAATCAAAAGAAGCTTAAAATTCCCCATAGACCCACGCGCTAACATCCCTTAGCACCTACAGCCTTATTAAACATATACAAGTACCACAGAAAGATAAACCATCAATATAAAACTGAGTAAACATTAGCTACCCTAAGGCATTCTTATTATTCTTTTAACAACACGAGATTGAAAATTGTATCTTTCACTTTACTCCCCTTTTTTACTCAATTATATTTGGAGATCCCTCTATAGGAATATCACCTATCGCCAATCACTTTACTACCACAACCAGCACACACAACTTATCGAGGTCCTCCAAGAGGAATACAAGTTCACATAATCAATTCATTCTCAACATCCCATTACGGTCCTCTTTCATACATCAATGTTCATATTCAATTCATATCAATGGCACACATGACCTCTTGATATCAAGGGTCCATCTACCATCATATCATATATCATCAACTCATTTCAATGGCTAGATACAAGGGTCTGTCTCCCTCATTTTCCGTCTCCCACATGGTACCATGGAGGTTAGCCACCTCAATTCATCGCCGGATATCTAGGGTATGTCTTCCTCCTCCATTTATTCATCAATTCATTTTAACCATCGGATATAAAGGGTCTGTCTCCCTTACATTACCTTACAATTCTTTGATTTGTTTCAACTACCAGATACAAGGGTCTATCTCCATCTATGGTATTCATTCATAGATATGGAATCATTCAATATCACTCCTCCAGGATCAATCATCTACAATCACTCATCAAGGATTAATCATCCACAGTCATTCGTCTAGGATTAATCGTCCATAGTCAATCATCAAGGATTAATTATCCACAATCATTCAACAAGGATTATTCATCCATAATTATACATCAAGGATTAATCATCCATATTCAATTATCAAGGATTAATCATCCATAATTATTCATCAAAGATTAATCATCCACAATCATTCATCAAGGATTATTCATCCACAATTATCCATCAAGGATTATTCATCCATAGTCATTCATCATTTAAATCATTAGATATCACTTAGTTCTAAAGCTATCCACCATCAATAATGCATCAAATCTATGATGTTCTTACGAGTATTCACACACTAGGGTCCTTAAGACCATTATCAAGTCGTAAGTAAGTTCTCTTACCAAAGGTTATCATAACACTCCTTTTCTTTCTCATCCAAGTTTATCTTACATTAATCATCACGACCATTGTTCATTTTCATTCCATTCCTTATTCCAAATGTCAGCCGACCATTGTATATATTTCCTCAAGCTCATTATTTAAATAATCAATGCTAAGGCACACCAAGGTTAATTACCACATATCATCAAGGTCACATTTTATTCTCATCAGCTCATCAACCGTGAATCATCCCATTACATCTACATTCGGTTTAGAGATATAAGGTCACCATGATCATACTTTGTCCACAACTAAGTTATAATTCTAAAGGTCACCATCATTTCAAGCACATGCACATTGATCACAAGGATCTTACAAATTTTATACCTTTCGTTGTTGACCATTCAAGGCTCCAATAGATGCCTTCTCATTCTCTTGACCTCCAGCGGTGATCCATTTACTTGCGCCATTAATTGTTCATATCACACATTCCCTAAGGACACACACATGGATAAACTTAGGTTTACCTTTTTGGAAGCATAACCTCTTGCCTTGCTCCATAGTCCATATCTCCAAAGATTAGAGCCTCCAATGGCTTCTAAAGGAGCACAAAAGAACACAATTAACAGTAGCACAGATCAACCACAACTATACCATTCCCATTATCTCAACCCTAGAATTTCTTTAAGGTTTGAAATTCCCTCTTTAAGGGTTCCAATAATTCAAATCTTGGTCTCAAGATCATAATACATGACTAAGAGGTTTTATAAGCCAAAACACATTTTTCTAACATCAAATGCGAAGTCAACAGCCATGGATATGGGTTTTGACCAAAATTTTCCGAATATCATATTTTAGGTTCAAAAGAACGACAATGAGGAATCAAGAAGCTTTTACCGAAGGACTTGAGCCAAAATCCATGAGGAAGTGGTAGATCAAGGGAAAACAGTCTTCTACCTTGAATAGTAATAATGGAGGTAGTGGAAAACTTCAACTCTTGAAATCCATGCTCTGAAGGACGAAATCACTTAAAACATCAAGGAAAACCGGATTTTAGCTATTCAAAGATGTATTTTGGGGTGCGGAGCAGCCATAATCCTTCATGGCTGGTTGAGCACGACCACAGTTAGAGGGAGGCGAGAGAGAAAACGATTTGGGGGAAGGTAGTAGGAGAGTGAGGAAAGAGAGAATGAGTTTTCTTCTCTTAATTCAAGTGACATGTGTCTTGCACATGTCTTTTCATTTCAGATTTTAATTTTATAAAACACCCCCTTCAAACCTTATAATTGCATTTTGAACCTTCCTTTTAATATTCCATAATTTTCCATAAATGAACATAATACGGTTTTTGCATTGATAAGCCGCAGACTTATCGTATTTTATGTGCTAGATTTAGTATTATATTTATCTAAATAAGGTTATATATGTTATTTATGTTATATTATGTCTTAAAGTATATTATTTGTACAGTCTTATGTTTTGTGAGTTTTTCTGTGCAAGGAATGATTTTCTAGGCAAAAGTTCAAATGATGCCGGACTTAAGGCGGGTAAATCCTGCACAGCAATTGCGTAGGACGGACTAGGAGCTTTGCCGGATGCGATGCCGGGTAAATGCTATCCGGCATAAGTGTAAATTCGCTTCGGTTGACCATACGACAGCACATGTGTTCCACGTGATTTCCAACCGTTGCCGGGTATGATGTCGGGTATCTCCTACCCGGCATATACACTGTTTCACGCGGAATTGGCGGTTTCGACCGTTAATAGTTGGGCACATTTCCCACGTGTGCCGGCTACTAACGATCCGGAACGACGCCCGGCAAGAGACATATTGAAGCCCTATAAATAGGCCGTGAGTCTACATCATTTGACACACTTCAACATACCAAATCCACGCCATTCACTTCTATATTTCCGCCACATTCCATTGTTGGTGTCCAAAGAACTACGGATCCATCCACGCAAGAGAAGAAGAAGACCTTGTCGGGTTAAGGCTATGAACATCTCTTCTCCCTCTTTGTATTCTCTTCTTGTAGTTGTGTGGATGGTGATGTAGAATTATTTGTTAGTTTTTGGTTAGGGAAGATTTCCTTGTAAAACTCTTATGATCATTTATGGAATTTTTAAGTTCCTTAACCCGAGTTCTAATCTTCATGCAAAGTAGAATGAGTTAGCTACTTATTCTCTTATCTCTAAGTCCTATTCAAGGCTTTCAAAGCAAGAGTAGGATATATTAGGAATTTGGTAATCTTTAACATTGTCTTCTGCGCTTCAGCGGGAGCAAGACCTAAGGTTTAGGATTAACCTCTCATTTCCCCATCATTCTGTTGTATTCACGGCATTGGCTATGCACGATTGATGAGTTCCAAATGAGCATGTTTAGGGGTGTATTTCACATGTTTAATCAACACTTTTCATGCTCATTTCTCCACTCTAGCTTATTTTCCTCTAGTTTTGTGTTCATTGGTGTTGTACACATTTATGTTTAAACAGGAGGAGTAACATAGCTAGGCGTAAAGTAGAGGAAGAGAGGAAAGCGTGGGCGTAAACGGATCCAAAATCGGAGTTAAAACGAAGAAGATACAGCATTTTGAAGTTAGCCTGACTCCGACCGATCTTAGGACCGACCTTGCAAGGTCGGTCGGGACCAAATTTTGCCCAGATTTGCGTTTTTGCAAGCTACTGGAATCGACCGACCTTAGGACCGACCTTGCAAGGTCGGTCGAACTTAAAAACGCCTGAAAATTGCTACTGACTCCGACCGACCCTAGGACCGACCTTGCAAGGTCGGTGGGTCGAAAATTAGCCGAGATCTGCGTTTTTAAAACGGGGAATTTGGGGAAAACTTCCCCATTCTTCATTGAGTCGAGTTCCACCCCAAAAACAGAGAGGAAGGGCGATTCTAAAGGAGAAAAGAAGAGGATAGAGAAGAAGAAGAAGAAGAGAAGAGAAGAGAAGGGAGGAGAAGAGAAGAGAAGCTCACCTCCTTCCAAGCTCCATTAATGGCTACTTCTATCCCTTGCTCTTTTATTTTCTCTCCTATGGCTGTGTAGAATCATTTGTAGCTAGGGATTGGGGATTTTGTCCCAAAATCCCTAAACTCCATTGTTGAATCTTGAACTTGTGTTTGTGCTTTATTTTAGTCTTTGAGCTTAATGAAGATGATTATTGAGTGTTTATGACTTCTAAACGTGTTGCTCATGATTTGGGGATTTGTTAAGGGTTTTGCTCAATTTGTCTTCTATGTGTTAAACTGGTTGGTTTGGCCTACCGATTAGTTTAGCATTATTGTGGGATTCTATCAAAATGTTATTCAGAGATAGAAACCTAAACTGTTAGGGACTAAAAAAGTGTACTCTGATTTCGATGATTTTGAGATTAGACTACATTGCAACTTAGTGGAACTTGAGCTTAGTGCTATCGATTGACCCGGGGCTTAGCTGAATGAGAAGTCTCGATTAAATTGGTTAGGATTAGTAGGCCTAGATTAGGTTGCTAATTAATTAAGTGTTCCCGTGGTTTAGCTATGAGTTCGAGGTTCGACAATCGGTAGTAAGGGGAGGACGGGTGCAAATATCCATCCCGAGCTACACCTATCCTAGATAGTTAGTTTATGTTTATAGCTTTTCTGTATTTCTCCAATTACAACCCAAAAACCCAAAACCCCTAATTTACATTTATGCACTTTTGTATATATCCTCTTGCATATTTACTAAGCTTATAATTAGCTAGATAGTTACGAAGTCCCTGTGGATACGACCTTGTTGTACTACAATGATTGGGTTCACTGCCCATAGTTAAAGAGTAGTCTCACCACTATGCACAACAAGTTTTTGGCGCCGTTGCCGGGGACTTTGGTCCAACTATCTGTTTATTATCTGTTTAGTTTTTGTGCATATTTTTCATTTCCTTTATTTCCCCCTTTTGTGTATAAATTTGTGTTCTTTTTTTTTAGGAACCTATCTCTGATGGATGGTCTTGATGATCAAGCAGAAGATTGTTACGGCTACACCTCTGGAGCAACCTACGACCAATACATTAATTGTCAAGGGTGTGGATCCTTTCATATGTGCCCTCCTTGTGAGGATCTAATCTCAAGATCGGAGACTCTCATGGAGAACCGGTTCTTATTTGTCAATCCAAACCCACTGAACAAGACATCAGTCGATGGATCAGGTGCCAAGAGAGTGGAGGAGACCAAAAGAGTGCTTATTGTTCTGAGATCACGGCAAGGGTAGATTCACCCACTCTGGAGGATCTTAGTGCTAGAATGAACACCATCGACATGAACCAACTCATTACACTAGCTCGAAGGGAGCAACAACCAGAGAGTGAAATGGTCCATGAAGTGGAGCAGCGGACTAAGGACAAAGACCTCGACATAAACCAACTGAAGCTCTATGCCAAATTAGTAGAGATGAACGCGATGATGGAAGGTCTACTAACCTTGCATCGCAGCAACCGGAGAGTGAAATGGTTCATAAAGTGGATCACCTTACTGAGGACTTGAGTTGCTCTCTATCACCTCCCCCGTTCGAACCTGAGCAAACGTCATTCAACCATCTGCCTGAGTTTGAAGACAAGCCATCAGACCTTGACTTCATGGAGTCCCCTCCCTCTGAAGTCAACTACCGTTATTTCCCCTCCTTCTCTGTGCTCCACCCAGAAGATGAGGATGGATACATCCTCAACCTTGAGGAGGAGGAGATGCCGCCTCCCTCTGAGCCATCAGAGGAGAGTGCTATAATCAACTTTAAGGAGCCACCTCCCTCTGAAGTTGATTTTCATCAAGGCTCTTCCCATGAGCCTCACCAAGAAGTTGAGGACATTTACATCCTCGAATTTGAGGAGGAGGAGCCATCAAACTTTGATCTTCACTTGAAGGATCAAGGCCCCCACCCGTGCACTAATGAAGTTGGGTGGAAGCTCAACGTACACCCGCTAAGTGTGGAGGCCACCTTCCCATTTGATCCGGGACCAAAGATTGAAGACAAAGTCCGCCCGGAGTTCACCCTGCACCACTCACTGAAGATAAGGATGTTTACATCCTTGAATTTGAAGAGGAGGCTCCACCACAGTTTGATCCTCGTACCAAGGATCACCCACCTCAACACTTCCACCTGATGAACGATCGGTGGAGTTTACACTTTCACATCCTAAGTGTTGAGGCCACATTTCCTTTTGATCCGGGTCGTTCTTCATTGCTAGATGATGCCCGCCCAACCCACCCGTTGAAGCCGACTTCAACGTTCATATTCGATCCCGGATGACTTCACGGTGGTATGGTCTAGCCAAAGACCTTAAAGAAGGGCCGCTTACCGGGAGGCAACCCGGATTTCATTTCGTGTCTTGTCTTTTAATTTCATTAGTTTAGATTTTGCATTATTTTCAAAAATGGGCTATTTTGGCATTCTTTGGACTTGCCCTTTTGCGCCCGATTGGTGGCATCTGTGTTGTGAATATTTTGGCAACAGGTGAGCCCCTCTGAAAAAGGGATGGAATTAGGAACAATTACAAAGGAACCTCTGGCAAAATTTTCCTAGAGGACCTTCATCTCCAACGATTGAAGGTAGCACCTCAACGACCCCTCCCACTAGCAAGTGTGCGGGCACCCTATCTTCTATCCACATCTTATCGGGGAGTACTCATTTCACCCCGCCTTTATTCCTTGCACACAATGACTCCACTATTTTTATTTCTTGTTTTTGTTTTCGTTCTCCTTTGGTTTTGTTTTTGCTAACCCTTAACTCCAGTTGTAGTTTGGTTGCTTCTAGTGTTTTATGCAGTGCAACTTCCAGTTCACACCACAACTAAGCTACGCTACTTGAGGCTGAAGCTCAAGTGTGGGGGAGTTCTACAAACTGATAGCAATAGCAATCTCAGGGGAGTACTAGTTTCTTTTAGTTTTCATTCTCTCTTCTCTAATTTTGAATCTGCAAATCTGGGGATAGCTTCTGTCCTATACTGTTTGTTTGTGTCCCGTGTGATTTTCCTTTTGTCTGCTTCCCGCAAAGGTCTTCTGGAACCTTCCCCGGTTTTGATGGTGAACAATGGGGACATTGTTCAGTTTAAGTGTGGGGGAGTGACCTTTTCGGTGAATTGTGTGCTTAAATGCTTAATAATTCATGCTTATCTTGCGATCGTCCAAAATAAAAACTTGGACCCTTGTGTTGTGAGTTGTTCTCATTAAGAACAAATACTGTTATGAATTGTGGGATAAATGCTTAAATTTTTCATTTTGATTGCTTTTGAGGAGCATTTTACATGCGGTGTGGCCAAGTGATCTTATATGGTTGGATTTTTATTGCTTTGGGGTTCCTTCTATCTTCTTTCTTAGGGATTGCTAAGGGGTGCTTCTTTGTGAAAATCCTTCAAGGGACTTGTGAGACGCCATTGTTAACCAACAATGAGAGTTGAGTGTTCTTAAATGCAAAGGCATGATGCCAAAATTTTATCTCTCATCTCTTATGCAAAAGTGAAACAAATGCATAAATCTATTTTTCCTTTTGTTTTCTTCTCAATGCCCATTCTTGAGAGAAGTTGGACATAGTAAAAGCTCTCCAAGTCACCTAATCTTTAGAACTTTGAAGCACTTCGGATCATACCCCGAAACTCTAGATTTTGTTTTGCCCTAAGCACACCCATGCCACCACTAAGAGATGGTTCACACTCCTCAAAGGTTTTAATCACTTTTTGCTTCTTCTTTTATCCTACAATTCATGTTAGTGTTTGTTAGTCTTGAGCATTCCTTACTTGCATGGGTGCTTGGTTTTGCTTGAGGACAAGCAAAAAGGTAAGTGTGGGGGTGTGTGAGTGGTCCAAATGAGCATGTTTTAGGGGTGTATTTCATATGTTTAATCAACACTTTTCATGCTCATTTCTCCACTCTAGCTTATTTTCCTCTAGTTTTGTGTTTCATTGGTGTTGTACAACATTTATTGTTTAAACAGAGGAGTAACATAGCTAGGAGTAAAGTAGACGAAGAGAGGAAAGCGTGGGCGCAAACGGATCCAAAATCGGAGTTAAAACGAAGAAGATACAACATTTTGAAAGTTAGCCTGACTCGACAGACTTAGGACCGACCTTGCAAGGTCGGTCGGTCCAAATTTGCCCCAAATTTGCGTTTTTTGCAAGCTACTGGAATCGACCGACCTTAGGACCGACCTTGCAAGGTCGGTCGAACTTAAAAAACGCATCCAAAAATTGCTACTGACTTGACGACCTAGGACCGACCCTACAGGCCGGAGGTAGAAGGGCCCGGTTCGGGTCGAAAATTCCCCATTCCAGATCTGCGTTTTAAAACGGGGAATTTTAGGAAAAACTTCCCCATTCTTCAGTCGAGTCGAGTTCCACCCCAAAAACAGAGAGAAGGGCGATTCTAAAGGAGAAAAGAAGAGTAGGATAAGAAGAAGAAGAAGAAGAAGAAGAAGAAGAAGAAGAAGAAGAAGAAGAAGAAGAGAAGAAGAAGAAGAGAAGAATGAAGAAGAAGAAGAAGAAGAAGAAGAAGAAGAAGAAGAAAGAAGAAGAAGAAGAAGAAGAAGAAGAAGAAGAAGAAGAAGAAGAAAGAAGAAGAAGAAGAAGAAGAAGAAGAAGAAGAAGAAGAAGAAAGAAGAAGAAGAAGAAGAAGAAGAAGAAGAAAGAAGAAGAAGAAGAAGAAGAAGAGAAGAAGAAGAAAGAAGAAGAAGAAGAGAAGAGAAGAAGAAGAAGAAGAAGAGAAGAAGAAAGAAGAAGAAGAGAAGAAGAAAGAAGAAGAAGAAGAGAAGAAGAAGAAGAAGAAGAAGAAGAAGAAGAAGAAGAAGAAGAAGAGAAGAAGAAGAAGAAGAAGAGAAGAAGAAGAAGAAGAAGAGACGAAGAAGAAGAAGAAGAAGACGAAGAAGAAGAAGAAGAAGAAGAAGAAGAAGAAGAAGAAGAAGAAGAGAGAAGAAGAAGAGAAGAAGAAGAAGAAGAGAAGAGAAGAAGAAGACGAAAAGAAGAAAGAAGAAGAAGAAGAAGAAGAAGAAGAAGAAGAAGAAGAAGAGAAGAAGAAGAGAAGAAGAAGAAGAAGAAGAAGAGAAGAAGAAGAAGAAGAGAAGAAGAAGAAGAAGAAGAAGAAGAAGAAGAAGAAGAAGAAGGAAGAAGAAGAAGAAGAAGAAGAAGAGAAGAGAAGGAGGAGAAGGAAGAGAAGCTCACCTCCTTCCAAGCTCCATTAATGGCTACTTCTATCCCTTGCTCTTTATTTTCTCTCCTATGGCTGTGTAGAATCATTTGTAGCTAGGGATTAGGGATTTTGTCCCAAAATCCCTAAACTCCATTGTTGAATCTTGAACTTGTGTTTGTGCTTTATTTTAGTCTTTGAGCTTAATGAAGATGATTATTGAGTGTTTATGACTTCTAAACGTGTTGCTCATGATTTGGGGATTTGTTAGGGTTTTGCTCAATTGTCTATGTATTTGTCTTCTGGTTTGGTTTGGCTTACCGATTAGTTTAGCATTATTGTGGGATTCTATCAAAATGTTATTCAGAGATAGAAACCTAAACTGTTAGGGACTAAAACAGTGTACTCTGATTTCGATGATTTTGAGATTAGACTACATTGCAACTTTAGTGGAACTTGAGCTTAGTGCTATCGATTGACCCGGGGCTTAGCTGAATGAGAAGTCTCGATTAAATTGGTTAGGATTAGTAGGCCTAGATTAGGTTGCTAATTAATTAAGCGTTCCCGTGGTTTAGCTATGAGTTCGAGGTTCGACAATCGGTAGTAAGGGGAGGACGGGTGCAAATATCCATCCCGAGCTACACCTATCCTAGATAGTTAGTTTAATGTTTATAGCTTTTCTGTATTTCTCCAATTACAACCCAAAAACCCAAAACCCCTAATTTACATTTATGCACTTTTGTATATATCCTCTGCATATTTACTAAGCTTATAATTAGCTAGATAGTTACGAAGTCCCTGTGGATACGACCTTGTTGTACTACAATGATTGGGTTCACTGCCCATAGTTAGCAGAGTAGTCTCACCACTATTTGTACAACAACGATGCACGGATGGATAATGAGTTCCTTTATTCAGAACCGATTCTGGAAGTGTTATTTACGAAATGAATGGTGCCGGATGTAAGTTGGCCGGCACATTCAAGGCCATGAATATGCCGGGCAGCGGAGGTCCGGCAAGAAACCCGGCACATTCATTTTGCGAGACTAAATTCTCTTTGAGACTTGCCACCCTTGATCATTGGTCATATACTCTTACATTGATATTTTCCCAAATCAAAGTTAGTTTTCTTAGTTTAGAATCAACCTTTACTTTTCCCCCCTTGTTATTATAGAATAGGCTTTTGCCCGGATTAGGACTAGTTTTCTATAAGTCCCTTGGGTTCGATACTCTCGGTCGTAATATATTTACACTATACTCCGACCGGTTTATTTGCTACCCGTAGTAGAGTTGTAGGTTTAGTATAGTATTTTATTCTTTTTATGTATATAGTTTTCCTACAATTTTCCAGTAAGTAAATTGGCGCCGTTGCCGGGGACTTGGAATTAGTCCAAGTCCTAAATTCGGTAAAAATGCCCTATTCTTTATTCTTTATTCTTTGATTATTTGATTCTTTTATTTAAATTTTCGATTTTGTTTGTCGGTTGAATATGCCGGGTTGGGTGCCGGGTAACCGGTGCCCGGCAGATTCAACAATTCTTTTACTTATTCTTTGATTTATTTCACCTTTATTCTTTGCAGATTTGAGTGTGTCGTGCATAGTACCGGACAACTGATGCCCGGCATAGTCGGAGAAAGTTCGGTGTCAGACAGGTTTTACCCGGCATTATGTCCGGCACGTTCAAGTTATTTTCAAAATTTTGTACAGTATTGAGTGTTTAACAATTTGAATTTATTCTTGTTTACACATTTCATTTATTTCTCTCTTCTAATAGTCCCTATACATTGATTCTTTAATTTGATTTTCGAGGTTTGAACTTGCCGTGTATTATGCTGGGTTTCTTACACCCGGCTTCTCGGAGGAAGTCCGACGCCGGATATGAGATATCCGGCATTACACCCGGCTTGTTCAAATTTTACTCTCCAATTTTCTTTGTCATAAAATAGTAGGGACAGTTATGAATCTTATTCATTTCATGTCTTTCACTTTGATTTTCTTTCCCCCCCCCCCCCACGGGTTGTATTTTTTGAGTTATTTTTTCTGTTTGAACACGCTGGGCAATATGCCGGGTAAGTTCAACCCGGCAGTAGTGGAGGAAGTCCAATGTCGGGTGCCACACACCCGGCACTGTGTCCGGCATCACCAAAATTTTTGGTTCTTCTTTTATTTTTCGTAATTCCAATTATGTAATTGTCTTAGTATTTTCTGTCATAAAGTATTATAACGTTTTCTCTTGCTCCTCCTGAAGTTATCAAAGTGAATGCTACTCCGGTCAAAAAGTTTTCCTGAAGATTTAACAAACTTTGATCCTGAGATCGAGAGAACCTTGCTTCGTACTTTAAGGCAACAACGGACCCTACAAGAAGCAGTTCCTACATCAATGGCAGCACCAACCGTCCGAAATATAAACCGGCCTTCCAACCAAGGGAAAAACCAGCAATCGACTCCCTCACCTTGCACAAAATGAGTATGATGAATGGAAAAAACTTAAGCCATATCATCAAATCAGATGCATCAAGGAGTTGGGTATGTTCGACGGTATGAACCGGACGATGCCTTGCTCCACGTCACCAAATTTTTGCAACACACAAACAGCCTAACCTCCACAAACAATGTCCTTCAATACGCCAGACTTTCCTCTTCCCCCATAGCCTTACGGGGAACGCCAACAAGTGGTACCACAGTCTGACCCCCAGTACCATCACCACTTGGGAGGACATGGCAACCAAGTTTTAAGACAAGTTCATGCCTCCAAGTCGCACCTGAAGATGATCGCCGAGATATACAATTTCAGACAGCCTAGCTCGGAGAACATTTGTGAGACTTGGGACAGATTCAAAGGGGTTGTTGCGCACATGTCCACACCACGGCCTCACAAGGAACAACTATCTGAGTTGTTTTACAAAGGATTGGTCAACCAATGCAAGACGATGATCCTATCCTCCCTTGGTGCTGACATTTTGAAGAAGCCTGGAGATCAATTCCTTAGTGGAATTGAATCTCTTTGTGAAGAGATAAGAGATTGCGCCACGGGTGGAACCAGGGGCGGTACCGCTGGTTGTATCAAGTGGGCGAGGGAGACGCCAAATTTGAAAAATTGATGCAAAGTCATGAGCAATGTTGGAGAGCAATGCTCAAAACATCCACGAAGGTTAGCGCTCTACAGAAGGTGGAGGAGCAAATAGCAATTAACAAACTTCCTCAACAGGCGAACGTGGTTAGTGCACGACCACACACTCCAAGCCCTGACATGCCTGACTTTCATAATATTGAGTAAGTCAACTATGTGAATAACCAAGGGTATCGGCAGCCATGGCAACAGGGGAATCAACCCCCTCAACACTTCCAAAGTCAAGCCGGCTACCAGGGAAGTCAAAGGCAATACAGACCATCCCATCCTGCATCATCATTAGAGGCTGAAATGGCTGAACTTCGAGACATGATGTCAGCCCTGATGAACAAATCCCAGGACACTCACAACGAGATCTCAACCATTCGCAAGGAGCATAAAATGTTGGAGTTGCAATTACAGCAACTTCTGACGCAACCACGACAACAAGGTCAGCTCCCATCCTAAACGCAAACTAATCCAAGGGAGGATGCGAATTGGTCACTATCCTGCCACGAATCTCAAATGATGCTAAGTAGCCTAAAAGGCTAAGTGTAGGGCGGTTTCTCCTCATGCATTTCTCACCTCAGGGGAGTTCCCTTTATCTTTATTTTTTCCTTTTTATTGACTTTGTTCTTTTTAGTTGTCTTCTCTTTATTTTGTTTTTGGTAATTTTTAGTTTCTTAAAAAAAACTCAATTTTGCTTTCGTATTTTGAACACTGGGGACAGTGTTCCTGCCAAGTGTAGGGCAGGGACCCCCCTTCAAAAAATAAGTTTTTAATTATAATATGCATAAGTTGTAAGTTTTAACGATGTTTTACTAAACTTTTTGCATGTTTTTTGAGATGAGATTAGGAATGAATAAATGCTTGTTCTCTCAAGAGGTAAGCTCTCTAATGACTTGTAGATTCCTGTTTTTAACTTTTTGATTCTTTTTATTTAACATGAGTACATGATCTTTCTCCTAATTCTTTCCTTTATGTACTTCTGGGTATTTGTTTCTTTTCTTTTCAAATTGTGAAAAAATCTCTTGGGTGAAAATCGTAAATAGGGTTTTTTGTGAAAAAGAAAAGAAGAAGAAGAAAAAAAAAGAAAAAAAATATCTTCTTCCAAAGGAAAAGCATGATATTCCTTGAGGTTGAAAAATGTGCCTCAGAAAAAAGAGAAAAAAAAATATCTTTTACCAAAGGACTTGAGCCAAAATCCATGAGGAAGTGGTAGATCAAGGGAAAACAGACTTCTACCTTGAATAGTAATAATGGAGGTAGTGGAAAACTTCAACTCTTGAAATCCATGCTCCGAAGGACGAAATCACTTAAAACATCAAGGAAAACCCGGATTTTAGCTATTCAAAGATGTATTTTGGGGTGCGGAGCAGCCATAATCCTTCATGGCTGGTTGAGCATGACCACAATTAGAGGGAGGAGAGAGAAAACGATTTGGGGGAAGGTAGTACGAGAGGTGAGGAAAGAGAGAATGAGTTTTCTTCTCTTAATTCAAGTGACATGTGTCTTGCACATGTCTTTCATTTCAGATTTTAATTTTATAAAACACCCTCTTCAAACCTTATAATTGCATTTTGAACCTTCCTTTTAATATTCCATAATTTTCCATAAATGGACATAATACGGTTTTTGCCATTTTAGGCAAAAACTGCTTTAAGCCTTTAAATTTCTAAACTTAACCAAAACTTGGTTTTCTTTTCAGATCTCTTATCTATCATTAAAATAGCTTAAAAGTCTCTATTTGGAGGTTATAAATCACCTTTCAAGGTCGAGATATGTCAAACCACTCCAAAGTATTAAAATACCTCTTAAGGGAAAAACATTCTTTAAATGAATTTCTTCAATGCTCTTGAGTTCTAGCTCAATAAATACACTTTTAGAACTCATGTTAAGCATATAGATAAGGATTAACTCACTAATACAAACTTTGTTAAATCGGGTATTTCAGGGTATGACATCCCTCCTAAAATCTTTAGTCTGTGTAATATGACCTTAGATATATAATATGTCTGTTTCAATATATTTGACTTCAAGGTTTACCAAAAAAATACATATTGGTAGCCAGCTTTTGATATTAATTCACTTTTTACCATAAAAATAAGAAAAACAGAAAAACTACCTAAGCTTATATGACGTTTTTTTTCAAACAAAGATGGTACCGTCCGCGTTGAACTCTTCAATGTTGGTATGGTGCAATGCAGCTTTGGCCTAGTTTTTGTCATCATGTTTTGCCACAGTGTCTGCTCTTCATGCTCTTCACTTACTACATCTACATCCCAAAGTGTGTTCACTTCTATTCTATTTATTATCTATCGAAATATCACTAGTAAAAATCAAATTTTTAGTTACAAAGGTTTTTGCAATGATTTAATATTGTTATCATAGTTATTATTAGTGACAAGAATTTCGTTACTAAAGATAGTACTAGAGAATTAAAAAAAATTGAGACTACAGTAACGATAGACTTGTTACAATAAATAAATGATCTTTGGTTGCATCATCACGTGTAACGACATGTAACGATAAAAAATCGTTATAATAAATTAAATTAGTAACGATTTTGATTTTTGGTAATGATTTTTTGTTGCTACCAAAAATCTATATTCTTATATTCTATCTGAATATTGCAGTAGGAGTATAGTACGAGGGAGGAATAACAATTGGAGGACTCTGTTGGATTATCTATGTCCTAGATGGGAAATTTGAGATAATTAATTAATTTTCTATTTATCTTTTTATTCTAGGTATATTATTTGTTTTCTGTCCACCAAATTAAATTTAAAGGTCTTTTATATCTTTATATTTGTTTGTTACCAATAGAAGTGTACAATTTTTAGATTGAATTAATTAAAGCTGAAATATTAATTTCCTTATGTGAAACGTACTACACATTATTCTTTTACTTAAGACCTTAACTCAGTGGCGGATGCACGTATAAATCTGTGGGGCACGTGCCCCATAGGTTTTTGGAACAATACAAAAAATATATGTCTATATATAGAAAAATTAGTAAAAAATTATATAATTTTAGGTGATGTATTAATCATACTTTTAAGTTCATTAACAATAACATTATTATGTACTATTTTTAGATGATAAAGACTTACAAATAGCAATTATATAATCTTTATTTCATTCCCAATTTTCTATAGAACAACATTTTCAATATTGCCCCTACAGGTTTTTGTTTCTAGGTCCGCCACTGCCTTAACTTATTCACATTAAATCTATAATTTAAACCATTTAATAACCTTCAACTGAATATTTAAAATCTTTTCTTATTAAAGATAAGCTAGAACTGTAAATTAAACTCAACTTAATTTGTGTTTAGTCCTATATTAAAAGGGCCCAAAGTTACGATCTATTTCATTCCCTACCTCCATCGTTTCTTTATTTCTTTTGTTTGATAATCTTGTCAAATAATCTGGCTCAACCACATTGTACGCCTTAGTCCTTTTCTTCTATAAAGGTGTATATTTGTATACTTATCCATCCTCGCCTCTTTCTGTTTTACTTTTGTCTATAATTTGGATATTAAGGGGCGTTTGTTTTGGGGTAATCAGGAAAGGGAATTCATTCCTGTTGTTTGTTTTGCCAATTTTTCCTGTTTTCATGAAAGGGAAAGGGAATGGGATTACCCCAAAACCCCTTTTCCTGATTCCCCACCCCCTACTAGGGAATGGGATTCCCTTTCCCTAGTACACTTTGACCGACAACATATGACCATTAACTGATGACTAATGACCATTGACCGGTGACCGGTGAATGTTGACCAGTAATTAATGACCGTTGACCGACAGTCGTTGACCATTGACCAATGGCCGTTGACCGGTTATTTATTTCATTTCCCCAACTCAACCATCCCTTTCCTGATTCCATTCCGTTTCCCCCTTTGAACCAAACGCCCCCTGAGTCTAATCCCAAATTCTGATCTAATCGTTGTTTATTTCTTGGTTCCTTTTTTATTCTTTTAACCATCAAGTTAGGTCTTCTTTTATTTTAACCTATAGATGGACCTTTCAAATGGTTCATTGAAATACCCCAAGTAATTACCACCTTAATTTAGTGAAGTTTAAATTAAAATTTGTGCAACAATTACAATAAAACCTTATGGTATTTCGAATATAGATCCAAACGGGTACCCACACCGCGTATACATATCGGTACGTGATACGCAAATATAAGCTCATATGAATAAAATCATAAACACGAGGAGATTATCCGAAAATATCGCGTTATATAATTCGGACATAAAATAATGTATGAACAATTAAATTTAGTATATACATGTCCGAAAGCGGGACAACGTTACATATTAATATAGTCACGTACTTATATATGTACGAACACGAAAATACATGTACGTAACGTTACGATATTATAACGTTGTAAACAATAAATAATAATGTCGCATAAGCACATATAATCAAAACGCGACAAGTATATACATATACGTATATATATAACTAACAACGTAACGAATAAATTAGTCACGTATAAAACTTATAACGCGACATATTATATAATCGCATCTATTATAAATTGGCATAAATAGTTGGTACAAAAAAAAGAAGGAAAAAGAACAAAACGCTCATGTCGGGATTCAAACTCGGTACCTTTCGTATCTTTCTAAACGCTTTAACCGGTTGAGCTGTACTCGTTTTCAGTGTGGTAATACTGCACCTCTTGATACAATAGTTATAATGCATATTGGTACCAAACATAACCCCATCGTGCCTTCCTTGTCCAAATCATCGACCTGCACTGCACTACTACCTCTGCACCGAGTTCAAAAAGAGTGAAACAGCAACACCCAACACCAAACAGCCTTCCTTTCTTCTTTTAAGCGTGGCACTAACTTAGTTACTAACTCCATGCCAATACCGTTTTCGAGATAGCAAGAACTGCTACTACTTTTACTTTGCTCGAGCTTGTTGCTCCTTTTGATTGCGGGGACAAATTCTGCAATTTTCCAGTGCCCATCATTCGTGGTAACCACATGCTCTGCCACTACCTGTATCCTTGCTCACGTCGAAACTGCAACCCGAACTGGAACGAGGAGCATACATACCCCATGACATTACTCCATCTTCCATTCCTCCTCGTCCATGGCGGCTTGTACAATTCTAAACTGGAGAACACTCTCCACGCCTCTCTCCCCATCAAGAAACATATGAATTGGTGACACCTTGTTCATCTCCTCCTTGTTCTCGACTAGAGTCCAGAAGCAAAACGCTCCACCCTCTTATTTTCCCTCTGTCCGAAGAGAGCTACCACACCCACTCAACTTTTTCCTTCTCGTCTTGCATAAACCGGCTTGCAGCTCTACTCCTTAAGCATGTCAAAAGCCCCCTGGGAATCTCCTGGGCTCTCTTTTGAAAATCAGACAAGCGAATGTAGCAAGACCACTCCTAAAGTATTAGCATTCTGGTTGGAATATCAGTGCAAGGTGAGCCATGCAACAGATTTTTGTTTTAAGTCTTCCCTCTGTTTGGTTATGTCCGACACAAACATAGAATAACCCTCCAATCCCATCTTGTTTCTTTCATGCAAAAATCCTCATGCAGTCCTCTTGGCTTTGTTGTAAAACCTCATGGGTAAAGGTGGCCCGATATTCCCTGAAACTCAGTCTGAAGGTAATATCTTCTAAACAGTTTCCTGTTTTCCCCAGCTCTTGTTTTCTCCTTCTGATGTTGTCCAGTCTAAACCGTGAGTGCTCTCTTTAGTAGGTTCGAAAGTGCATGAGCGGAGAGTTCCACATTTGCCAAGAGTAGCTCAGGGAGAAGCTACACACACAACAAAGGGAAACCCAAGGTATTAAACCACCCAAGTATTCTGTATAGGTTTATAAAGCTGATCTCTTTGCGCATAATAAAAAAAATACAGAGTTGGTGTCCACATTGTTGTGAATCTGTTCTGAGGATTAATCCTACGTTAAGACACCTGATTAGGTAGAAACTAACCTGAGAGTGTGGGAAACTCACTCAACACATTAAAATGGAAGTTAGAAATATGAGGGTGCAGGTATAGCCAGTGCTGGGATGTTTGTTGTTTCTGCATAGCTGGGTACAGAGGGTATTAAGTGTTTTGACTCGGTCTGAAACTGGACCTAGGTTTCCTACTAATGCATCAGTAGAAAGGGAAAACAGAAGAAGATATAGCAGTTCCATTTCAGTTTACAGTTTCGTATTTCTTTTTCTACCAGTTAGTATACGGATGATCCTGTGGTATAAGCAAAGCTGTTTTGGGACTCACAACCTGGATAGAACTCTGAACTACGCTAGTGACTGAAAAAGAAAAGTTAGAAGTAGAAGTTTAGGGCCATGATCGAAACAGGAAAGAAAAAAAAAGATCAGACCATGTTGCAGTTTTTATTTTCAGATTTGCAGACTGTGGGTGAGGAAGTTCAGAGGTGTAGTCCTTATGGCCTGGGGTGTTTTAAAGTTTAAATTATATTGAGATAGCTGACATACTAGAACAGAAGTAAGAAAAGGATCTCGGGGTAGTTGTCAAGTTCTGAAACTCTCTGTACGTATCTGTACACTAATCTATCTGAAGTAATCTAAAGATGGTGATTGCTTAGTTACTGACCTAAAAACATAATACAACGTGGGGCTAAGTGTAAACTAATTGAGAGATTAGGAAAAGAGTAAACAGATAAATAAAACACAGTTAGCAACTTAAAACAACAGAAGAACAAGCATCAGTTCAGGGTTGTCCTTCAGTCCCACAGTTTTTAACGAGGAGTTTTGAGAGGCGTTGCCCCTTGTTTTTGTGCTGGACTGAGGTTAAGATTTTATTAAAACACTCAATTAGGAAGCTAGAACAACTTGGAGGGGGGGGGGGAGTTAAAGTCAGACTCGAGAACAACCAGAAAAAAAATGGACATCAGTGTCACGTTTCAGTTTCAGGTTTTTTTGCAATACTTACCAGTTCTGTATAAAGAAACTCTAGGAATACTAATGGTGCGCTGGGTTTGTTTTGAAGTTTGAAAACTGTATGGAACAGGTAATCAAGTGACTAGATAATAAGGGAAAAACCGGAAACCAAATCAGTTATCAAAAAGAAACCGCAGAATATGCCAACCCTGTACAACAGTTTTATAGCTCCAGTTCTTATCAGAATTGGGACATTCAGCAGCTTTGGCAAGTTACCGTGGGTCTGTTTCTGAGGATAAAAAAAAAACTATGTTAGAGCTCTTAATTAAGGAGCTAAACAGATTGAGGGAAATAGAAGCCTGATCGATAAACAAAAAAAAGAAGACAAGGCTGTGAACAAACAGGAAGGAAATATAAGAGGAGGATAAACCGAATTAGTTTCAGATTCTGCAAGTTTTCTTGTTTCAGTATAAAGGTGTATCTGTGGGAGTCATAGGGTTATTTGGGTTGTCTTGGAGTTTAAAACATTACTAAACCACGTAACTAAGTAGGTAGGTGCTTGAGGATAAACTGGGAGTCAGACTGATGATCTAATTAAGGAATGAAAAACTCAAGTCTTCAATCTGCAACACTGTCGCCTCTGTAGGATGGTTTGCAGTGGCATTAGCCATTTCTGTGAGTATATTTTGAGTTAAAATCATACTAAGACATCTAACCAAGAAGCTAAATAAGTTGGGGAAGGTTAAGAAATGGTTTAAGTAACAGAAAACGAAACAACATAAATGAGTTACAACAGTGCCTAAGTTCAGTTTCAGCCTCTTTTTGTTTTCTGTGTAAAAAGGCTTCCAGGTTTGTAACCTTGTTAATTTGGGTCTATGTCGAAATGAAAACTGGTGATACACTTAACTAGGTGGGCTATCAGGTTGAGGAGAAATTCAAAGGCAGATTTATGAACAAATAAAAGCAACAGAAGAGAGGACACCAGATTGTTTGTTTCAGTTTTCTGAAATTTATGTTTCAGTATAAGGACTGCACCAGTGAGTTTAATGGGACTTCCTAGGTGGTTTTGGGTTTAAAACACAACAAGAACACATAACTAAGTAAATAAGTATCTTGGGATAAATTGGGAGGTCGGGATAAGCCATAGAAAAGAAGGATATAAGTAAAGCCATATGAGGGTTTCTGTTTCAGCTTTACAGTTTTTCTGAAGCAATAGTTTCTGTACAACCAAGTGACAGAGGATGAGCATGGGATTGTGTTGAGGGGGTTATGAGCTTAAAGCCTTTCTAACTCATCTAACTAAGCGTGTTGACACTTTGGGGAAACTGGAAGTCAAAATTCAAAAGTATAGAGAAGGATTAGAAGTGAGGATATCAGATTGGATTTCAGTTCTTCGTTGCTGTCTGTTCTCTGTATAGTTGAGTTACAGAGTTGTTAACAGGTTGTAGAGGTTTAATAATGGACTTAAATATTGGATAAAACACTTACCTAAGTTGGCATACACTCTGGGAGGGTCATAAACCTTTTTAAGAGAAGTTAAATGGAAGTTGCACCAGAGTGCTGTTCCGGATTTGGATAATCTGTTGCTCCAGTATAACCGATATACAAGCGATATAAGGGTACTGTGTTGACTAGTTCGTAAACTTAAAGTCTATCTAATACACTTATCTAGTTGGATTGAGGTGTGGGAGGAATTAAAAACAGATTGATGGACTAACGAAGATGAAGAGATACACCAATTCTGTCTTGGATCTCAGATTTTCAACGGTTGTAGCTTCTGTATAGTTAAGTGCAGAAGGTGGGGGAGTGCTTCATTGAATTAGTTTTGAGCTTAAAACATTGTTTACACCATAACCAGCTGGGTAGCTGTGGCAAAGAATTAAATATCAGTTGAACTAACTAGAAAAGAATCGAGGGGATAGATATAGATAGTGGTTTCAGATTTCGGTAAATTGTAGCTTCTGTATAACTGGTTTCCAGAGGTGTTAAGAAAGGTGGAATTGGTTTAATAATGAACTCAAAACAGTACTAATGCATCTAACTAAGTTGGTGAAACATTTTGGGAAGATTAAACCTCAGTTGATACCCTAAGTGTGGGGGTTAGTGAAGGTTAAACACCGGAAGTGTGTTAGCCTTTCTAAACTTTGGGGGCTTCTGTAGAGATGGGCATTAGGAGTATTTTACAGAATCTATTTGGATTGAACGCATTGCTAATCTATTGATATAAGGAAGAAATACATTCTAGGGAATAACATCCGGTATAAATGAGATAAACTAGAAAAGTGTCGTCACATGAAATCATGAACTGACGCGTTATTTGTAATCAACGTTAGGATCGTAACGAACGCCAACCGAGAACCCGTGTGTGAGACGGCTTTTGCTTCTGATCCAGGTATGGACATGTGTGGTTCGTATGTTGCCGTGTTACACGGCTTGTTTGCTGTGTGCCTTGTGTGCAAATGACCGTAAGATTAATGCATGAAATTGGATTGCTTGTTTATCTTGCTTACATGATTGCTATACCATTGTTGCATATGATTTGCACGCACACAGTAGTTTAGTCCCTTCTCGTTTATGGAACTTGAATGAAACACGACGAACTACGCAAACAAAACGAAACAACTATACAAGAAGTAATCTCCTCTTAAACTATAGGGGACTTTTAATGACACCCACTATGGTGTCGAACTTATAATGTTAATGAAGAGTAAAGTACCTATTGGTGGAACACATCCTGAGGTCTAGAGATGACCCTGCCTCCTCGACGCACGACGCCGGGAATAGAGGATTGGCTATGAGAAGACGTTCTTCAACTTGTGGTGATAAGAGAATTCACAAATAACCCTTAAAGAAACAAGGCAAGATTAGCACCTACATGAGATGGTCACGGGATCTAAACTATATCCCCAAACCTGGTGCAAGGAAAGAGAAAGAAAATACACCTTAAGGGAACAAGAGAAAAATGAAAACACACAACGCTCGAATGATCCCATAGTGAGGATCATGGGTATAACATATCTATGCACACGTTTTATTACTTGCATGATTGTTATTGCTATACTAGCAGCTCGTTGTGCTTGGATGCGTGTTTGATGTGCTATGATGCCAGTATGTTATGCTTGGGTGTTTGTTGTTATTGCTATGCTACCTTAAAGTGTGTATGATATCATGATGTATTGTGGTGTGCTTTACTGCTTTATTATAGCATGTAAATTGACTTAATAATATTCGACCAAGTAGTCGTGTGGCCCGGCAACATGCGGGCTACACACGTTCATACTCAGCGTAGTTTGCTGAGTCCTTCCCAACCCAAATTTTTACAGGTATTATGCCGGACGATAACGGAGCGTAGGCGGGATGGCTACCATGGGGGTAGTCCATCAGGGCATAACGTTTGAGGATGTGGCCGTATGTTTAATGTACCCGAGATGTAATTTTCAGTTTATAATTTGGTAATTTTGTTGTAGACACTCAACCATTGGAATTGTATCTTATATTGTATATGAATTTTGGTGAGAGCTATTTCCAGTCATGCAGACCGTAATTTGATGTTGGTAGAGTGGTCATGTCAACCACGTGGGTGGTTGGCGTCTGTAGCACCCGGACAATAATGAGAATCCGCTGCGTACTTATCTTGTAATATGGCTAGGCACTTGGTTTTGTACTATGGATGTTGTATTCGGGGGTGTTACATTCATATTCGTGGTCCAAATTCTTTTAAGAAGCCCATCAATTATTCAATTTGTTCTTAGTCCAATTTCCTTTCTTTGCTTTATCTAGATAAGCCACTCCAAGTCTGTCTCTGAGTAGGGCCTTTTATTAAACCCATTATGTGGTCAAATATGGATCCAATCTCAATTAGGTCCAAAATTCATTGTCTAGTCGACAACTTGAGGTCAACAGTCAATTTGGGTCTGGTCAACAATAAGGTCCAAAGCTACGGATCTATACCCAATAAGGAAGGTGGGTCCAAATCAATAGTCTAGGACAAAGTAAATGATGTGAGCCAGTTAAGGGTTGAGAGTTTCCAAGTTAAGGCAGTATCCCACATGCCCACTAACCTATCAAATCAACAAATTAACAATGATGTTAGTCAAACATGTTATAATGGTTTTCGCAGAACCCAATGTTCCAACATAACATAACAATATCATAACATTGTAATGTAATATACACGGACTAGCACATAACCTTGTTTCTATCAAAATGGATTAAAACAAAATAGACAGTCTAATTCAATCAAGTAGAAGATAGGGATTCCATTCTACAGCTGGAGCGTGACATAGCGCCACGAACATCTGGACTTGGGTTCCATCTGGCAATCCTCGAGCACGCAGAACATGGGCTTCATCATCAGCAAGATGGGAGATGAACATCTTCGGCTGCTTATTGTGGCCAACTTGGTGGGTAGCAACAAACATGATGGCGAGCATGACTGAGTGGTCTGAGTAGTTGGAGCCCGGAAATATGCACTCCAAGTCAAAAGCACCATGAACAAGGAGGACTTTGAAGGTCCACCAGGGTGAGCCAGCTTTGATCCGAGGGTCAACGGACTTAACCGGGATACCGTACATCTTCAAGGCAGGCAAGTAACCTTCATTAATAGGGCTGGACCACGCTTGAATGTCACATCCTTCATTCAGTATTCCTTCCGGGTAGGTCGGAATACAGATGTAGTGAGTTTTAGTTCCAGAGGGAGTGAAGGTTCCAAATGATTGGATAGCATCTGCAAGGGGAAGAGGCAGCTCAAAATCTTTGTTGTAAGTTGGGTTGTTGGTGTAGCGATTGGCATAAGTTTGATACTGTGAATGAATCGTGCAAAGTTTGGCGTAAAGAGCAGCCATACAAGCATTGATTACAACAGGGACGATTGCATTCAGTTCATTCGTTACTTGATCAGGATTCAACTGGCCATAAGCTTGAATTTTAAATTTCAAATAACTCCGGAAGACAGCAGTCATGTTTTCGCGAAAGTGGTCAACATTGATCTCGTTGTAGCGCAAGGTACTTAGACAAAATATCAAGCCAATGTAGGCGGCGATCTTTGATGTATATTATATTTGAGTGTTTAGGTTTGTACAGTGTTCCTATATATATACACATGTATCGGACATTTGTAAAGAGACAGGCCTCATGGGCTTACAGATTTATCAGTAATATTTGGGCCTGTTATTTGGGCTCTATTATCCCCCCGCGGTCGAGACGTCGCAAGGCAGAGGTGAGACCGTAGTAATTCGAACCGGGCTAAAGGCAGAGGCTTTGTAAAAATATCAGCAATCTGCTGTTGACTTGGGATAAACATGATACGCAGAGTTTTGTTTGCTATCCTTTCTCTGAGAAAGTGAAAATCCAGTTGCACATGTTTGATACGAGAATGTAAGATAGGGTTGGCCGCCAAGTACACTGCTCCAATATTGTCGCACCACACTGTCGGGGGAGAGGAAAGAGGGAGATGAAGTTCGGCGAGGAGGTGTTGAATCCAGAGGAGATCACAAGTGGCGATGGCTAAAGCGCGGTACTCCGCCTCAGTCGTAGAGCAGGCGACTGTATTTTGTTTCTTCGACAGCCACGAAACAAGGTTATTCCCCAGAAAGACGGAGTAGCCCGTGGTGGAGCGACGATCTGAAGGCGACCCAGCCCAGTCGGAGTCTGCAAACGCAGAAAGAGTGAGGGGAGAAGCAGCGGAGATGTGAAAGCACAAGTCTTTCGTCGCCTGGAGATAGCGAAGGAGCCGTTTCAAAGAACGCCAGTGAAGAACTGTCGGAGTATGCATGTGTTGACAGAGCCGATTTACTATGTAAGTAATGTCCGGTCTGGTTAAATTTAAGTACTGTAGGCTTCCTAATATGCTTCTGTACATACTTGGATCTGAGAAATTTGTGGTGTCTGCGGATGAAAATTCTGTGTTTGGGGTGATGGGGGTGGAAACGGGTTTGGATGCATGCATGTTTGTCTTTTTGAGGATATCAATAATATACTGTGTCTGAGATAGGTAGAGGCCCTTTGTGTCACAGTGTGTCTGAACACCGAGAAAGAAGTGTAGAGGACCTAAGTCTTTCACAGGAAACATAGTGGAGAGGACATAATAGAACTTGGCTAGGATGGAAGAGGAACTAGATGTCACAATTAGGTCATCAACATAAATTAGAACATAGATTGTTTGACCATACCAGCTATATATAGAGAGGGATGTATCCGCAACTGAACCATGAAACCCCATGGAAATTAGGGCACCCGACAGTTTAGAAAACCAGGCTCTGGGAGCCTGTTTCAAACCATAAATTGCCTTTCGCAATTTGCAAACATAGTCAGGATAATGTGGGTGTTTGAATCCTGGTGGCTGATGCATGTAAACCTCTTCAGATAAATCGCCATGTAGAAAAGCATTTTGTATATCAAATTGCTTAATTGGCCAGTGATTGGAACAAGCAATAGATAAAACAATCCTCACAGTAGCTGACTTCACTACTGGACTAAAAGCGTCAAAGTAATCCACCCCATGAATTTGGTGATAACCTTTAGCAACTAGACGCGCTTTGCGTCTCTCAATGGTGCCATCTGAGTTAAATTTTGTGCGTATGACCCATTTGACACCTAGAATAGGGGTATCTGATGGTTTTGGGACAAGGGTCCAGGTCTGGTTTGAGATAAGAGCATCATACTCTCTATGAATAGCTGCTTTCCAGTCAGGGAACTGTAAGGCTTTAGTGAAGGAGGGAGAATCAGGGGTTAGGGCAGTAGAGTGAGCCTGAGGCCAGGGAATAGTCCCGTCTGTTCTGATAAGGGGCTGATGAATATTGTCCCGTGCCCTAGTTATCATTTGGTGTTAGGTAGGTTGTGGTAGAGGAGGAGGTGAACTTGTAGTGGATGGGGAAGAAGGGGTAGGAGAGAGATTGAGAGGAATGGGAGTCAGGTCATTATGAGATGTGGTAGGTGTTGGTTGATTGGGTGAGCTAGATGGTGTAGAGACTGAGATAGAAGGAGAGTAGTCTGTGTGTGGACTGACAGTGGGTGATAAGTCAGGAATTTGTCTAAGTTTACTAGACTAATTCATGCTTAATTTTCTACATTATGACATTAACTTTCCTCTTTTATGCTTTAATCACTCTTCATTGTTATATTTGTCTCCAATGATTGATTTCATATGTTTTCAGGATAAATTACTCAACAAAGTGCTTAAATGAAGATTTTAGAGGTTAGAGCAGCATGGGAAGTCAAACCAGAGTCAAATACAGATTTTCATTCACCACTGTTGTACTTTACAGAGGGTCCGGGTTTGCAGCTGGGTTTGAAACCCGGACCATCCCAAGCGAGAAACTTTCTGCCTAATTTCAGACTTGGTCCGGGTTTGCAGCTGGGTTTGAAACCCGGACCATCCCAAGCGAGAAACTTTCTGCCTAAATTCAGACTCGGTCCGGGTTTGAGGAGGAGTTTGAAACCCGGACCATTACAGGCGATGCGCGGAGTTTTGTTTCGTCGCGTAACGGAATTAATCTCTATCTTTTAACTTCTGTTGGCCGTCGTTTTAGATTGGAGATAAATTAAAAGATAGATTTTTGTGGTTATAAGAGGAGGAGCTTGGCCAACCTGAAGACACATCTTGAGCGCACAGAATAATCACGATACAGAGAGAATTAGTTTGAGAGCTTGGAGTCTGGTTTGGAGTTTGGAGTTTGGAGCAGAGCACAGAAAGGAGTTCACCACGGAGACTGAACAGAGTTTCTTCTTGTTCTCTATTATTACTAAGCTTATTGTAATGTCAATGGCTGAGAGTTCCCTTAGATTTCGGTTTGCTTGTATCCCTAAATTGACTATTCCTGTTCCTTTGTGATTTAATGCAATTTAATTGAGTAAAGTTATTTTCCTTGCTTAATTTCTTTAATCGTTATAATTTGGCCAATTATAAGGATTAGTATTTTGTTAGCTTATATGTGACGACTGCGGCTTTCAATTGAATTCAGGAAAATAACCAGTTAGTTTAGAGACGGTAATTCCTCTAAATAGCTAATTGACTAATAAACTAGATTGTTCTTAAGGCGGTTAGTAAACAGTGGGTTCGTAACGAGAGTTAGAATTCGGTCTTTATTAACTAGTATTTGCTAAGCGGGAGACCGGAGGTAAATTATCTTAGTTCTAGGGTTTTACTCAGAATTATCTTTTAAATCACTTAGGGATAGGAATCACGGATTTAGGGTGCAGTAGTAAACCGGGATCTTCTTCTCCAAATCAGTTTCACAACATTTATTTTTCCTGCTTGTTATTGTTTCGCATGCCGTTTACAGTCTTTAATTGTCATCAAATCAAACCCCAATTTCCTGTTTTATAATTTTTCATTAATAAAGATTTAAACTAGACACATCGCCTCCTCTGGTTCGATACTTAGGGATTACTCTCTATTAAAACTTGCTAGAATTGACCGGTACACTTGCCGTTAGGTTATACACCAACAAGTTTTTGGCGCCGTTGCCGGGGAGGCACGGTTATTTAGTTTAGTCTTTATTATATTTTTCTTTGATTGTTATTTTGTTTAGTTTAGTTCTGATTTGCGAATTCTGTTTTGTTTTAACATTCACGTTTTATTTATTCTTTTTCTGTTTCGTTTTGTTAATTCGTTCGCTAGTGCTAGTCAGTCATTAGGTCATTAATCTTCATTCTATTTAATCCTTTCTTTGCTTTTGGTTCGTTTAGATTAGTTTATCTTAATTAGCTAGAATTCCACGTTCGCTTTGGTAGATCTTGTTTGTTTTATTTTATTTTATTCTACTTTTCTTTTATTTATTTTGTTTTGTTCTGTTTGTCTAATTTATTTATTTTAATTGTTCTGTTTTACTCGATTTTGGTTATTTATTCTTTTAGTCTTTCTGTTTTCAATTTTCTTATTATTTTGTTTAACGTCAGATTTTATTTAGTTTAGTTATTAGGATAGCTTTATTATTTTAGTATTTATCTTTGTTCTGTTTTGATTTCTGTCTAGATTTTGTTTTAGGTATTCTTTTATCTTTTAGATTTTATTTCTGATTTTATTCCTTTATTTGAATATTCTGTGCTTAGTAGTTAGGAAATTTTATCTGCATATTTTTGTGGGTTAAATTCTTTTTATCTTTTTCTGATTTTCTGTTATTTTATTCTAATTACTGCTTCCCTTTTAATTTGCGCTATTATAGTTTCAGTTTACTAACTCTCGGTTTATGGTCAAAACCCATTCTGCAGGAGAACCAGAGTTCGAGCTCAATCTTGAGATCGAGAGATTCGCAAGACAGCTTCGAAGAGACTTGAACCTGGATCCACCAGTTGAGGAGAAGGTGCCCGAGCCACCTGTTATTGAAGAGGGTCCAGAAGTCAGCCACCGGTGAATATGGCAACAACGAGAGACAGATGAGGGACTACACCCGTCCAAGTGTTGAAGGGTTGGTGTCGCCAATTGTGATTCCAGCATTGCCAGCAGGAGTGCAGTGGCAGTTCAAGACTCACTATGTGACCATGGTGATGAACGCGCCTCAGTTCAGTGGGACGGTTATTGAAGATCCGAATGTCCATCTCACTACATTCCTGAGATTGGTAGGAGCGTGTTCGACACCAGCTTCGCAGGAGGTGGCCCGGCTCACTCTGTTTCCATTCTCTCTGAGGGATAGAGCCGCTGAGTGGTTGAACTCGTTGACGCCTGACAGTATCACCAGTTGGACCGAGCTGGCTAATGCATTCTTGGCAAAGTACTTCCCACCCTCTCGGATGCTGACCATGAGAGGAGAGATTACAAACTTCAAACAGTTCGCCGGTGAGTCCTTGTCTGAAGCTTGGGAGCGTTTTAAGGGAATAGTGAGGAAGGTACCACATCACGGTCTAGGTGAAGAGGTTATACTGCAGTCCTTTTACAAGGATTTGGATCCGTCTAGCCGGTTGTTGGTTGATACTTGTGCTGGAGGAAGTTTGATGGAGCTGCCTATTACACGAATTAAGGAGTTGTTAGATACTATCACCACAGCGGCGAATCAGTGGGGAGGTACGAGAGCAGGAGAAGCTGCACCGAAGAAACCAGCTGGGGTTTATGAAGTAGATTCAAACACTTTCTTGGCTGCCAAGATAGAAGCAATGTCGAAGCAGTTTGAGCGTATGTGTGCAGTTATGAATCCACAGTCCAGTGCAGCAGCTCCTGAGGTTTATCCACCGTGCGAGTACTGTGGTAGAGCTTCTAACATGTGCCAGTGTTCTCCACCACAAGAAGAGGCAGCGAACTATGTTGGTAACAGGCCGGGTAATTACTTTGGGAATCAAGGAAATCCGGGTTATCAAGCTCAGCAGCAAAACCGTTACCAAGCTGGTGGTAACAACAATTATAATCAGAGGCCCCAGCAGCAGTACAATCCTTCCTATCAGAAGCAGCCACTGCAGAGTCAGCAAGCACAGAATTCAGGTGCTGGAGCGTCTTCTAGTATGGATGAAGTTCTGGCCAGGATGAATGATTTCATCTCGGTTAGCGCGAAGAAGTTCAATGAGCTGGAAGTTTTCAATCAGGAGCAAAGAACTTTCAACGCTGATCAAAGGACATTCAATAGAAACATCGAGACTCAGCTGTCTCAGATATCTCAGCAGCTAGCTCACCGTCCTTCGGGTTCCTTGCCTAGTCAGTCAGAGCAGAATCCGAGAGAGCATGCCAAAGCTGTTTTTGTTGTGGAAGACGATGCTCCACTTGTTGCTGTCATTCAGCCTGTTCGAGAAGAGGTTGAGGACTCTAGTAAAGCTTTTAAAACACCCAAGGAGAAGGAGTCTCCTGAAACTCGACCTTCTTACTCTTCTGTCTCTAATAGTAAATTTGAAGAACCTATTCCTTTTCCTGACAGGTTAAAGAAAAGGGACCTCGATGAACAGCTTGGAAAATTTCTTAACATTTTTAAGAAATCAACTAAGGATATGCCTTTTTTGAAGTGCTTAAGTTTATGCCAAATTATGCTAAGCTAGTAGATGATATCTTGGCTAAAAAATCTTCTTTGCAGGAAAAGGAAACGGTGAAGAAGGTAACTACTAGGAACGGTAAAGGTAAAACTAATGAGCTTGAGGTGGTGAATATAGAGGAACCGGTGCTAGAGAATGAGCGTAATTGCAAAACCACCCAATCTCCTCCACCTACACCACCTGCAGTCGACGTTTCTCCAGTTCCCTTCCCAAGCAGAACCAAGCGTTTCAAGGAGGATAGTGAGTTTGATAAGTTTCTTACTTTACTTCGTCAACTATCTGTTGATATTCCTTTTGTTGAATTAGTTGCGAAGGTGCCTAACTATGCCAAGTATTTAAGGAAGCTTTTATCTAACAAGGAAAAGTTAGTTGAGACAGGGACTATTCAGCTTACAGGAACTTGTTCAGCGATTATACAAAAGCGTCAACCAGAAAAGTGCAAAGATCCTGGAAGTTTCACAATTCCTTGCAGAGTAGGAGACATTGATTTTGACCACTGTCTTGCTGATTTGGGAGCATCAATCAGTCTCATGCCATACACTATTTTTGAAAAGCTTGGGATTGGGGACTTACAGCCTACACGAATGACGCTTCAGCTAGCAGATCGCTCAATGGTTTATCCTTGTGGAATCGCTAAGGATGATGGTTAAGGTGGAGCACCTGTACTTCCCTTGCGATTTTGTTGTACTCGACATGGCGGCAGATCCAACAGTTCCTCTCATCCTTGGAAGACCCTTCCTAGCAACAGCCGATGCTCGAATCGAAGTTGCTCACGGTACGATCACTTTGAATGCAGAAGGTGAGCAACTACTGTTTTATGCTGGTAGATCTTCAAAACAAGTTTTGGAAGCATCTCGAACTTCTTGTCACTGGGACCCTAAGACAGCCCAATCATCTTAAGCCTCTTGAGAGAATGAGGCACGGTCTAGCCAAAGACCGAAAAGACGGGCGGCTGGCTGGGAGACAACCCAGTTTTGTGAGTTTTATTATTTTCATTTTTGTTTATTCCTCTTAAGTTTTAATTGTTTTTGATTCTTTATTTTTTGGGGGCTAACATGCGTGTTAGACATGTTTTGTTTAGTTTTACTTGGTTTTAAAGGTGAATTCAGGAGTTTGGAGGTACATCTGTCATCTATGTGAGTTGCTGGCCATTTTTAAGGGCTGTCCGGTTTGGAGCTGGGTTTACAAACCCGGACCTATAGCTGGGCGAAGCTTCTGGCTTGATTTGGAGGTGGTCCGGGTTTGAGGACAGGTTTGAAACCCGGACCTCATGCGCGGCTCCGCTACTGTCTACATTTTCAGGTTGTCCGGGTTTGAAGATGGGTTTGAAACCCGGACCACGAGGCACGGCGCAGTTACTGCCTTACTTTTCATGTATTCCGGGTTTGAAGACGGGTTTGAAACCCGGACCACACAGGCGTGTAACTCCCTGGCGTGATTTTGCTGTCATCCGGGTTTGGGTTCCAGTTTGCAACCCGGACCCAACTTCCCGCATCACCTAAAGAGAGGGCCCGCGAGTTTGCAATCCCTAACTCTATCCCTCCTTCAACCTCACGCCGCTCCAAACCCCGACCTCGCCTGTGTTGTTTTTCGCCATTGCTCCAGACCCAAGGAAACTCTGTCGAATTTTCTGCAGAATTCAGCACCCCGCTGTTTAACATAAGTGTGAGGACGTTGTCCTCCCCATACTCCAGGGGCGTGATTTTCTAACTTCTATTTTTCAAACGTTGTTTTTCTGCAAATATTTTGTTTTCCTTCCGTCTTACTCATTTTCATGAAGCAATGAGGGCATTGCTAAGTTTAAGTGTGAGGAAGGGGAATTGCACATGCTCATATTCATGCTTAGTTACATTCGAATGTGCTAATTTTGACCAATTTCCTTTTGAGACTATCATTCTATTTTCACAATGTTTTGTTGGCCCTCACAAAAATTTTTGGTACATAACATACCTGAGTCTTATTCAGTGGTTGGATAAGTTGGTTTGGAACACCGCACAAGTAGCACTAGTTCTTGTGAGATCGAAGCTGGAAAATAGTTGTGGGAATTCTGGTTGCACTGCTTGTATGTACAGTTTTGATTAATGCTTGTCTGTTTCTTCTCTAAAAGTTAAGCCTATTAGTATAACTATTTGTCTTTGATTTCACTTGGGGACTTTGGGAATGATTATTGAATGAAAGGAAGAAGGACAAAGGCAAGGTACTCCTCTAATCGAACTTTTAACCCAGAAAACAGGCCTCGCCCATTTGGTAATTAAGTCCTCGGGGTGCCTCATCACCCATCTACCTAAGGTCATCTGATCTGGGATAGAAGACCCAACACCGCTACACGAATGGAGAGAAAAGTCTGAGGGATATAAAAGAGAAAGTTAATGCTTGTTTAGAAAGTTGAAGAAATTTAATAATTTCAAATGCAAAGTGCAAAGTCTTTCTTGATTATGAGTACGTGGTGATGAAAGGTAATATGGAATAAGATATTACTTCTCACCCCTTGTCGTCCATGGATTGTGGAAAGTTAATTGGAAAGTAGTCCCTAAGTGAAATTGGAGTCAGTGGTTTTACTATGTGCCTTAAGCTCTTGCAAAATACCTCTCAAATTCACTGTTTATGAAAACCTGCATGTGTGGACCATTGTTCTTTAGGACTGCTTTTCATTATTAGATCTCCTTGTGCACAGTTCTAAACTGACGGCTCCCTTCTGTAAGATTTTAGTCTGTTTCTATTTGCTTGAGGGCAAGCAAAGATTAAGTGTGAGGAAGTTGATAAGTCAGGAATTTGTCTAAGTTTACTAGACTAATTCATGCTTAATTTTCTACATTATGACATTAACTTTCCTCTTTTATGCTTTAATCACTCTTCATTGTTATATTTGTCTCCAATGATTGATTTCATATGTTTTCAGGATAAATTACTCAACAAAGTGCTTAAATGAAGATTTTAGAGGTTAGAGCAGCATGGGAAGTCAAACCAGAGTCAAATACAGATTTTCATTCACCACTGTTGTACTTTACAGAGGGTCCGGGTTTGCAGCTGGGTTTGAAACCCGGACCATCCCAAGCGAGAAACTTTCTGCCTAATTTCAGACTTGGTCCGGGTTTGCAGCTGGGTTTGAAACCCGGACCATCCCAAGCGAGAAACTTTCTGCCTAAATTCAGACTCGGTCCGGGTTTGAGGAGGAGTTTGAAACCCGGACCATTACAGGCGATGCGCGGAGTTTTGTTTCGTCGCGTAACGGAATTAATCTCTATCTTTTAACTTCTGTTGGCCGTCGTTTTAGATTGGAGATAAATTAAAAGATAGATTTTTGTGGTTATAAGAGGAGGAGCTTGGCCAACCTGAATACACATCTTGAGCGCACAGAATAATCACGATACAGAGAATTAGTTTGAGAGCTTGGAGTCTGGTTTGGAGTTTGGAGTTTGGAGTTTGGAGCAGAGCACAGAAAGGAGTTCACCACGGAGACTGAACAGAGTTTCTTCTTGTTCTCTATTATTACTAAGCTTATTGTAAACATGTCAATGGCTGAGTAGTTCCCTTAGATTTCGGTTTGCTTGTATCCCTAAATTGACTATTCCTGTTCCTTTGTGATTTAATGCAATTTAATTGAGTAAAGTTATTTTCCTTGCTTAATTTCTTTAATCGTTATAATTTGGCCAATTATAAGGATTAGTATTTTGTTAGCTTATATGTGACGACTGCGGCTTTCAATTGAATTCAGGAAAATAACCAGTTAGTTTAGAGACGGTAATTCTTCTAAATAGCTAATTGACTAATAAACTAGATTGTTCTTAAGGCGGTTAGTAAACAGTGGGTTCGTAACGAGAGTTAGAATTCGGTCTTTATTAACTAGTATTTGCTAAGCGGGAGACCGGAGGTAAATTATCTTAGTTCTAGGGTTTTACTCAGAATTATCTTTTAAATCACTTAGGGATAGGAATCACAGATTTAGGGTGCAGTAGTAAACCGGGATCTTCTTCTCCAAATCAGTTTCACAACATTTATTTTTCCTGCTTGTTATTGTTTCGCATGCCGTTTACAGTCTTTAATTGTCATCAAATCAAACCCCAATTTCCTGTTTTATAATTTTTCATTAATAAAGATTTAAACTAGACACATCGCCTCCTCTGGTTCGATACTTAGGGATTACTCTCTATTAAAACTTGCTAGAATTGACCGGTACACTTGCCGTTAGGTTATACCCCAACAGTGGGTAAAATAGGCAGTGTAGTAATGGGAGATTGAGCAGGGGTGAGAGGTTGAGTGACCTGGTGAGTGAGGAAGGGGTAAGAATTTTCATCAAAATGCACATCTCTGGATATGTATAGACGATCTGTGGCTAAGTCTAGGCATAGGTAACCGAAGTGAGAGAGGCTGTAACCAAGAAAAACACATGGGGTAGTTCTGTAGGCCATCTTGTGTTGGTTGTATGGGCGGAGATTAGGCCAACAGAGGCATCCAAAAACCTTTAGAACTGAGAAATCTGGTGGTTTGGCAAATAGAGTTTCATAGGGGGTAGAGTTTTGTAGTGCTGCCATGGGAGTCCTGTTGATGAGGAAAACAGGGGTAAGGAAGGCCTTGTCCCAATACTTGAGAGGAACAGAAGCATGTGATAGAAGGGCCAGACCTCTGTCCACAATATTTCTGTGACGACTTTCAATGCTACCATTCTGACTGTGAGCATAAGGGCATGTGAGACGGTGAACAATACCCTGAGCTTTTAGGATAGGTTTAAGAGGTTGAAATTCACCACCACCATCAGTTTGAATAGCACAGATAATCTTATTGAACTGAGTCTTGACAAAACGAATAAAATCCAGAACAATACCAGTAACACAAGATTTAGCAGCAATAGGAAAGATCCAGAGAAACCTTGAGTAATCATCCACAATAGATAAGAAGTATTTGGCACCAGTCATAGACAAAACCGGGGCTGGACCCCAAACATCCATAAATACAAGATCAAAAGGGGCTGAGGAAGTAGAGGAACTAGGGGAGTAAGGTAGAGAGTGCATCTTACCCCTGTGGCAAGCATTGCATTCCTTATTCAAACCCCTTACATTAGTGCTAGGCAAATGAAATTTATTTAAGAGAAACTTGGTAGTCCTCATAGATGGATGACCAATCTGGAGTGCCAGATTTGTGCTGCTGCTTTGACAGTGCTGAAAGCCTGGGGTTGAGATTCAGAAGAAGATGGAACACAGTAGAGGCCATCCCTAACTCCTCCTTGTAGAAGAACTCTCCCCGTTCTTTGATCCTTGATTAGGAAATGGGAGAAGTGAAATTCGAAGTAAACATTATGGTCACCACAAAATTTTCTTACAGAAAGGAGATTCTTATTCAGTTGAGGCACATGCAGCAGATTAGAGAGAATAAATGAGCCATAGGGAGTAGAAAGCCTGCTTGTTCCATAGTTGAGTATGGGCAGATTTGCCCCATTTCCAATAGCTACAGAATCTGAACCAGCATAGGATTGAGCCTCCAGAGACAGATTGTTGAAATCATTTGTGAAATGATTTGTGGCTGCACTGTCTGGATACCAGGGAGCTTCAGCAGGGTGCACATTAGTGTAGCTAGCACTGAAAGAGGGTGGTGGAGGTGCTTGGTAGGAATAGTTGTTTCTGTGCCAGCAAGTGAGGGCAGTGTGGCCATGTTTCTCACAGATTTGGCACTGTGGTCTAGGATCTGCTCTTCCTGATAGTTGATTGAAATTTGATGAGGTATTGTTGTTGTACTTCTGATTTTGACTGTAGCTTTGATAGGATCTACCTCTTCCTCTGGAGTTGTTGTGAGATCTCCCTCTGTTGTTGTTGTTATTTCCTCTTCCACGAGAGTAGTAAGTGGTGTTTTGTTTGGGAGATGTTTGTGTGAGATCAGTGGCATTTAGGCTGATTGGTGTTTGGTTTTGAATGGCTTGAGTTTGCTGAGAGAGATGGGCTTCAAGTTGGAGCATGTGACTGAATAAGACAGAGGTGCTTATAGCATTTGTCCTTGTTAGGGTATTGGTGACAAGAGAGTCAAAATCAGGACCTAGACCACGGATGAGATAGGAATTAAGATCCTGATCAGATAGGGTACAGCCTGCTGAGGCTAAAGTAGCAGCTAGCCTTTGAGCTTTGTTATAATATTCGGTAACTGAATCTGAACCTTTCTTAAGATCCATCAGAAGACTTTTGGTTTGCATAATTTTTGCTACATTTTGTGTTTCATACATAGTAGTAATGGTATTCCATACCTGAGAAGAGGTTTCACACCTCAAAACTTGACAAACTACTGATTCAGATAACATGACTAATTGATCTAACTGCCGCCATTTCATAAGTTCCTCATTTGCTTTTCCATCAACAATTTCTTGTGTAGGACAGGAAAAGGAACCATCGATGACTCCAAAAAGACCATGGCCTCTCAAATAGGGCTCAATCTGCTTCTTCCAGACCAGGAAATTGTCAGAGGAGAGTTTGATGAAATTACCTGCTGAAGAAATAAGAGAAGGAAAGGAAAACGTGGCTGATCCAGAGATGGCTCCTCCAACTGCTGGAACCGAATGAGAATGGATAGATGACGAGCTGGTGCTCGAAGCTGTGCTGGAGTTGATTGATGGTGAAGTCGACATGATCAAGAGACTGATCGCAGTAAAGAAATCGAAGAGAAAAAGGGAGTCACCGTTAAAGCTCTGATACCATACTTAGACAAAATATCAAGCCAATGTAGGCGGCGATCTTTGATGTATATTATATTTGAGTGTTTAGGTTTGTACTGTGTTCCTATATATATACACATGTATCGGACATTTGTAAAGAGACAGGCCTCATGGGCTTACAGATTTATCAGTAATATTTGGGTCTGTTATTTGGGCTCTATTACAAGGTTGGATGATACTGAGCAGGCATGCGCTTGAAGCCTAAGAAACCAGCGCGTTTACCGCGAGCAATAAAGTCAGCAAGAGGACAAGGATGGAACGGATGTGAAGGCATTGTTTTTTGGTCTGAAGAGTGTGGGTGATCGTCTTCAACAGGGTGAAGTGGAGGCATTGGCATTGTTTTTTGGTGTGCAGATTGCAAAGGCATTCTCCTAATTACGCCTCAATTTTTCTTTCAGATCATTCACCTTCAAAGGATTTACAGAAAATATATCAGTTAATGGATTTCAGTCAGGTAGCAACTTAAAACAGAGAGCGACTAGAAGATTTCAACTCTGAAGTACAAGTTTTTTATTCGAAAATTCTCACTCACGAAACGAGAAGAACTAGAACTTTTTAGGGTATTTTCCTGTTTCTGTTTTTGTCTTATGTTTTCGGCCACCCTAAAGGCCTTAGTGTTCATGTCGACATGCAAGGAAAGGGGAGAGTAAGGGAGTGAGTTAGGGTTGATTATAAGCCAAAAGATTTCGAAAAGCTAACGCAGAAAGCTAGAGTTCTTACCTCAAAAAATGATTCGGCGTCCCACTGCACACTACTCTTCCAGTTTGCCTCTCCCACAACTAAGTCGGAGGTGAAATCGTGAGATTAAGGCATGATCGAATAGATAACACAGAGAGGGAGAAATTTTATGTTGAAACGATGCCGAAATAACTTACCGATGCCACAGAACTTCCAGAAGAACAAGGCTTAAGTGAAATCACACCAACCCAAGACGCCTCTGCTCTTTCCTCAGTTTACCCAGTACCGATTCTCCACCGAAAATACATAAACTTGTGCTCAGCTTAACGCTCTTTCAGAGATCTACAACGACGGTAGCAAATTTACGAATTTTGGTGGAATATTTAGAGAAGAATCAGAAGAAGAAGTTAGGGTTCCATTTCGGTTTCACGGGGAGAAGAGAGGATAAATTGGGAGATGGAAGTTCTGCAATGGAGGGTTTTTAACTTTTTTTTTTCCTTTTTTTTCTAACCTATATATTTATTTACTTTCATGAACCATTCAAGGATTCTTAGCATAATTTATTTGCCATATCATTACTTTTTTTTAAGGAAATGTCACTATTTTTTACTAATTATAATTTAGAATATCTCTAAAATTAAAGTACCATTATTGATAATATAGATTCAATCAAATAGTAGTAACCTCTTCAACAAAATTCATAGAATTTTTTGTTAGAAGTTGCGTAACCATAATCTTAACATTTGAAAATTGATTAAAAAATCACAAAATGGATATCATTTTGTACCGAAAATAATTTTATAAATTTTAAAAAAAGAATTCTATTTTTTTACTTTTTATTTAGAAGTTATCAATGTTTAAAAAAGAAAACAACTACAATAAAAAATTTGATACTTGTTAACTTTTAATTGAATAAGGGGAAGTAATGGGTCCTACATTAGGGCTTTGATATTCATGCTCTAAGGCAGGGGAGATGAAATGTTTTGAGAAATAATAGGCTCCAATCTTTTGCAAAGCTGAAACTGATAGCTGATAAGTAAAAAAATTGAAATAATATTTGATGTATGTGATATATAGAGAAAAACTAAGCCGATGGGATAAACTCATTTCCATAATAGAAAAAGTAAAAATTTGAAGTAATGGGTCCCACATTGGGGTTCTTTGATATTCATGCTCTAAGGCATGGGAAATGGGGTATTTTTTTTAACGCAAAGCAACCTTATCATTAAGTACATAAAGTTTGTATACATGCAGGCACATTTCCAAACCAAAAAAACATCCTCACCGCTTCCTCTTAGCCAAAATATGTGCATCTAAGTTTGGATGATCTTGGCACAAAATGCGAGCTACACTTGTCAAAACCAACAGAAATTTTCAACACCCTATTCAAAACAATTTGTACATGAGATGCTACTCCCTTCCCAGTTCTAAGATAGTCGATGTTTAATTTGCAATCAGAAATTAGACTAATTGTAACACCCCATCCAACGTTAACATACTTACAATAAACTGCAGCGGAAGAACAATCTCATCACATTACTTAACTCATTGGTGTTACACGCCGTTAGCCACCCACGTGGCTAACAAGGCTAATCCATATACATTGTACCGGTCTGATGGGCTAAATTCCCGAGCAACTACACATTATTATCCCTTTCCATTAACAACAACAACAACATACACCTTTCAACTATACCGAGTATTTATAAATTGATGCCGACAACAATTTCGGTCTTACTACACCTACTGTACACATACACTTAAATGAATACCCATGTACGACGACTACCCGTCCTACTCTCGAACGGCTTCCAGCACTTCGTACCTGAAATAGGAAAAGAAGAGAAAGGGTGGCCCCCAAGGGGCTCAGCACCTTTGCTGGTATGGTAATCCCGCAGCCCACATGCTACCGGGCCACGCACAACTACTTGTCGTCTTAGCATGCGGTTGATTATATTTTAAATCATGCATATAACAGTGAACACACATCACATAACATTCGCCTCAACGGGCTCAACAAACGGATACTATATCTCTACTTAATAAGTCACTCATGGTATTCATCATCCCTAGAGTGTTCCTCCTCTAATGGAGCTACTTCCTTAATAGACGACACATACCCTTAAATCGGGTTATCCTTAAACGCCTCTTATCACAAACTGGGAATCATATCCATGATCCACACACTCCACATTATACAACCTACAACATACACTACATACAACACTTAACAACACTTTGCACGTTTCCACGTGCACAACATAATACCGCAATAGATATTGCATCACAACAAAATTACATAACATAACGGGAGTGGTTCTCTTAGGAACCGACCCAAACATTGTTTATACACTGGTGAGCCTAGAGAATATTGCCAGTCTCATGATAAGCTCGTTATACAATAACAACAACACTCATTACCGTCCTAATAGTTGGACGAGTAACTTAAGTTAAGGCGGTTCGGGTTTGGAGGCCCGAACACACCACACAAACACATGTTCCCCCTAAACCGATCATAAGTCAGAATAGTAAGCTTTGGAATAAGCTAATGGGAGATCATAACCCGTGAGGGAAACAACCATAACAAAGAGAAGGGTAAGGCTAGGAAGGATACCCTCTCCCAAACAACGCGCGACCGGCCAAACCGGATTCCTCACTACTGTTAGTACATACTTACTTTAGATAATAATTAGAACCCCACTATGGAGTCTATCACACCTCACACATACAGTATTACAACTGGGTTAAACACACAAGGGAGATCCCTACATTCACATACACATATCACACAATTAACACACGCATAGCCGTGGTTAGTACGTCCCATGGTACGGGTCGTTTACTCTCCGAATACCGAACTCTCATGTGATCCTAGACTCAGTTAACTAAGGTTAACACTTCCGAGGTTAAATGGTATCGGAGTTGTACACGCCACATAAATGAATTACTGTAAACTCATTACATGTTTAAACTTACAACGTGGCAAACATACAGAAAACACATTGGCATACAAGCCGGTGTAATCCGGTAGGACGCAGGTTGCAAGAAAACCATACCTGTCACCGAGTCCACTTTACCACGTCCACTTATGTTCCTCGAGCAATTCTCGAACAACTGTTAACATCACATGTGTTTTTATTAACATTGGGGTAACATGTTTGTTTAAAGTCTAACGCTTATAACTTTTCCCCGTTAACTTGGTTAAATAACTTTACATTTTAACTTGTTTTACTTTCACATTCTATTACAACTTTTCACCCACTTAATTGTCATTAAAACTCACCTAACAAGTCCTTAACAACCTTATAACATCATCACCTATCAATCCCCATCATTACACATCATTTCCATACCTTAAAACAACAATTTTGGTCCATACAGTGGCCTGTCCGAACTTGTGTCCGGACTTCCCAAGTTCGGACACAAGCCGCGACCTAATACTGAAACCATACACACGTCCGAACTTGTGTCCGACTTCCCAAGTTCGGACACAGTTCGAGAGTGAATCCCAGATAGAAACAGTGACGTCCGAACTTGTGTCCGGACTTCCCAAGTTCGGACACAGTTCGAGAATGAGAAAATCCCTTACCCAACAGAGCCTGTCCGAACTTCCATGTCCGGACGGAAGTTCGGACACGGCAAAATGCTCAACTTCTACACCTTTAAACACTTAGCCAAATTCCTCCAAACTTCTCCTAAAGTCTCATAATGCTTCCTAACACCATTTGGCACATCAAACACACCTTTAGCCATGAGCTAAACTCTTTAAATCACTCACCAAAACCATCTTATCATTCACAAGTTTCTTACAAAATTCCTAGCACTTAGGATGTTTTCTCCTTAAGATTTCTAAGTGGTAGTTCACCAATAATGACCACTACACCAAGGTGTTTCCTCTACACCTTAATATCATCTCTCAACTCCTTTTCTTACTAACTAAATCTCCTTGTTACAACTCCTTGAATTCTTTTCTCTAAACCTTACTTAAACATCATTCTCCTTATTCATTAACATCACCCAAACCTTAAACAACTTCTTCAAGACTTTTCAATACACTCTCAAAACACACATTGAATTCCTAGAACTTCCAAGATAACACCTAAATCCTTGCATCACTCTAAATCACCTTAACACATGTTTTCTTCTCAAGTAAACATTTATTCACCTATAACACTTCCTAGTTCACCAAAACCACTTAAAACACTTAGAACTTCTCACACATTTTTCCCAAATTTGGCCATAGCTTCTCTTGTATATACTCACATCCAAACACTTAGGTTTTTACCTTATTTCATTCAAAACACCTAAAATCCATCAAACACATTTTTACACAAACTTCACACATTAAGCACTACATCACAATATAGTGCATAACTTAGATTGCTTGGCACTTAGGCCCTTAAATAACATGGCTCTTAGGCCCTTAAATTGCATAAACCTTAAACACTGAATTTCCCATATAAGTAATGCCTTTGACCTGCAAATACACCCAACAATACATATGCCCTTAATAAACTCCTTGAGAACACTTTACTAGGTCACTTGCCATTGGCTCTTTAGGTAGTTTTAACAAGCATTATAAGCTTATTTCTCCTAAGGCATTAAACCACATCAAGATAGCATAATTACCTCTTTTCCTCCCAATTTCTTTCTTGTTTCCTTACAAAACCGGTAAGGCATTTGGTTCCTTGCCCACTACTAAACATTATACAAACAACATAATGAGTATTCAAGCTTTAAGCTCCATCTCATTGTAAACCCTAGGTTTACATTATTTCAAAACATTAATGTAGTTGTTTTACCTTAATCTTTGAAGGGTGTTTGAATATCTATGAAGAGAGGACTCCACCTAGTCCATGAAGGGTTGGAATGAAGCTAAAACAAAGTCACATAAAGAGCTCCTTCAATGTGTATTTTCGGACATGACAAAAACAAGGAGGAAACTTGATTTTTGTTTGAGATTCCTTACCTAGAAGCAAAGGAGGGTGATAATATGTGGAAAGACAAGCTCAAGCTCCATCAATGGTGGAACTCCATGGCACCGAAATGGTGATCTTCAATTTTGAGAAGATAGAAAATGAAGAGCTTGATGAGAGGAAGAGAAGGTGGTGTTTGTGTTTTGATTTGAACATGTGAGCAATTTTAACAAGGGGTCAAGGTGAAACAAATGGTGGTGTTGGTGTTGCTGTAGAAAACGTGAATGAGAGGAAGAGGGCTTAGCAGCCGTGTGAAATGAAGGAAGGACAAGAGAATGAGATAAGATTGCTTTAAGAAGATATTTGTAACTTATAAAGCAAAGTACTTTACTTAAAGTTTTACTTTACTTATTTGATTTCTTTTACAACTTGGTGACTCACTACTACAAAAAAAACCGGCCACCATTTAATTAGAAGGGTAATATAGTCTTTATTGACTCATTTAATTACTTATAACATCATATGTTACAAACTAGCTTATAAAAATCACTATTCACCTAAACAAGGCACTTAGAAGTGAAATTTTTGATTTCCCATTGTTATAGCCACCCAAATGTGATACTATATAGTACACATGTTAATTAAAGAGTAATGATGGACATTTAGCCATTCAAAACTCATTTACAAGACAATTTTTCAAAACGTGCTTTAAGACTCCTTAAAGCACATTTTTGCGTTTAACTTGTTTCTCAAGCTTGGTTTTCTTTGGTAATTGATTTAATATGTTCATTAACATATTTATAAGGTATAGGTATGACCATTAGGTCTTTTACAAATTTATCCCAAGCTTAGAGCACATTTTTGCTCTTATTGACTTTAAGGTATTTCCTTGTGTTTTATTTGGTTTAACTGTCCACCAAAGTTTCCTAAGGACTTATTTAGTCCTATCAAATCATAATTAAATGTTATCAAGTCTTGGTAGGCTCTTTGGGTCCTAACCAAGTTCACTCATAGCTTAGAGCATGTTTTTGCTCAGACTGTGTCTTAGTGTTTTATTGTGTTTTACTATGGTTTAAAATTGTACACTGATGTTCCTAAGGCACTTTTAGCCTTTATATAACATAGTTTGATATTTAAACCACATATCAAGGTTTGGGGTATTTCACTAATCCTACCTAACCCTACCTTAAGCGCACATGATGTGTCAAACTCCAAAGCATAAGCTCCCACCAATGTTGGGTCTATGGGGTAGCCGCAATCTCTGAAGCCAGCACCTACCAAAACCTCGCTACTATCTCTGCAGGTAACACCCAACCCAATAGTGAACCCAGCCACACTTCCATCCATGTACACTTCAAAACTATCAGCCAGAGTATGCTCACCCTCATCCTCCAGATCTATGGTCTGCCCACCCTTTTGGCTATAGCTGCAGCTACTAGGAAATTGTCCGCCTGCACCCATCTGTGAGAAAAATCCTTCACAGCACCATGCCATACCTGACAATGTGCAAACCAAATCCTCCATAAAAGTTTAATGGTATAAGTCTTTCGAGCAACAAAAACATGAAGACAAACTGAATAAAACGAGTCTCTAAAGTCTCCCTTCACACCTTCTCTCTTTTTTTGATATTTGGAATTCTTTGAGGCTTTTTAGATTTGCCTTTTCCCTTTTTTCTTTTTTCCTTTCTCCGAGGTTCTTGTGTTTTCTGGTTTGGACTTTGAGAGTTGTTTTTTATGTGAGCTCTTTGGATCATGTGTCACTTTGGGACCATTTGCAGATCATTTTGTCAGGTTAGTAGCGGCATTGCTTCTTTTGGAACGATGAAAATGCTCTTCGAGAGTCAGGCTCCTTGAAAAGCTTAGTGGGGGGTGCCTAGGGTTTAGTGTCGGGGTTCACAAGATTTTGGCTAGGTGGTGTTGTACCTAGGCGCTTCGTCATTCCTAATAGTTATGTATCCTTTTTTTGTTACTTTTCGTAACTCTAAGAGTAAATTTACAAGGTATCTCCTTCGGCCGGAGTTATGCCGTTTACCTTACTTTTCAGTGTGGCCTCACCGGAGTCGTGTAAAGATGACACACTCATTCTCTCACGGTTTTCTGCTCAAGAAAATCAATATGATGGTTCATATAAGACTCAACCCGTAAAATCTGGTTGCACGCCAGAATAAGGAAATTCCTCCATTTCTTCCCTACACAATCCACCACAAAAGCTTTAAGCGTATATAACGTCTTACCAAAATTTTGGATTTCCTTTCTGGTTCTTATAGCTTCATAGAGGAAAAAGATGGAGGGCGATTCAGAACAAATTACCTCTTTAACCCATCGAGCCACTGCCCGGTTTCCAAGTCCCCCGCAGTTGATCGAGAGGATGCTCATTCTGCTGGAGATGGAGGTCACCTGGAATAGAAAAAGAAGCAGATTAAGACGGTAGGCTTAATTGACAAAGAGATCTACTGGAAGATCGACATGCAAGACCACAAAGATGTAGAAGAGTACCAGGAAAAGAGAAAACCTCCGTCCAGAGAGGACAACTTGATAGCTCCACAACTAAATCCAAGAGCTTTAATTGGTTTAACAGGATAGTTCCCTAACTGTGTTAAACTATGTAATGCAAATAATATAACACTTAAAATGTATTTTTTAACACGGTTATATTTTACCATCCAGTGCCGCCACCACATGCCGGAGAGCTTATGTGATTGCAATTGTATCACCTTCTCGTTCTCCCCCTGCAAAAAATCCATATGTATCTAAATGTTCTTATTTTTTTTTGATAAGGGGGCTACACACGTAGCAATATATTGACCGAGGATCGGTCTACACAGCTTAGGAAAATCCTTAGCCAGAAAATAATAAGAAAGTTTAAGCGAAAAGTCCAGGAGACCAACTACAAACATTGGGATAGACTCTCGGGCTCTAGACTTATGATCGATCTCAGCAGCCCACCAACGCTTAGATCTTCAGGATCCTACCAGCACTTATAGCTTCATGACCATACTACCTATCTTCATCCCATCCTAAATTTGTTGGAACAATCTATAAAGATGAATATGCCGAGCTTGAGCTTTTGAGCGTTAAAGATAAACCAAGGCTGCTATTAAAATCGTTGGGGCCTATTTCTTTACTCCGCTTCTCCTCAGGATGCGGTCAATATTCGCTAAAGATTTTCGTGGGTACGGATAGTGAATACACAACCGCTGGCCATATTTAAAGCATTCACGGGCCTCCGCAGAAATATTCGCAAATTTTTTATTCGGTTTCCTGACTTGAAACTTCTTCGTCTTGTCTTGTTTTGCTGTATTATCTGAAGAGACAACTACTTTCAGATTAATCTCAGGAAGAGTATTACCGTCCATAGGAGTGGGCTGCCCGTTATTTGGGCTGGGAACTAGACCCTCGGAGAAAACATGGGCGCCCGGCTCCACCTGCCTACTTTCTACCTCTGACAAAGATTGAGAACTAGTAGAATCCTGTGAGACAGACTCACAAAGGGAGGCCGCGGGGGACAGGGGGGAGCAACCTGCAGGAGATGTCGGCCATGTGATGGAATTAAAAGATGGGGTAAGAGAGGGAGAGACGGATGTGTATAGAATTGGTGGGCCGTGATCACTTTTGTGGGTTTGAGTTATGAAAGGGGCGGAAAAGGAGATATTATCAGGACTGGGAGATGACTTGGCACCCGGGTTTGAGTCCCGAGATTCAATATTAAATTCCAGCGCCATTTCTGAGGAGGCTTTTGGGTTATGCCCCAGACAGCGGACAGGTGGCGAATACAGACGGTTGAGCAGTAGTTCTCTGTCTAGGAAGGGGGCAATATGGAATTGGATTTTTTCGGGAGAGTAAAAGGCTTTCCCTACAGCCTCGATAACTACCCCACTACCATAATTACCATAACCTGTGTACACTGTACACCTTGGAAAAATGTTTTTTGGCGACTGTAGTGCCGCTGAGTGGGATCGCCGACGGTGTAGCAGAATTTCTGGGGGTTTGCAATTTAACTGTTGTTTTCCTTTTGCCCACGTCCCTGGATCTGACACCGTTTGGGAGCTCCGACCGTTATGCTTGGCGTTTGGTGGCTGAGGAGTGGGAGCTGACTGAGATTCCGGCGAGGAAAGTGTAGTACGATCGTTTGCGTATTTATGTTGTGACAGGTCTTCTGACCAATATTTTATTATCCCCACATTGTATGAGGTGCCTTCTACTTCCACCCGGACCTCCTCATTGATAATAGACATTCGTTTTGTTTCCAACTGGGCATATGCCTCTACGAATTTCGGCAGCTGAAGCATGTCACTGGTAATTGTCGTGATATCTCCAAGGTGTTTAGTAACCGATCGGACGACATTTTCTGACCAAGCCTGCAACGGTAATCCTCTAATTGCTATGCTAGTGGATCGGCTAGTAAGCTGATCTGAATGAAGCCATGGTCACTTTTCCCAACCAAGATCTTCCCCAAGGTTTGAGTTTATGAACACTTCTGTTTCTTCCTGGGACTTGAAGATCACGACGAATTTAGTTGGTGATAAGCAGTTGATTTCCTCAGTATTTTGTTTCCATTCTTCCAACAGATTCTCTACGTTCTTTAGGCTTGTTTGAGAAGGTGGGGAGATTGTTACTCCACGTACCAGCCTTGCTTTCATCGGTAGACACTAGTAGAAAAAATACAAAAAAAACAGTCTATAAAAGACGGTTCTGGTGAAAACCGTGGTTTATGCCTATTGGATGCGCGCGCAACTTTAAAAACATTTTAAACGACGGTTTATGTGAAACTGTCGTTTAAAATGACGATTTTTACCGCGCGAGATGTTCTTAAATGACGCTTATATTAAAACCGTCGTTTATATGCTTTTTACTAGCGCGCCTCGTCGTATATTAAACGACGGTTTAGTAACAACCGTCTTTTAAAACGCTCATAAACGACGGTTAAGATCTAGCCGTCGTTTTTATGTCTACATTCTCGCGCGCTCTTTCATTATAAAAGACGGATTTATAAGAACCGTGTTTTAAAAGCTTTCTAAAATATCCCTCCACCTCATTTTCTGATCTCTCCCCGACCTATCGACTTCGCGATTTCTCTCAACACCATCGTCTTCCTCCAGTTCACCGCCCCCTCCTAGTTTCACCGTCGGTCCCCCGCCCCTCCTAGTTTCGCCGTCGTTCCACCGTTGCCGTCGCCGCCTTTGTTTTGTCCCCAGCCCGGAATTAACCGTCGCCAACAGCTAGTGGAGCTTTCCCGTCGTCGATTGCAACAGCGAGCTAGCGCCCAACACCACCACTGTCGTAGATCGAAACCACATCCAATGCCACCACCGTCTCTCCCTATCTGCTGCCCATAGAGGAATTTGCTGTCTGTTGGCTAGCTCGAGCTTGCTGTCCACCGTGAATCCAAGCTAGAACCGGTAATATACTCACGGTAATTTTGATATTCGATTATAGTTATAAGACATGAAACTATGGAGCTAGCTGGATGAGGTTTAGTTTATGGTGGTTTGTGGTGGTGGTTAACGGTAGATGGCCTTAGTTTGTGGTGGTTTGCGGTGAGGGGTGCGGTTGTTTGTGGTGGTTATAGGCGGGTGGGCTACAAAAGGTTGCAAAAGATTGGTGTGGAAGAAGGTGTTTTTGTTGTGTTGTGTTGATGTTGGGTTTGCGTTGGAGGATGGATTGACGGTGGAAGATGTGCAGGTTTGGCAGTTTAGTGAATGAAGAAATCGGTGTCATGGTGTTAGATATGGCGGCGTAGAGAACATATATATTCCATATCTTATTATGAATCTTTCACATTCCGCATTGTGTTCGAAATTAATATTGCTCCTTGATCGATTACATACTTAATTAGTTAACAGAAGGTACTTATATATATGCATAACAGAGGCGCGCGCATATACTAAACAGACAGTTACATTTAGTAAGAGAGAAATACTAATAATAAACTATAGTGGGAATACTATAGAGTATAGTATTTCAATAGAATTTGATGTTCAATGTAGAGATTGATAATTGATTGGTAGAAAATATGAATAAGACTAGACTAGTTTAATTAATTCAATGTAGAGATTGATGTTCTACGTCAGGATTCTTTGGATTAGTGTCGGCATAGGTGGGCGGAGTATGGGGAGGGCCGAATTTGCTGTTGTTATCGTTCATTTTGGATCCAAAAATAAATATATGAACAAGATTGATAGAATGAGATGAGATAAAGGGGAGGGTGATATTGAATGGGAAGGTAACTGATATTATATATAGTATGATCTTTGTAAATGGAATTATTATTTTAATTAAGTGAGTTGTTTTGTAGTATTATTAGATTGTGAATTAATTCCAATGAAGCAATTTGACTGGGGAATTTATCGTATTAATAAAGTCAGACGTCAAACTGTTACATCTCATGCATGAATGAATTTTCTTGTTGATTCTCTATTTTATCGAGTTTATTTACACACAAATATGGAAACCGAATAATCGAGCAAGTTGATGTTGCGTGGTTCAAATTTGAGTATTATTGTTGCTATGTCGTTAAATCGGATTTCTGGTTGGTTTTCCCATTTAAACACACCATTTCGCATCTTTTTTTACTGTTTTACTGAACTATATTCTCTTCTTTTACCGCTATTCTACAGTGATACTTATCACCGGGCTGCTGCACACCAGATTTAACATATGGGCTGAAAACATCTCACTCTGGAAACGGTAATACACTTGAACTTACCATCTTCTCTTTTGCGTAATTAGGAAACTCATGCTCAGACGTCAATTACATCTCATGCATGAATGAATTTTCTTTTTGATTCTCTATTTGATCGAGTTTATTTACACACAAATATGGAAACCGAATAATCGAGCAAGTTGATGTTGCGTGGTTCAAATTTGAGTATTATTGTTGCTATGTCGTTAAATCGGATTTCTGGTTGGTTTTCCCATTTAAACACACCATTTTGCATCTTTTTTTACTGTTTTACTGAACTATATGCTCTTCTTTTACCGCTATTCTACAGTGATACTTATCACCGGGCTGCTGCACACCAGATTTAACATATGGGCTGAAAACATCTCACTCTGGAAACGGTAATACACTTGAACTTACCATCTTCTCTTTGGCATAATTTGGAAACTCATGCTCAGACGTCAAACTCCTCTCATGCATGAATGAATTTTCTTTTTGATTCTCTATTTGATCGAGTTTATATACACACAAATATGGAAACCGAATAATCCAGCAAGTTGATGTTGCGTGGTTCAAATTTGAGTATTATTGTTGCTATGTCGTTAAATCGGATTTATGGTTTGTTTTCTCTTTTAAACACACCATTTCGCATATTTTTTTACTGTTGTACTAAACTATATTCTCTTCTCTTACCGCTATTCTACAGTGATACTTATCACCGGGCTGCTGCACACCAGATTTAACATATGGGCTGAAAACATCTCACTCTTGAACCGGTAATACACTTGAACTTACCATCTTCTCTTTGGTTGCATTTTGTGGTGGCATTAAGTGTGAAACCTTGATGAATTGTTAGTGTGCTTGGTGGGCTAGCCATCATTATGGTTGCAATTGCTAGTGATTTGCTTGGTGAGTTGAATGGTATCCTTTTGAGTGAAGTTGTGGAGGTTCTTAAAACCGGGAAAACAAAGAAAAACAGGGGAGACCATGCCGAATTTTTCTTGTGATATTTTCTATCTTTTGTTTTTTACCTGCACTTATTATTTGTTAATGCTATTCTTATTTCTTGCTGATTTGCTTCTAATTTACTGTTGATGAAGAACCGCTGCTGGAAAACTGCTGCACTTTTTCACCTCTGAAAATTTGAGCATTGTACGCCTACATTTGTAAGGTATGTTGCAATCGTTTTTACCTTCTTAAAACGCCCTACTTATCCTCTATTTTTGATGCTTTCATTATTATGTTTTGACTATCACATTTGCACTACAATTGTAGTTACAATTTTCTGTACTGTTACTTTTATTTTCTTAAACAGAGTTAATCTGATTGGATTCCTCCCGTTTGTTCATCACCAAACTATTACGCTTATCATCTGCATCGAATAAGGTACATTTAAAATGTTTTCCTTAAGTAATATATGCTTATGCAACATATATAGTTAATAGGGCATAGCTTGCAAATATAACATTTTATCTTCTCTCCTTTAGTTTCTAGCATTCAAAGAATAGCTTGCAAATATAACATTTTATCCCACCTTCCATTGAACGCCTTATTCCCCTCCACAATGAAGTAGACTTCCTTTTGTTCATCCTCGTCGTGACTGACAAAGATGCAAAGTCAACAAACTTAACAGTCCATATCCTAGTCTTCATCACAACAATTCTTGCCGTGATTATTGCTTTATTAATTCTTCAATTTGCCCTTGGTTTTTCACATGTGGCTAAACAATATTTTAAAGGATATCAGATGGCAAACTCATGGATGTACAGCGGAAAATTGGATAACAAGTTTCTTGAGGGAGTTGACAAATTTTGCAATGTTCTGGTCGATAATCTGACTCCTGCTAATAAGGGATACATATTTTGTCCTTGCGTGGACTGCAGAAACTATTTGAAGTATCAAGGGATAGAAAAAATAAAGGAACATTTGATTCGTCGTGGTTTTACAAAAGACTATGAAGATATAGTCCGGTGGCATGGTCAGAGGGCGGTAGATGTCATGTGTAATGAACAAGAGGAAGTTGAAGATAATCAAACAATTGTGGTCGATGACAATGACATAGTAGACAATGAACGGATTACGATGACATTGCTGCAATGCTGGAAGATGTTGAACAAGAGTTTTACAATAGGCCAGACACCTATGAGACTTTGCTGGATTCATCCAAAACACCGCTGTATCGGGGTGTGATTCTACAAATTGAGTAAATTGAGCGCAGTCTTGAAACTCTTCAATCTAAAATCGAAATTTGGTTGGAGTGATGTGAGTTTCACTGCTCTCTTACAGATGATGAAGAGCATACTACCTAAGGATAATGTTTTACCAACATCGACTTATGAAGCAAAAAAGTTGATGTGTCCAATGGGTATGGGGTACAAAAAGATCCACGCTTGTCCATCTGGTTGTATTTTGTACTGGAAGGGTAATGAATTTGCTGATAAATGTCCAGAATGTGGGGAATCACGTTATGCGAGGAAAAACCAAAATGAATGCACCGGTCGTCGTAAGGTGGCATCCCCTGCTAAAGTGTTGTGGTATTTGCCCATAATACCACGATTGAAGCGTCTATTTGCAGTTGAAAAAGATGCGGAGAATCTAAGGTGGCATTCGACTCACAGAAAAAATGATGGTAAGTTGAGACATCCGGCAGATGCGTCCCAGTGGAAAAACATTGACATGAAATTTCCTCAGTTTGCTAGCGAGCCTAGAAACTTGAGACTCGGTTGTGTACTGATGGGATGAACCCTTACGGTACATTGAGTAGCATACACAGCACGTGGCCGGTATTATTGATGATCTACAATCTTCCCCCGTGGTTGTGTATGAAACCTAGACACATTTTGTTGTCACTTTTGATATCTGGTCCAAAACAACCGGGCAACAAAATAGATGTTTTTCTACAACCATTGATAGATGACCTACAACTCTTGTGGAATGAAGGGATCATGGTGTATGACTCATTTGGAAAAGAGAATTTTAACTTGCGTGCTATGTTATATTGCACAATCAATGACTTTCCTGCGTATGGTAATCTTTCTGGTTACACAGTCAAAGGTGCATGTGCATGTCCTATTTGTGGTGAGCATACATCAAATATCCGCTTGAAACATAGTGGTAAGAATGTTTACATGGGTCATCGAAAAATGCTTCCAAAGGGCCACAGATATCGCAAGATGACGATTGAGTTTGATGGAAAGACTGATCACAGTGTGTCTCGTCCTCCTTTACCAGGTTCAGAGGTGTATAAAAAGGTGCATAATATTGTCAATAACTTTGGTCCTTCGACAAGAAACACAGAGAAAAGTGTATGGAAAAAAAAGTCAATCTTTTGGGAACTTGAGTATTGGCAACATTTAGATGTCAGACATTGTATTGATGCAATGCATATCGAAAAAAATGTCAGAGAGAGTGTTACCGGAACCCTCTTGAACATACCAGGCAAGACCAAAGATCACATAAAGGGGAGAAGAGATTTGATTTATTTGAACATAAGGGAAGATCTTTGGCCACAAGAACGTGGAAAACGCATGTTCTTGCCTCCTGCATGTCACACATTGTCAAAACAAGAGAAACATAGTCTGTGCAATATCCTCCACAATATCAAGGTGCCATCAGGGTATTCGTCTAACATAAGAAAACTTGTTTCAATGTCTGATCTGAAATTAGTTGGAATGAAATCCCATGATTATCATGTATTAATGCAAGATTTTTTACCCGTCGCAATTCGTGGGATCCTACCTGATGCGGTGAGAAACGCAATCACCAACCTTTGCGTGTTTCTAAAGCAGTATCTGCTAAAGTTCACGATGTGGATAATCTAGACAAATTACAAGCTGATCTTGTTGTCACGATGTGTCAGTTGGAGATGTATTTTCCTCCATCATTCTTCGACATCATGGTTCATTTATTGGTTCATTTGGTCAGAGAGATTAAAGAGTGTGGCCTGTATATCTTCGTTATATGTATCCTTTTGAAAGATACATGGGTATACTGAAGAGAAAAATGAAGAATCGTCGTCGTCCGGAAGGAAGTATTATAGAGGGATATATAACAGAGGAAGTTGTTGATTTTTGTACTCACTATCTGGAAGATGTTGAATCCATTGGTCTTCCTAGATCTAGACATGAAGGAAGACTCCAGGGACACGGTACCGTTGGGAGAAAAATGAAGAGAATTGATATTGAAACCCTTAACAAAGCTCACTTAGTTGTGCTGAGTCACCTTGAAATTGTAGAACCGTATTTTGAAATGCACCTGTCCCTGCTTGCAGCACAAAATCCAACAATGAGTGACATCAGGCTAAAAAAGGAGCAGAATAAAACGTTTGTGAAATGGTTCAAGGATAAAGTTTTTTCGAACCAGTCAACAACAGTGCCAGCATTAGTGAAGACGTTGGCACTTGGTCCTAATCTTGACGTTGTTTCATACGAAGGGTATGACGTAAATGGCTACAATTTTTATACGGAACGACAAGATCAAAAATCAATGAATCAAAACAGTGGCATCAATGTGGTTGCTTACCAGAGTATGTACAATGTAGAGGTATGGGTCAAAATCCAGTGGAGTTGAAACAATCATATTACGGTGTTGTACAAGATATTTGGGTTCTAGATTACACCGCATATGAGACTTGTGTGTTTCGGTGCAAGTGGATTGACAACAGACATGGTTACCGTGAGGAGAAACATGGTATGAAACTAGTTCATCTTGGTGGTGCAACACCCACAGTTGAGCCGTTTGTTGTTGCAACTAAGGCGAAACAGGTATATTACATTTCTGACCAATCTAATCCTAGATGGTCCTTTGTACTTCAAGGAAAAAGAGGAATAGTTGGTGTGGATGGTGTGGTCGATGAGGATGAATACGACATGCAAGATGAATACCAAGCCTTTCGATTCAATTACCGGAGTTGGACCATATTACAAATTTTGTGCGGTCAGACCATGACGAAGGAATGTGGATTGATTAATGTGAGCTTATCTATTATTTCTTTCGTCCATCAATGACATTGAATATTTTATTTATGGTTTTCCATTATTGATAGTTTTGTTTCCGTATTTATATTTCTTAGTTTCATTTACTTGTTAATTATCTAATCTTCTATTTATACTGCATGCAGGATTCAAAATGGACATCGATATGGATGATCTAGACTTATATTGTGATGAGGGTTTGATGGACTATGAACCATCACAGCTGCCACAGCAGCAGCCACAGCGCAGCACAGCAGCAGCCACAGCAGCAGCCACAGCAGCAGCCCAGCAGCAGCCACAGCGCAGCCACAGCAGCAGCCACAGCAGCAGCCACAGCAGCACAGCCACAGCAGCAGCCACAACAGCAGAACGCAAACAAACGAAAGGGTAGGGGGCCGAGCAGAGGGGTGAGGTTGAAGAAAGATGCAGATATTGATCTAATTTGGGATAAATACTTCAGAAGCTGGGGGAAACTCTAAAGCTGAGTTCGCAAGCATGTTAGGAAATCTTGCGAAGTCCCGTTTCAATTAATAAATATTGGAGGCACGAGGAGGAAGAAGTGAAAGAATCAATGTGGCAGCAAGTACAACAACGGTACAAAATACCAGATGAAGCGGGACGACGGTTCTTTCACTTATAGCTGCACGGGCGAGGCAGTTCAGATCTTTCTTGGTGGCGAACTGGATCAGGAAATCGCGTGACGTGCCACCATGGATATTTTATGATGGCATGATCACGGGAAGAATGGGAAGAGTTTGAGAAGTTTCACACGTCGGAGCAATTCATGGTATACATTGTTTTAATGAATATATTTAAGTTTGAATCTAAATTTGTATAACACAAATTTTAATATGTGTATATATTGTTTTAATGAATAGTTTAATGATTTGTATTGATAGGAGGTTCAAGAAAAAGCAAGGGCAAACCGATCAAAAAATAGATTTCAACAGTATATGGGCCGGAAGGGATACACTGGTAGCATTCCCAAGTGGAAAGATGCCGGTTTGCTCACAAAAAAGAATGACGATGGCGTTGAAGTTCCCATCGACACTGTGTATGAAGCCAACCGAGTTCAGCTCTACGTTTTGGGTCACTCAAAAGTAGATAAGGATGGGAAGATAGTACACCCGCGACCAGAGACAGCAGAGTTGGCTGCTCAGATTGTAAGTGTTTAACTTGTTCAATAATAACAGTTGTGTTTAAAAGTTTATTTTTTACAATTTATAACTTATTGCTTATTTTTTGGATCATCTTACTAGGCTGAAGCCTCCCAGCGAGGGGAGATAGATATATTTGCTCCACCAAGTCAAAATGATCCGCTGAATCAACTTCTTGGATTAAAGGATCATCCTGGAAGGGTTAGGGGTTTCGGGGGACAAGTGCGTCAGAAATTTGTTTTTGAAAAGTCCACCTCCAAAAGTCTGACCGAGCATGAGGTGTCTGCACTTGTAGATCGGAGGGTGAATGAGGTTGTTTCAAAGGCTTTGGGAGGACGAAACCAACAAACTGATCTAACCCGACCGACTTCTTCATCTAGTTGTACCGCCCCTTCTGATCCGTATCCGTTTGCTAATCTGAAGGTTAGTATGTCTCTATTAATCTTGTTCGTCATGGTAAATGAATGACTGTAAAAAATACTAGCCTTATTCACATTTAAATTGTAATTTTACTTATTTTAGGAACAAAAAACATGTCGTCTGCAAATCACGCTTGATGGTTATCCTGTTGATGCTGCATACGGTACTGTGCTACAATCAGCATCAACTACATTGATTAATCTCAAGCGTCTTCCCCCATTCTATGCTAGAGTAATCCTGCAGACCATCATTGATGGATTTGAGAATGCTTTTCTTCCCATGGATATTGATGGCAAAGTGACACTATTTGATGGGAAGGGTGCTATTGTACCATTCCCAGTCGGTTTTATTGTCATCACTGATGAGGTATGTCTAAATCTTTTATGAATTGTTTTCCCTTTAATGTATACATTGTTTTAACTTCTTTGTTCTTTGTATTATATATGATTGGGTAGATCCCTGATCAAACGAGAAGACTGGGAAACCGTGATGAAGAGATCAACCAATCAATGGATGTTGATCGAGAGAACACACATTTGGCTGAGGGCAACAAGAAATCCAAGGGGAAAGAACCTATGCAGACAGAGGTAACTACTGAAGCTCAGCGAAAGAAGTTTGTGTGTCCCCCTTTGTGATTAAACATTTCGCGAAGTATGAGAAGATGCTGTATGAACTGATATTGCAAAAGAGTCTGCATATGACTAGCATGTCAGTGTTGTTACCTGAGTGGCTTTTCCATTACGAAGCGGATCAAAGAACATAATAAATTTTGAGGACATCAAAGAGATGCTGTGCAGAGATTTGTTGAATATATCTATCATCCAAGCATATTCCCTGTAAGTGTTACTTTTAGTTTCTTACATTCGAAAATAAATTTAAATAAAATAACTTGTAATTTAAGGACTACCTTGTTATGTTTTGTTTTGCTATTCCACCTTTAATTATTATTATTTTTTGTTGAAGGTATCTGAAAGCTAGATTGCGTCATAAAAAAATTGGAGATTTGGTGACATTCTTATGCCCTGAAACAACATCACTAGATTCTGCAAACAGAGACCCGGCCGGATACAGGAACTATGTGTCGCATGGATTAACGAAGGCTGTTCAAAACAGTAGTAGATACGTGATGATCCCTTTCCATCAGACGTGCGTAATACTCTCCCTCTTGCATTTAATTCGTTTTGTTAAGTTTGTGACTTATTGTATTATTATATGATAACTCTTTTCAAAATTACAATCGTAGCAACCATTGGGTACTCCTTCTGTTCTCCACGGCAACATCACAATTACTTGTGCTTGACCCATTACGAATGTATCGTGAGTTGCAAATCGACGACTTGTTCAAAGCGTAAGTGTTAGTTAATGAATGCAACTTATTGTTTGTCTATATAATATGATGAACCGGAATTAATGATTTAATTTTTGAACTTAACAGTGCTTATATGAAGACGGTTTTTCAACAGTTTGACAACCTTTCAATTGTTCATCTTGAGGTACAGTTATTATCATTATTGTGTTAGTCGTAATTTGCTATTTTTGACTGTTTGTTTTTGTTTTCTATATACTTGTCAGTGTCCAAGGCAAATGGACTCTAAGAGTTGTGGTTACTATGTAATGCGATACATGTTGGAAATTGTCTTAAACATAGAGAAGCTCACAAAAGATGATGAGGTATATTATACTTTCCATTACATATACATTTTATAAATCTGTCTATCATTTTTGTTTAAAACAAATAAATATGTGTCTTTACATACTATTTGTTATCTTGTTCTCTACAGGTTCGAGAACATTTCAGAACTCGGGCAAAACTTACTCGGTCAAAGATCTGCAATTAGTAGAGAGCAGATGTGTTTGTTCATCATCAAGTGTTTCAAGAAATAGAGTACGTATCTATGAGTTCTTATAATTTTGTGTAAGTATTTGATGTTGATGAAACAGTTGGGATCATGAGATAATTGACTCTCTAAGTCTTCATGTATTTTCTTCTGCATCTTTGTAGATCCACGTCAACGGTGGCAGCAATGACAGAGGAAGCTCAAAGGAGGAAAATGATTTCATGGATAGGACTGGGAGGTCAAAAAAGATGGTGACTACAAGACTGTCAAGCTGTTGTCATTGTGTGTTTTACTTCACACTTTTTTGGTTAATTTGTGAAAAAGTAGTATCGATTACACTGTTGGACTAGCTGCTGTCATGATTGTGTTGTAGCTTTTTAAATTGCAATGGCAATCTGTGTGTGAAGCATGTCACACATTACATATTTTGGTGAAATATGATTGTTGTACAGTGCTGCTATTATGCAGGTTTGGTAGATGTAATCATTTGTGAGTACAGAGGGAATGAATGCCACATTACATATTTGGGTGAAATATGATTGTTGTACAATGCTGCTATTATGCAGGTTTTGTGGATGTAATCATTTGAGATTACAGAGGGAATGAAAAAACAATAAAAAAAATTGAAAAAAAATATACTATAAAAGACGGTTCAACAGAAACCGTCTTTTAAAGTGAAAATGGCGCGACCGGTTTACGTCTATAAAAGACGGTTCTATCGCAGAACCGTCTTTTATACTGGTATTATAAACGACGGTTCCCATTAAACCGTCTCTTATAATCAATTTCGCGCGTCTGGTAATGCACGCGGGAAGGTGACTATAAACGACGGTTTAATGGGAACCGTCGTTTAAGCTCCCCAATTCGCGTGTCTGTTAACGTTATTAAACGACAGTTTTGAACCGTCGTTTAAGCTCCCCAATTCGCGCGTCTGTTAACGTTATTAAACGACGGTTTTGAACCGTCGTTTAAGATAATATTGAATAAACTACGCCGGTATAAGAGACGGTTCGAAACCGTCATTTTTAGACAGTTTGAACTGTCTCTTTTGGAGCGCAACGTACCAGTGAGAGCTGGTTCCAGGCTGATGAATCCTACATCGCATACATCTCCTCGGGGAGGCACTCTGTGGCGTGGCGGGGTAGCAGGTCGCTGATGACTATACTGCTTGTTACAGAAATCTGCTTTTGGGATCCATCTATAGTGTTGTGGTGGAATACCTTGAGAGTGTCGGTTGAATGCTGTCTGAGTGATTAAGTGGTTCCCGTCTACCAGGATTCCATTAGTCTCCCTAATAGCAGCGTCCTCCGCGTCTAAATGTTCTTATTAAATCTAATTTGTTGATTGTGCATGGACGGTAGTACTTGATGGTATGTTGTTACGATCAACATTCAGGACCATATAGATAAAATTACATATAATTGAGGGGAGGGGTGTAATTTAACAGTTGAGAGTGATATAATAATATATCATACAATTCTTTTCCCGCTGGAAAGAAGAATTAGAATAAAAAGCAACACATTACTTTAAATACAAGAGATTAAACAAATTTCTGGAAGCAAGAATAATATGATCAAGAAAATAAACTACATTTCTACTCCATTCTAACACTACCACATATTTGATTAAATAGGGCAATACTTAGATTATCAAAGAGGGCAATATAACATATGTCCTAATGGTTAATATAAAATAAGGCATCACAATTAAGTTGTGTTAGACCCTATTAAAAAGGACAATTATATATTTTGTTGTATTTGTTCAAAGCAAACACAACATTAATTTTATTTGTAATGTTTATTAGAATCAATTATAACAAAACATAACAATGCCCTCTTATCCTTACTCAAATACAACACTTAAATTTTTCATAAAACCCTTCCCAATATCGGCACAGTTCTATCGCGTCGTTCACAGTCTTCTCAGACGTTCACTCCCCTCTTTCAACATAAATGGCAAGATCAATGCAAACCCTACCCGTACTTCGATATTGAGCGCATCTGAAGTGAGACTAAGGCAGTAGCCCCCGTGTGTTCGTCGTATCGGCACCGAGATAGCTTTAATCGTTGGTTGTTGCTGATGAGGCTCCATAACTTCGACGGTACGCCATTATTTCTGATCCTAAGTTTCCGCTACGCCATTATTTCTGCGGATAGTTGTGATTTTGCGTTGTTTAGCTTAATCAAGGTAATGATCACACAGAAAAGTCTCCTTTCTTTAATTCTGTTGTGATTTGTGAAACCCTTCTTGTAGCCTCATGCATGATGGCGAACTGTTTTAAACTGAGCTTATGTTTTGCTTGCTATCAATCTTCCATAGGGCAGGGAGGGAGTGTACGGTGTAGTTTGTAGTGATTTGGTATGTTATCCCCTGTTGGATCTCGAGAGTTTTTGGTTTTTTATGTGAACATGTATAGATATCTCTGATTCTGCATGTAAGTTTTGAGTTAAGGAAATAGGATTTAGTCGATGGAATACAAAAATTTCGTACTCTATAATAATACCTTTAGGGACGGCAGCAAAATCAGACATTCTGAACTACTTCTTTAATAGTGTGGTTAATGCATGGGGGTTTGCTTTGGAAGGACAAAATCATCCTGGTAAATTGCTACTCACAGAGGTGAATTTGTACAGAATGCAGTGAGTAATTAGCATTTCCATTTTCGAGGAAGTTGAATTCATATATTATTGAAACAGAATTTCTTTCACCTTGTTATACTTATAAAAATTGTTATATTGTTGATCAAAAGTGCTGTATTGTTGATAAAATGTTAATCTAACTTCAAAAATTTCATATTCGTGAGCAATAGTTTTGTCTATGAGAATTTATTAGACGATGTGAAAAGCATTATTATAATGTTCATCTTCACCGTAGCTGGGAAAATGTAGAATTGAGGTACAAGTGATGAACTAGAAAAGATGCTAGGACATTGTCAATCCCGGCCAGGTCAATTTAGTAATGAAACTTGCTCATTTCTACCTTTCTTATGAGCACAACAAAAGTGGGAACAAGATTAAAGTTTAACAAGCCATACCTTTTCTTATAAACTGTTTTGAGGTTGATGACATGCCCAAATCAAGAGATGATTCAATTCTTTTTGAGTTTTTCGCAATTTTGCATGTCAATTGAGGAATATTGGTTCATGTTTTGAAGATCTTTTGTTATGAACCGCAAAATTAGGATTCTTCCTATAAAGGGCACATCTCTGATGTTCAGGTTTTTACGTCTCTGTTCAGAATTGGGAATTATTTCTATGTGTTGTGCAAAGAAGTTCTTCATTATTCAAACTAAAAGCAAATTTTGTTCATCATTTTATATACTAATCGTCCATTTTTACTGAGGTTTTGTAACTGTCACTGCAACGCTTTATAAAAGTTTCAATATTGGATTATGGTGTTTTTTTTACAATTACTGCAAAAGTAGTTAGTAGCTGGATTTGGTTTCCATTTATTCACTACCCTGATTACTCTCTAATTTTGCTTACTCTTTGATTTTGCTTGCTCTCTGATGTTGATGTTGTTTACACTTCGATGTTGCTCACTCTCTGATTTTGCTTGCTCTCTGATGTTGATGTTGTTTACTCTCTGATGTTGCTCACTCTCTGATTTTGCTTATGTTTTTGTGTAATAGGTGTTGGAGCTGGGTAAAAAGAAGAATTTACTGGTTACTAATGAAGGATTTGAGGGTCTTTGGACATATATGTTAGATGTAAATGATTTTAGTGATATTGTCTCGATGTGAACAAAAATAGAACATATAAAACTGTGAACAAGGTTGTTGTATTGATGTACCGTGAACTAGGTTGAATCTTTGGAAGTTTATCCTAATTCTCTATGTTTGAATCTTTGGAAGTTTCTTCAACATATATTGATTCAGTTGACACAGATTGTCAAATCTTCTTCTTGTCTTACTGTAAATATGGCAATGTAGTATTCTCCGTATGGAGCAGTTGAGTGCAACATTTTTTTTAAGGTCAAAGAGGGCATTTTTAGTGATTTTGACCTTTGTAAATGACATCAAAGCAGGACAATTACAAAGTATTGCCATATTTGACTAGTGTTAAATATGGCAGTGTAACAGATATGCCCTCATTGAGTAGTATCAAGAACAACAATATTATTTTGTCTTATTTGATGCTGAGTAAGGACTACAAAATGTTTTATGCCCTATTTGATACTTACATAAACAACATATTTATATGCCCTCTTTGATATTATAAAAAAGGACAATTAAAAAACATGTCTTATTAGTCTACCACAACATGACTAATAGGGCAATCTAAAGGCAACCTTATTTTTGTCACCTTATGCAACTAGGCAAAATATTGATCAAGAGGACAATTATTAATGTTGTAGTGTAAGCTTGCCTTTTTTCCCCGTACGAAAATTTGTTGGACTTTCATCGCGGCTATGTTATAGATCATAGATATGGATTACAGGACCCAATTGTGTTTTTCCTAACTGATATTTGAGATGGTGAATTAAGGGAATGTTTAATTATTAATACATGAACGAGCGGTGGTTAGGATATTAGTCATTTAGTCGAGAAGAAACATATCAAGAGAATATGGTATATAACCGGGAATGTCGCATGCGCAAATATAAAATATATCAATTCACCATAAACGTGGAAATCCTTCGACCGTTAAGTGGGATTGTCTAAAATAATAAGAATAATGGCGGGAGAAATATTAATGCCATGTTTAACTGTCTTCGAATAGAAGACTACAACGAAATATTTGATGGGTATTGCGTTGTCGTTAATGGTTTCAAAAATGATTATAGCAAAACATATCATCCATGAAGCGAACGCTAGTCTGTTGAAAAGAGCAAAACAGGATATACGCAGTGACAATCGTAAATCAAAACAAGAAAACGAAAGAAACACGATAAATTAATTAATATCTTAAATATTGATTAAAGAGTGTCCAACCACCAATCCAAATCCAATCCATACATACTTATTTAACTAATTCAAATTCACGCTCATAGGCGCCCATACTATTCTTCACCACTCTCCACGATACCATCAATGGAACCTTTCACCCAGCATTGCATGCACCCTCGCTTCTCAATTTAAACTCCAGTCGTCTTGTTGAGGATGATGATAACACCGAGAAGGATCAACGGAATAATAACTAAACTTATCATTGGTGGTCCAATAGGCCCCATAATGTGGGGAAGAAACACCAAGAATAAGACGATGATGAAAAACACCATGAAAGCGAACGGTGGGCATGCATATTCTTCATTAGCCATTTGGAGAGTGGTGGAGAGATTAACGGGCAAAAGCGTGAGTATGTAAGTACGGACTTGATGTAGTAGTATATAACTGTAATGGCGGTGGTGGTGGAGAATACAACGGGATGAGTTCAACCCATTATATAAGTGTAGATGGTGTCTTTCTGAAATAGATGTATTGACTAGAATCGATGGATTGGATACGCCATGAAACAAGGTTAAATAAAAACTGTTGATGTGTTCGCGCCTTCTGGGAATCAAGAGGAGTGATAGTAGGTAATCATATTGGGGTCATGTCGTCATGTTTGTAAAAAAACTGTTTTTTTCGCGCCTTCTTTGAATCGAGAGGTCACGTGCGTTTTTCAAACCAACCGGGTAGTTAATGATAAACATTCAACTAGATTTCACAGATTATAATATAAACTGTTTTTGAATCGAGAGGTCACATTCTTGAATACGAATCGAAGCGAAGCAAAAGGAATGTCTTCTTCCGCTGACGCGGCTTTCCTTCTTCAGGGACATGCCCAATTGCTGTTTTCCTACGGTCTGCTTCTTCCTTCTGATTGCTAGCTCCTCAATTTCTTTATATGCAGCGAGCAACGATGAATATTCTCAGCTACAGCCTACAGCTACGACAGATTATTAACTACAACCCCGGCTGGCTAAACATGAAGATGGATCCGTGCTTTTTTTAATAGTTACCGTAGTGGTAGGTTTTTCACCCAGAACCCATTATTCAATTTGTTATATATGCTCACTAGATAACACGGTGGACCTGGGAACCAAACTATGGACAGCAGTGGGGCGGAGCCAGGAATATAAGTTTCAACATTTGTGTTTTTATACAATAAAATTTTTTTACACTACAAATTTATGTAAATAAAGTTAGGGGGTGTTCTCCAAGTGCAGCCTGCCTCCGCCACTGACAGTCCATACACAAGTCCACTCAACCTACCAAAGTTTCCAATTCAAATTAATTTTGTAGATCTTTTCAATTATTTCCTCTATGTATAGTTTAATTAGAGCATGATTATCAAAGAATTTAAATAATATTTCTTGTGGGGTTCATATTTGAATTATGAAGAGTTCTTGTGGAAGAACCCTTTATCATGGGTTCTTAATCTCCTCCCTCCATCTTATTAATTTCCACCTCATTTATTTACTACTTTATTTTATTTAACTAAGAACTCTTACCACTGATAATCATGCACTTACTTTTCGGAAGATATTTATCCTTCAGATTTATAAATATTCACTTAATTTCCTTTCCTCTTTTCCTCACCGTCTAGTTACTTCTTGGGTGTAAGTAGAGACTATACTCTCTTCTTGATATACGACTTCATCAAGCAATTATATTTTCCCATCTCTTTCTTTCCGTCTCTTTGAAATACCCGCTTATTTTGAGTTAAAAAATTCATATTATTTAATTGTTTGATTGGGTTAATTTTATAATAGGTCATTGTTGACAGGGCCGTCTCAATCAATTAGGGGCCCTATGTTTATACCGGTTCAAAATGGTCATGATATATAAGGATATTAAGTTATATATAGAAGAAAATAAAAAAATTATATGTTAATTTAAAAAATATTCATTGTTTATAATAAAAATTATTTTTAAGATACTACATTTATAAATTATTATCTAAAATAATAAATATTTAATTATGTGATACTTTTTTAAATTATATTATTTATTCATTTGTACACATCTTTTTAAGGCAAAAGACGTTTGTTGAATAGTAGTTTTTAAGATTTATTTACCAATCCATATTCTAATAGTAATATTTCATTTTAAAAAATATAACATAAAATTTAATATTTAATTCTATGGATATATAGTAATATTTATGTCAGATCTTTTACTATTAATTATTTTATTGTTTGATATGTTATATACACTGATAAAAACTCACTAATGAAATATTATATTTTTATTTATAATTTCTTACTTATATTTTTTTATATATATTATCAGCTAATTAACTATAGCTAAAAAATAACAAGACCTTATAAAAATGGGGCCTGATAAGGGGGCCTTGTGCCGTGGCTCCACCTGCACTCCCAATGAGTCGGCCCTGTTTATTGAGTTATTAGATTAATCTGAAGGTAGTGATTCGTAATGGACGAGAGTTATTATTATTATTTACCCTCTCTGTTAAATTAAGCATTTTAGATATCCCCTTCACTTTTCCTAAATTATTTATTATGATTATTCTCACCTCCTACCCAAGTAACAACGTTCACCTTTATCTTCTTTTTGAATTAATCATTCAATTTTACTCCGATCTCTTCCTAAAATAATTATCTTTATCTCCCTCTATGATAACTAGTTCATTCTTATCCCTTCCTAACTATTAATCATTTTACTTCTTACCTTTCTATTAGTTATTGTATTTCTTATTTTGCTGATCAATCATTTTACTTTCATCTTTTTCCAAATTAATTATTTAGTTACTACTTATCCTCTTTTAACTGGTTACTCAATAACAATTTATTTCTTCAGTTAAAATTATATACATTATTATCTTCCTCTTTTATTTTTAAGAAATATTTTATTTATAGCACGATCTACACTCCCATCTCCTTCATCAGTATCGTAACGTATTACGCTCATCTTCCTCAAATACCAAACCTCTCAATCCTTCTCTGTTTTCTTCAAAGCTTCTTCCCTGGTGCCGATTAGAGTTTGGAAGGGTAAGGTCTACTACCTAGTTAAGGGGTAAGGTTTTATTTATTTTAGTTGTGGATTGGTGGATTCTGATTGATGGTTCTTACAATTCTAGACCCCAAATTCATTGACGGACGCTACTTGTGAATCTGCTGAGCCGTTCTCGTAAGTGGTGCATGTGACCAGGTAAACAACTCACGGGTGAGTAAACAACCCTGATTCCATCCCCACTTACATGAATTCGAAGCGCCGAACAGATCCCGACAATGCCAACAGCGACCCGGATAGAACGCAGACAGAAGAGCAGCACAAACCCACTGATTTCAGCAACATTGAAACACCAAAAATCAGAAAAACACCCCTCTAAAACTGAGAACAACTATCACCAAATTCACAAAGAACCAAACCTGGAACACCGCAGTAAAATAGCCAACAGCAGCAGAGGAGACAACCCAAAAACCGCAACAATTCGCACCAGCAATTCTCAAAGCAACATAAGGAGGAGAGGGAACAAGAGCGCTCAAAACTGTCGATGGGGAAGCGACGTTCATCGACAATCGGGGAGGAAATAAGGAACTCCTGATAATTATTAATTAAGACTTACCAATTATAGAAGAGGGGAAATGACCACCTTGTCCCTCTCTTTTAAATAAATGCCCCGGACGTCCTAAATACTAAAAAATACATAAAATAAGATGACAAACAAAACCGACGTTAGAAGATTCGGAAATAAAAACCAGGTTATTACAAGTTTACTGTCAACAACCGCCAAAATGTGTACACCCACAGCTTCCTGATCATGTTTGCAAGCTCCGCGCAGTGTTATATGGCTTGAAGCTGGCACCCCGTGCATGGTACTTCGGCTTGTCACTCATATATCACTCGCCTTGGCTATAGCAATTGCCGCTCCGACTCGTCCCTATTTGTTCTCAACAGTGATGGTATCCAAGCTTATATTTTTTCTAGGTTGACGACATCATACTGACTGCCTGGACCTCTCAATTCCTTCAGGGCATCATCCGGGCTCTTAGTACTAAGTTTTCCATGACCGATCTTGGTCCTATCCACTATTTCTTGGGGATTTTTGTCTACTCATGAGTCAAGCCAAGTATATTAGCGATCTCCTCCAACAGACTGGCATGGTGACTTGTTGTAACGCCCCTATTTAACATAATTGCAGCGGAAATAAAATACTAAGGCGTTAACAGATCATCGAGTTCCAAACACCCGGCACCAAACCTCACCAATTACAACTTATAAAATTACAAAAGCCACGGTCTGAACTCGAGAAAACATAACATAAAAATAATAATAGCAAAATACATCAACTCTCTCACCACAATTCCTAATTCCTATCCCAATCACTCATACTCTTCGTGGCCACCTGTATAACAATTCGTACCTGCAAGATGAAACCAGGCAGCCCACCCCGGGAGGGGTGAGTCAGTTCCCTGGAATGGAACTGGTACGATTCTCCAAAACAAAGCTTTAAAACACAACTCTTAAAATAAACAATAACTTGAAGTCAAACTCTTAAAACAAAACAGAGGAACAAGGCACTTTATAATCACCAAGTCAAAGATAACAATCTAAGGATAGAGATAAATAATACAAAGGTAAAGTTAGTCAATTAAAAAGCCCCACCATGAGTTAGTGAACATCCATTTCTTATGTTAGATTCACTTCCAATCAGGAGTAGAAGAACTCAGGTAGTCACAAGGACTAGGAATGAAAGAAGAGATCCAAGAACCAGTAACTCAAGAGTGGAATAAAACCAATTGGGAGAGATGGCCCCCACCGCCAGTCAGTTGTCACAAGGACAAGGTAAACAGACCTCCGCTGCTAGTTTTCCACATGGACGAGGTATAGCAGACCTCCGCTGCCACCGACCCGTTCTCAGTCATCGGTGAAAAGTGTGTGCACCACTTAATAGAAAGAATCATTTCCAATAAGGCTGATCAAAACTCGACTCATGGATGAAACACTACCCATAGTCCAAAGGAAGAATTTACCAAGATCCGATATTTTCTATATTCCCAGTTATCCGACTAGATCATTAACTGCACAAGTGCAATACCAAAACACTCAGTCATATAGAGTGCAGAGGCGTAAACCCTTTGCAGTTAATATCTAGTGAAACGACTAGATAGGAAGAAACAATAACCATGTAAGTTATACATTCAAGGCTCAGTTAGTCACATCAAGCTGAGTTAGTCACACAAGTAGTTTTTCCTTTTGAAACTCATTTAAGCTCAGTTAGCGTTTTCCAAAATATTCCATAAAGTCCGTTGGCAAAAGTATCTGAGTACGAGAAATCGTACCTTGTATGTGTATAAGCAGTAACTAACTTGAGTGAGTGATCTCCCACTAATAACCTATAATTAAGGTGTTCCAAGTATCGATTAGTTAAGGGACTTATAAAGCTAAACATCTTCTATTCTTACTGATTTATAGGTTCGGGTTTACAATTACTCTCTCATGAGGATTTGGGCTAGATCTTGATAATTAAATGTTTCATTAGGCCCATTTCATTTAATCTGGAATGATTTAGGGTTTATCTTGAGAGTGGCCCAGACTCTCGTTGAATTGTTTAAGCGGGCTTTTGGAGTTCATGGACTCGGGCTCAGTAGGGTAGCCCAAGTCCGCGTTACGGTTTCGCTGATTGATTAAATTTTCTAAAAGGATTTTACGAGGTTTCGAACGTGCAACCTCGATCTAGTTTCGGGTTTGACTTGACCATTTACGCCATTGAATTTGTATGTCTTAAGTGCGCATCTTAGTTTATTCCAATTACTTACTCTTGATCATAGGTTAGCTTAGTTAAACTCTTAAGTTATAGTTGATTGGTTTTACTTTAATACCTGATTAAGGTTTAGGATATGCATTTCTTCTAATAGTCCACCTATATGTCACATTAACTTTTAATATTTTAATTGTTACATATGGATTGGGTTTACTCCAATATTTTCCCCTTATTACATCTCCTATAAGGTATGTACTTCCTTTATTTATTTTTAATGTATATATATATATTAGGATATATCCAAGAAATTCTTTATGTAGTTTATTGTATTTAATTATTTCGATTAACTTTTACACACATCTACATTCAATATATGGTTTATAATATAAAGTATTTTCCTTTGTTTCAATTCAGTATATTAGCTTCTATAGTATATAGTTAACATAAAAGTAGGTTAATTAAATTCCTTGATTTAACCTAAGATAATATTTTATTTCTTTTATTCTTTTACTCCACTTGAAGGTTTATACCCAAAAATATTTATTGACATTCTGTATTAAAGTTAGTATTGCCTTCTTATATTATCTCCAACCCATAAAGTTTATTAATCAACTTTACTTTAATTTTCTGTTACATTAAAAACCATATATCATAAGATAATTTTTAAAAAAAATTCAGAAACACAATTTTTAGACCCATTTCCTCTCGTCTAAAAATTCTCAAATTTAATATATAGTAATTATGATATTTTAGACATATTATAAAAAATTTATTTCATAAAAATGTCATTGTTAATTATCTAAATAAATCCATAATACTCAGAACTTACAAAAATTATAAATTTCATTTAATTACTCAAAACCCATATTAATTTACATGAAAATAAACTAGATTTTATAAGGAATCTATGGTTAAAATTTCGTGTCAAAATACATTAGGGTAGGCCATTAAATAAATTCAACAAGTTAGAGTTTTATTCTGGAATTTATATTACTTAATATATTACTAATCACCTACGTTATAATATCGGCCGTTGTTTCTCCTAACTATGATCGGACGGCCCAGATTCGCCAAGTTCATCAGGAAACCCCAATCGATTGCCGAGTGGAAATCCTACAATTTCTCTCAATCTACAGAACCAATTTCATTGATTTTTGTTTCATTGGATTCGAAATTGAAAGACGGTTTCAATGGTATCGATTTCGTGAATTATAATGCACGGCTCAGTGGTTTCGAATTTGGGTTATCGACTTAGGGTTCATACGATTTAGGAACTCGAATTTCTACAAATTTTCGCTATACAATGAACTATAGGTAAAATTGGTAGTTGGGTTAGACCGAGAATGAAAAATCGAACGACATTATCAGAGGAATTGATCGGAAACTTACCGGAGAAGCGCCGGTGAGGGAAATTGAAATCGGTTTTCTGGAACAGTTTGGGCAGTTCGAGTAGTGAACTTTGCAGATCTATAAAACACGTTTTAGATCGAATTAGGCTATGTTTTTGGGCTTAATCGAAAGAGGAAATGTAGCTCTACGATTTGATAGAAACATCTTGATCTAATACGTAATACACAGAAAGAAATCTAAGTCGAAAGTCTCGGGTTCATACCTTGCGTTTTTCTAGAAAATCTATGATTTTATGTGAAGTTCGAGTTGGCTACTTCACGGACCAACTCGCGCTAATTGAGAAGGATTCGATCCACGAAACCTACCACATTTAAAGTAGACATGTAACTCTAGAAATGAGTGGAAGAATTACCGAAATTGATGAACTAGAAAGAAAGTTACAGATCTCACAAGATATGAGTATACGTAATGATTTTCTGGAAAAACCTGGGCAGGAACTCCACCGTGATCGAGTTGGGAACTTTAGACGCCTCGATCTTCCACCCGATTGAGAATCAGCCTTGGGTGTATAGAGGAAAGTTAGAGAGGGATTAAAGATTTACAAAATGAGCTATAGAACGAGAATTTTCATTGACAGATGAAGGAGATATGATAAGACGAAGTTTACCTTATCAAATCGGTTTCTGGAAAACCTAGGTTGCAGATTTTCGGGAAGGCAACTTCAGATAAACTTTGCGGCGGATGTGGAAGGAATTAGGTTAAGTATGAGTAATGGTTAGAAAGAGGGTTTGTAGGTGAAGAGAATGAAGAAGACGACATTCAAAAATACCTAGAGACGGTGGAGATATTGAGGTCTGAAAATGAGGCAACGAACTGGGAGTGGCTGAGAAGAGTTAGCCGATTTCTGAGGAGTTCTGGCAAGCTGGCGTGGCACAAATCCTGAGGCGTGCGTGGCTGAGTCAAAACACCCTAGCCACGTCACCAACCTTCAAAATTTTGGCTCTAAACTTCATTATATCATAACTTTTGCTCGGATGATCCGTTTTTATCGTTCTTATTATCAATCTTCTTGGTTTTCCATAATCTTTTTATTGATATAGGTTTCATGGGTTGGTTTGACCATTCTCAAAAAGTCACCCTAGCAAGGCTTAAGAAGCTTTAAGGTTTCTATGATTTTATATTGACTTTTATGATTCAAACCAATGCTCCAAATATTTCTAAAATCTTTATATTACAATTAGAGTGTCTAGAAATTTTTCCAAGATTTATTGACTTATAAATCTATTATTAAATTCATAATACTATATAATAATTTAGTATTTAATAGTATTATTTAGGGTTTAATAAAAGAAATCCCCTAAATTAATTTAGATTAATTTATGGGGTATTTCAGTATACCCCCCTTAAAAGAATTTGTCCTCGAAGTTTAAAATCAACTAATAGGTACTCACACCGTTTCGGGTGTGCTAAGAATTTCAAGAGGTTCATCCAATAATAATTCCACCGGAATTCCAGACCAATCTAATCCTTTTTCTTTCATCCATTTCCATTTCCAAATAAATTCCACTCGAGATTACTCAAATCAAACCAAACCAATACATTCATAAATAGAAAGCAAGTGTCACAAAATGTATAAATCGAGTACATCATAAATCAAGTACATACATACACCTCTCCATCACTCTACTGATAAAACAGAGGGCATAATCTGGATGAGGTGACGAAGAAGAGTATGCACTACCCCCCCTAAAAGAGCTAAGGTACGCCCTCGTACCGCTACTAACGAGAACCCATATAAGGAATGGATACAAGGGGATATCATGTGAATAGGTGTGGGTACTTCACTCTTATGGAGTCCTCAGTCTCCCAAGTAGCTTCCTCAACCCCATGATGCTCCCAAAGGACTTTCACTAGTTTGACTGATCTGCCTCTTGTTTCTCGGACCTTCGTGTCCAAGATTTGTATAGGAGTCTCCTCATATCTCAATGTGGGCTCAATCTTCAATCTCTCTGGCTGCAGCACGTGAGAAGGGTCAGGTATATACTTTCTTCAGCTGAGATACATGAAACTCGTCATGTACCTTCCCCAACTCAGCTGGTAGATCTAGTCTGTATGCTGCTGGGCCCACTCGCTCCCTAATTATATACGGACCGACATATTTAGGGCTTAGCTTCCCTCTCATCCCAAATCAGAAGATGCCTCTCATCGGAGACACTCGTAGGAAGACCATGTCACTGATCTGAAATTCGAGCTCTCTGGTACGTTGATCCCCATAAGATTTCTGTCTAGACTGTGCTGCCCTCATGTGCTGCTGAATAACTCTGACGTCATCCTGCAGTATCTGAATGTACTCTGGCCCAATCAAGACTGCCTCAGTAGGGTCACTCCATGATAAGGGAGTTCGGCATGACCTGCCATACAGAGCCTGGAACGGTGCCATGCTGATGGACGAGTGGTAGGAGTTATTGTAGGAGAACTCTACCAGGTGTAGATGCTCTACCCAACTCCCCTGATAGTCTAGAGCGACCGCTCGCAACATATCCTCCAGTGTCTGAATCGTCCTCTCAGTCTGCCCATCAGTCTGAGGGTGAAAGGCTGTGCTAAGGCGTAGTTGAGTACCAAAATCCTCCTACACTTGACGCCAAAATCTGCTGAAGGAAACGTGTGTCACGATCGGAGACGATCGTCTTCGGTACCCCATGGTACCGGATGTGCTCTGCGGTGAACACCTCAGCTAGTTTGGGCACCTTGCATGTGTCCTTGATAGGTATAAACCTGGCAGTCTTGGTCAACCTATCGACTATCACCCATATAGCATTCAGTTCACCTCTAGCTGGAGGGTGACCGACCACAAAATCCATACTGATATCGTCAAACTTCCATCACGGTACTGGTAGTGATTGAATCTGACCTCCTGGTCGACGATGCTCAAACTTCACCTTCTGACAGGTGAGGCATCGGGAGACGAAATCTGCAACATCCCTCTTCATCCCGCTCCACCAGAATAGCTGCTTCAAATCCTTGTACATCTTAGTGGCTCCAGGGTGTACTGATAATGTAGAGGAATGAGCTTCAGAGAGGATCCTGGTCTGAAGTTCTATCGCATCCTGAGGAACGTAGAGTCTGCCTCTGACTCGAAGGTGTCCCTCGCTGTCTAGCTCGTAGTCATACTTCAGACCATCAATCAGACCGTCTGCTAACTTCTACCTTGATGCCCTGTAGGTATACATCACTGTCCTGAGCTGCATATATCTCCTCAGCTATCGTGGTCATCTCTATCAGTGCAAGAAGTGAGTATGCTCTTCTGCTTCTGCTTAGAGCGTCTGCCACAACATTCCCTTTCCCTTCCGTGTACTGGAGGTTGATGTCATAATCAGCCAGTAGCTCTACCCATCGTCGCTGCCTCAAGTTCAGCACTTTCTGGGTCCAGATGTATTTCAGACTCTTATGGTCTGTCATAATCCGGACTGTGGCTCCATACAGATAGTGTCGCCAGATCTTCAGGGCGAAGACTATGGCGAGGAGCTCAAGGTCATGTGTGGGATAATTTTCTTTGTGCTTCTTCCGCTGTCGAGAAGCGTACGCTACAACTCTGCCATTCTACATCAATACCCCACCGATCCCTCTGCACGAAGCATCACAATAAACCTCGTATCCCTCGTTCCCTTCAGGGATTACCAATACTGGAGCTATGGTCAAGGCGTCTTTCAGCATCTAAAAGGAGACCTCACAAGCCTCTGTTCATACAAACGGGCTATCATTCTTCATCAGAGAGGTTAAAGGCTTGGCTAGCCTGGAGAAGTCCTTCACAAAGCGTCTATAGTAGCCAGCCAACCCAAGGAAACTCCGAATCTCTATCACAGTACGGGATCTATGCCAGCTCTTCACCGCCTCGATCTTAGCTGGGTCTACTGAAACTCCCTCAGCTGAGATCACATGCCCAAGGAATGTCACCTTGTCCAGCCAGAATTCACACTTGCTGAACTTGGCATACATTTTCTTCTCTCTCAAAGTCTCCAAGACTGTCCTCAAATGTTGTTCGTGTTCCTCTCTCTCTTGGAGAAGATCAAGATGTCATCTATGAACACGACCCCTGACTTGCCTAACTGGGCTTGGAAGACTCTCTGCATTAGGTCCATGAATCTCGCTGGTGCATTGGTCAGTCCAAACGGCATCACTGTGAACTCGTAGTGGCCGTATCTGGTCCGGAAGGCGGTCTTCTCTATATCTAACTCGGCTACAGCTATCTGATGATATCCGGAACGTAGATCAATCTTAGAGAACACCTTTGCTCCCTTCAGCTGGTCAAATAAGTCATCGATCCTGGGCAGTGGGTACTTGTTCTTGATCGTGACGTTGTTCAGTTCTCTGTAGTCGATACAGAGTCTCATGCTTCTGTCCTTCTTCTTGACGAACAGCACTGGAGCGCCCCATGGTGAGACACTGGGTCTGATGAAACCCTTATCTAGTAGCTCCTGTAGCTGTTTCTTCAATTCAACCATCTCTGCAGGGCCCATCCGGTAGGGAGCCTTGGCAATCGGTCTCGTGCCAGGTATGAGGTCGATGTTGAATTCAACCTCTCTCAGCGGTGGTAGTCCAGGTAGCTGCTCTGGAAAAACGTCGGGATACTCCGACACAATGGGAACGTCGCTCCTGAACTTTGGATCCGTCCTCAGATCCTGGGCGTAACAGTAATAGGAGGTAGCGCCCTTGGACACCTCCTTCATCAGGGATAATGCCGATACAACCTTCACAGTCGGCTGCTTGGGCTGCATTCGGTACGATATACTGTGATCCCTGTAGTTGACTTCAAGAGGAGACGATGCTCTGCACAGTGTAGTCTGCCTCGGTACCGCTGTAGCGTGTCCATGCCCACAATTATGTCGAATCCCATGCCAGGGAAGACAATGGCATCAAGAAGGAAGTCTGCTCCCTTGATGTGTATGCTCAGATCCTTGCATTGCTTACTGCATTTGATCAACTCTCTGGATGGCAACATGACTGAGCAGTCATGGATATCCTCTGTGGGGGCATCGATCTTAGCATGAAACTCTTGGGATATAAAGGAATGGGAGGCTCCAGAATCGAACAGGACGGTGGCCTCCACTCCATTAATTAGGAACGTGCCAGAAATTATAGAGTAGATTTTTAAGATTTTCAGGCAACTTTTCCAAGGTAGCTAATCAGGGTTAATTGTTTTACCTGTGATGACCATTCCATTGCTCTTTGCTTGAGCTTGGTTCAACACATTCAACCTGATCCCTGAGTTTCCGACCCCTACAACGAAGCAACAAAATTCTTAGAATTTCCATTCTTATTGAAAGCTTCATGAGCAACTTAAAGATTACAATGCTGAAATTGTAAAATACATGGCTAGGTCTGTCTAAAGGTTAGGTTTAAACGGCCAAGTTTCATGTGGGTCAGGTTAATGATGGGTGTGGGGGCTGTGTTGGGCTTGATTCTCTTCACCCCATGGTAGATAAGTCTAGCTGCCCCACCAAAAATCAGTACATCACCCGACTTCAGGAGGATTTTGGTAGCAAGGTCCATCCTCCTCTGGTCACCAAATAGGAACTCCTCGTCGTCTCCAAGTGATATGGACACCACTGGAACTCCTCTGGTGATGGACTCTAGAGATTCGTCCTTGTCTTGTTGCATCCCTAACTTACCTTCTTTTCCATAGAAGTTGATGATGCACACGTCTGAGGTTAGATCTGGGACGGGCTCATCCTCCAATTCTTGTGCTGCCTTAACTGCAGCTCCAATGATGGTCTGCAATTCTTCCGAGATTGGTGGCACCTCCACCTCTTCATAGATCTTGGTGTGTGGTTCCACTTCTTACCTAGGCACATGATCTTCACCTTCATGGTTAAACCGTTCTAGAAGGTAGGGATGTAAATTTCCTCCTTTCGCACCTAACTCCCTGATCTTGAGGATCAAGGCATATTGGACTGTTTGGGTCAGGTACTCTCGTAGTAAGATCATCCCGGGTCTCAATATCTCGCTCTCTTTGGTGGGTGTGGTTTGGGTTCAAAGGGGATGGTGGGTGTGGAAATAGGCAATATAGGAAAGCAAATATCGAAAGCTGAATAAAAAAAAGATTATTATTAAGCAGTTTAAGATAAGGTTCACAACTGACAATGAAAGGTGCGCAACAAAAGAGGGATTTATAGTTCATCCCTTTTACAATGGGAAGGAAAACTAGCTAGTGGAATGTAAAGAAAGTAAAATCTAAGCTTCTTCGCTAAGGAAGTAGTCCTCACCAGGTGAACTCGGGTCATCACTTGCTGCCTTGACACTGTCCACCAGGTTGAGAGTCGGTGCCTTGCCCGGCCTTTGAGGGTAGTTCTGTCCCAGCCTCTGTGAATAGTTCTGGGCAGGGCGGTTGGTAGATGGTCCAGCACCTCCGGTGCCACCTCTACCTCCTCCTTCATTAGTGTTAGTAGCTGGGGCTCTAGTCGCTGACCCGGTGCGTGGCTTGTAGTTCCTGGAATCCGGGTTCGAGAAGCACTCGAAGGATCTGTACCCCTTCATGCCGTAGTAGTGACACATCGCCAGGGTTTCGTCACACTCCTTGCCTGGGTGGTCCCGCTCGCACTTCCTGGAGAAGTACCTTCTTTCGGGTTGGTTTCCTATTTCAGTTCAAGGTTAGTAATGTGATAACAAAATGTAACCACATTGTAGATTCTAATTTATCTCACCCCTAGGTGGATGGGAGCGGAGAGGCTTAGCATCAGCATGAGAAGAAACGATGGCTTTCTCATTCCCTCCCTTGAAAAATTTTCCTCTCTTTTCATGATTCTGAGAGGGTCCTCTTCCATTATCATTCCTCCTCTTGCCTAGTACAGAATCCTGATAGGCAATGGTGGTCTCGCAGTCATTTGCATCCTCAGCTAGTTCCTGTCGTTACAATATGTGTCAGTGGGGAAATTTTAGCGTACCAGAAATTCCAAGGTCATATCCATACTTGTAAAGTCATTCCTCTGGTGGAACCGATCATAGTCATGATCCTGAAGTTTAAGCCGGTATGGAATTTGTCCACCAGATACCTCGGAGCGTAAGCTTCCTCTCCAATAACAGCAAGCAACTCCACAAATTTGTTATAATACTCAGCAACAGAGGAAGTCCCTTGCTTCAGCTGCTCAAATTCACTCCTCATCCTCTTCTGTAGGTAGGATGGATAGAACTTAGCTCTCAGGGCCACCAGAAATGCTTGGAAGTCAAAATTCGCCTGGGCAGTCAGCTCGGCTCTGGCGGTCTGCCACCATCGATGCGCGGGTCCCTAGAGAAAGTAGGCCGCTATGTCCACTTGACGATTTGCTGGAACGTGTAGGGAGGTGAAAGCCTTCTGCATCTCATCGATGTATTTCTCCAAGGCCTTCGGTTCTGGTTGGCCTTCGTAGACTGGGGGACGAAGGTCGTTGACCGCCTTCAGCCAGTTGAACTCTCGGGACCGTTAGTTGGTGGCGGTGGTGGTTGTTGAACTTGAGCCTGCTGCTGAGCGAGTGCAGCCGTCACAATCTGTGCTATGACCTTTGGGGTGACAGCGTCGGGTCCATAGCTTCCTGTGGGACCTACTCCTCTTCCTCCTCTTCGAGACAGTTAGCTGGTAATGACGGTTTTTTTGTTACTCAGACGGTGTGTTGTCAAGTCTAAATATCGACGTAGTAAAGTATGAATTATTTATAACATCCTAGGGACGGTGCGTAGGTACGTGAAGTAAAGTGTAAGTAGTAAAGTAAGTATGGGGTACGGGTAACGTGCCTTTCTGGAATTCTCACTTCCCAATTCTACCCCAATTCCCAGTTTTAAGTACACCTATGTTCTAAGTATTTCACTCGGCTTGTTTCTCGGGTTCAGAGTGTAACTACGCTCTGATACCAATTTCTGTAACGCCCCTATTTAACATAATTACAACGGAAATAAAATACTAAGGCGTTAACAGATCATCGGGTTCCAAACACCCGGCACCAAACCTCACCAATTACAACTTATAAAATTACAAAATCCACGGTCTAAACTCGAGAAAACATAACATAAACATAATAATAGCAAAATACATCAACTCTCCACAATTCCTAATTCACATCCCAATCACTCATACTCTTCGTGGCCACCTATATAACAATTCGTACCTGCAAGATGAAACCAAACAGCCCACCCCGGGAGGGGTGAGTCAGTTTCCTGGAATGGAACTGGTACGATTCTCCAAAACAAAGCTTTAAAACATAACTCTTAAAATAAACAATAACTTGAAGTCAAACTCTTAAAACAAAAGAGACGAACAAGGCACTTTAAAATCACCAAGTCAAAGATAACAATCTAAGAATAGAGATAAATAATAGAAAGGTAAAGTTAGTCAATTAAAAAGCCACACCATGAGTTAGTGAACATCCATTGCTTATGCTAGATTCAGTTCCAATCAGGAGTAGAAGAACTAAGGTAGTCACAAGGACTAGGAATGAAAGGAGAGATCCAAGAACCAGTAACTCAAGAGTGGAATAAAACCAATTGGGAGAGATTGCCCCCACCGCCAGTCAGCTGTCACAAGGACGAGGTGAACAGACCTCCGCTGTCAGTTGTTCACATAGACGAGGTATAGCAGACCTCCGCTGCCACCGACCCGTTCTCAGTCATTGGTGAAAAGTGTGTGCACCACGTAATAAAAAGAATTCATTTCCAATAAGGCTGATCAAAACTCGACTCATGGATGAAACAGTACCCATAGTCCAAAGGAAGAATTTACCAAGATCCGATATTTTCTATATTCCCAGTTATCCGACTACATTATTAACTGCACAAGTGCAATACCAAAACACTCAGTCATACAGAGTGCAGAGGCGTAAACCCTTTGTAGTTAATATCTAGTGAAACGACTAGATAGGAAGAAATAGTAACCATGTAAGTTATACATTCAAGGCTCAGTTAGTCACATCAAGCTGAGTTAGTCACACAAGCAGTTTTTCCTTTTGAAACTCATTTAAGCTCAGTTAGCGTTTTCCAAAATATTCCATAAAGTCCGTTAGCAAAAGTATCTGAGTACTAGAAATCGTACCTGGTATGTGTAGAAGCAGGAACTAACTTGAGTGAGTGATCTCCCACTAATAACCTATAATTAAGGTGTTCCAAGTATCGATTAGTTAAGGGACTTATAAAGCTAAACATCTTCTATTCTTACTGATTTATAGTTTTAGGTTTACAATTACTCTTTCATGAGGATTTGGGCAAGATCTTGATAATTAAATCTTTCATTAGGCCCATTTCATTTAATCTGGAATGATTTAGGGTTTATCTTAAGAGTGGCCCAGACTCTCGTTGAATTGTTTAAGTGGGCTTTTGGAGTTCATGGAATCGGGCCCAGTAGGGTAGCCCAAGTCCGCGTTACGGTTTCGCTGATTGATTAAATTTTCTAAAAAGGATTTTACGAGGTTTCGAACGTGCAACCTCGATCTAGTTTCGGGTTTGACTTGACCATTTACGCCATTGAATTTGTATGTCTTAAGTGCGCATCTTAGTTTATTCCAATTACTTACTCTTGATCATAGGTTAGCTTAGTTTAACTGTTAAGTTATAGTTGATTAATTTTACTTAATACCTGATTAAGGTTTCGGATAAGTATTTCTCCTAATAGTCCACCTATATGTCACATTAACTTTTAATATTTTAATTGTTACATATGGATTGGGTTTACTCCAATATTTTCCCCTTATTACATCTCCTATACGGTATGTACTTCCTTTATTTATTTTTAATGTATATATATATTAGGAATTATCCATGAAATTCTTTATGTAGTTTATTGTATTTAATTATTTCTATTAACTTTTACACATATCTACATTCAATATATGGTTTATAATATAAAGTATTTTCCTTTGTTTCAATTCAGTATATTAGCTTCTATAGTATATAGTTATCATAAAAGTAGGTTAATTAAATTCCTTGATTTAACCTAAGATAATATTTTATTTCTTTTATTCCTTTACTCCACTTGAAGGTTTATACCCAAAAATAGTTATTGACATTCTGTATTAAAGTTAGTTTAGCCTTCTTATATTATCTCCAACCGATAAAGTTTATTAATCAACTATACTTTAATTTTCTGTTACATTAAAAACCATATATCATAAGATAATTTATAAAAAATTTCAAAATACAATTTTTAGACCCATTTCCTCTTGTCTAAAAATTCTCAAATTTAATATATAGTAATTATGATATTTTAGACATATTATAAACATTTTATTTCATAAAAAATCATTGTTAATTATCTAAATAAATAAATAATACTCAGAGCTTACAAAAGTTATAACTTTCGTTTAATAACTCAAAACCCATATTAATTTACATGAAAATAAACTAGATTTTATAAGGAATCTATGGTTAAACTTCGTGTCAAAATACATTTGGGTAGGCCATTAAATAAATTCAACAAGTTTGAGTTTTATTCTGGAATTTATATTACTTAATATATTACTAATCCATACGTTATAAACTTATAATCTCAGCCGTCCGTTTCTCCTAACTACGATCGGACGGCCCAGATTCGCCGAGTTCATCAGGAAACCCCAATCGATTGCCGAGTGGAAATCCTTCAATTTCTCTCAATCTACAGAACCAAATTCGTTGATTTTTGTTTCATTGGATTCAAAATTAAAAGACGGTTTCAATGGTACCGATTTCGTGAATTATAATGCACGGCTCAGTGGTTTCGAATCTGGGTTATCGACTTAGGGTTCATACGATTTAGGAACTCGAATTTCTACAAATTCTCACTATACAATGAACTATAGGTAAAATTGGTAGTTGGGTTAGACCGAGAATGAAAAATCGAACGACATTGTCGGAGGAATTGATCAGAAACTTACCGGAGAAGCGCCGGAGAGGGAAATTGAAATCGGTTTTCTGGAACAGTTTGGACTTTCAGGCAGTTCGAGTAGCGAACTTTGCAGATCTATAAAACACGTTTTAGATCGAATTAGGCTATGTTTTTGGGCTTAATCGAAAGAGGAAATGTAGCTCTACGATTTAATAGAAACATCTTATCTAATGCGTAATACACAGAAAGAAATCAAAGTCGAAAATCTCGGGTTTATACCTTGCGTTTTTCTGAAAAATCTATGATTTTATGTGAAGTTCGAGTTGGCTACTTCACGGACCAACTCGCGCTAATTGAGATGGATTCGATCCATGAAACCTACCACATTTTAAAGTAGACATGTAACTCTAGAAATGAGTGGAAAAAGAATTACCGAAATTGATAGACCTTAGAAAAGAAAGTTACAATCTCACTAGATTCGTGAGTTTACCTAATGTTTTCCCCCCTTTTGGAAAAACCTGCGCAGGAACTCCACCGTGATCGAGTTGGGAACTTTAGACGCCTCGATCTTCCACCCGATTGAGAATCAGCCTTAGGGTAAAAGAGGAAGTTGGAGAGGGATTAAATATCTACAAAATGAGCTATAGAACGAGAATTTTCATTGACAGATGAAGGAGATATGATAAGACGAAGTTTACCTTATCAATCGGTTTCTAGAAAAACCTGGGTTGCAGATTTTCGGGAGGCAACTTCTGACACAACTTTGCGGCGGATATGGAAGGATTAGGTTAATAGGAGTAATGGTTAGAAAGAGGGTTTGTAGGAGAAGAGAATGAAGAAGACGACATTCAAAATACCTAGAGACGACGGAGATATTGAGGTCTGAAAATGAGGCAACGAACTGGGAGTGGCTGAGAAGAGTTAGCCGATTCTAAGGAGTTCTAGCAAGCTGGCATGGCACAAATCCCGAGGCGTGCGTGGCTGAGTCAGAACACCCTAGCCACATCAGCAGCCTTCAAAATTTTGGCTCTAAACTTCATTATATCATAACTTTTGCTAGGTTAATCTGTTTTTAACGTTCTTATTATCAATCTTCTTGGTTTTCCATAATCTTTTTTGATATAGGTTTCATGGGTTGGTTTGACCATTCTCAAAAAGTCAACCCTAGCAGGCTTAAGAAGCGTTAAGGTTTCTATGATTTTATATTGACTTTTATGATTCAAACCAATGCTCCAAGTATTTCTAAAATCTTTATAATACAATGGAGTGTCTAGAATTTTTTTTTAAGATTTATTGACTTATAAATCTTATTATTAAATTCATTATACTATATAATAATATAGTATTTAATTGTATTATTTAGGGTTTTAATAAAAGAAATCCCCTAAATAAATTTAGATTAATTTATGTGGTATTTCACTTACAACCCTGCAAAACTCCGGTTGACACGAGTACCAAATTGAGTGCCACTGGTGGCGCACTGATCAGTGATCCTACACTTTTTTCTCAATCATAGGGGCTTTGCAGTACCTCACCTTTACCTGGCCTGATATCAGCTACTCCGTTCAACACTGTTGTCTTCACATGCATGATCCACGAGATGAAATCCTCACTGCTCTCAAACGTATTGTCTGTTATTTGAATGATACAGTTACCCTCGGCCTTAACATTCTTTCTGACACCTCTGATCAATTCACAATGTATTCCGGTGATGATTGGGCTGGCTGTCCAGATACTTGTCGGTCAACCTCCAGTTATTGTATGTACCTTGGCTCCAATTTAATATCACTAAACGTCGGTCCACTGTCTCTCGATCGATTGTTGAAGCTGAGTACGGGGCATTTACAAATGCCATTGTGAATCCTGTTGGATATGAAGTCTTCTGCAGGAATTCAATGCTCCCATCCGCCGAGCAACTAATGTGTTTTATGATAATGGTAGTCAAATACCCGTAAAAAATTAAGCTAGGAATATTATATAAATTATTTGTTAAAATTATCTTATAATACTGGATATAGTTTTACAAATTTGGTTGATATTGGGAATAATGCTAAATAATTATTTTACTTAATTATGAGAAACATATTATATAGATGAGTTATAATTATATTTTTATATTTTAAGCTATAACTTTAGTAAGTGAGAGGATATTGAAATAGTGGTGGTAGTGTAATTTAATTGGTTTTGGGAATCATGTTAATAATTAGGGCAAGGGATTAACCTAATTTATTTCCTCACTCTTTCTCCCCTCCCTCATTTTCTTTTTACGTCTGTTCCTTCTCCTAACTTGCTCCTCCCATCATCTCTTCATTCTCCTCAACTTCCCTCTCCTTCCACTTCACATCCCTTCGTCCATCGGTGTTGTCTCAGGGTATGTAGAAGGGTAAGTGCTATTATATTAGTTTGGATTTACAAGTTTATGATTGGATTGCATTTTTTGGTGGATTATTGAAAGTGTGTATATTAAATTTTAGATCTCGAGTTCGTTAATGGTGAATGCTATTGATTGTGGGTGATTGTCTCTTCTTGGCTGGATATGGACTTCAGGTAAACTATTGTGCTCAAATATTGTTGCCTGCGTGGATTGTTGGGATTTATTGGTGGTTTTGAAACCCTAATTGGGGATTTGCGAATTGGGAATTTATTCCCCCAGCTATCGTAAACTAGAGATTTATGATTTTATAATCTTAAGAATTTGGTTATCGATTTGGGAGACTTTCACTGGAAAGATTATTCTGCTGGTACTTCAGTACCCCGTGTTATCTTGTTGGTACCTTTTGGTACTCCGTGTAAATCTGTTGGTACATATTGTACCCCGTGTACATTTATTTGCGTTACGAACACTAAACCGCAGTTAATCTCTACGATCTACTCCATTTAGTCAGAGGCTGGTGGGGGTGTTACATTTAAGGACTTAGAGTGAGGTAGTATATTGTTGCAGCCCCAATTGTTGGGTGTCCGTCCATGGATTAAGTAATTGATTTCTGGCGAAAGATCCCCTGATTGTTGATCGCTGGAAAATGGTTTTGGAATGGTGGATTTTGTTATACTATGCTTGTCTGTTTAATTGCTCAAAAGGTTTTCAAAATGTATTTTACAGTATGAGGCAGAGGTCTACTCATTTTTTCTGATTTGCGCGGTCCCTTAGTGTGTTATTACGTTTTCTGATCGCTGGTGTTGATGGCTAAGACTTTGGGGTTGGGATCACATCGCCACGTAGTTGATAGCATTAGTTGTGTTCCTGTTGGATTAACATTTATTTTAACCGATAGTGTTTGGATTACTTAATCTAGAATGTTTTAATGTTTAGAGGAGGATTAGCCTTAGCACTCATGTGTGGATGAGTGTGGCGGTAATACCTCAGATTCATTATATTCCGCTGCTATTGTTTTTATAACATTCTTGATTATGGCAAAAGTCGTTGGTTTATGAACACTAACAATAATGTGTTTTTTATAATCTCAACATGTGTTTTATAAAGGAGAAAGATTTAATCAAGTTTCTTAAATTTTGGCTCTGTCCAGACATACGTCCGAACTTGCACGTCCGGACAAGCCCCGAATATTTCTTTGTTCTCGCTGTTTAGTGGCGTTCGGACAGAGATGCGAGGATGATTTGGGGTTGATGTTTTCGACAGCTGTCCAAACTTCAACATCTGGACTATGTCTTGAGACACACTACGGTTTTTCAACTCGAAACTCGTCCGGACTTCTAAGCTCAGACGAAAGTCCGGACACTTCTAAAACGGGTTTGACATACGTCCGACTTGCAAGTGAAATACCAACCTTTAAATAATGATAAATAAGTATTATTTAGGGGATTTTAAACCTGAGGAAAGTATATAAACACTTAGGCGTTAAACACGCACCAAAACTCCTTAAGGTAAAAAACGAGCGTTAAAGCCCGACCTTAAGCTAAACAGTTACATAAGCTAAGAACATCATATGATTTAATTAAGGATCATTTTATTACTTTAAAATACAAGTTCTCATGCTAGATTCACAGCTAAATACAAAGTACTAGGAAGTTCCCGATGTGGGCCTCATAAAGGCCCGGGAATGCCCAGGAGGAGTGCGAGTTGGCACGAACTCCTATATAAATTATTCTTAAGGTTCCTAAAATCATTATTCAACATTCTAAAGATATTTCTCAAGCTAATTTCTCAAAATAAACAAAGTACGCGGAGGAATTCCTTAACGCTCTTTTTGCCCCGGGAGTGTCTCGTTAGCCTGAAAATTGAGTTACAAGTTTATATACCCCATATAGCTCAATGTAACACCTTAACATATTATTATTGACTATAAAAAATGTCAAAAAACACTTGAAACTCATAGCGACTAATTATTTTCCTAGAAAATTCTTAAAGCACAAAAAAGCACCTTCGGGTGTCACAAAAACGCGTTCTACACAATTACCTTGAAGTTTTTGAGGAGCCACGAGTGATAATCTTAAAAGGGGATAAGTGAACCATAAAAGCAATTGATGGCAGTACTAAATTCATAGTACAAGTGGGGGGCGATTTTAGGATCAAAAACGGTACCTAAATCAGCATTTTTACCTTAAAACTTTCACCTTTTACCATATAAAAATGTACCAATTTATGCTGGAACCTATTACACATATTAGTATGATCTTAGTACCATATAGTGTAACAAAAAGCAAGTTAAAAATCAGACCCATTCACCCCCTATTGTGTGCGCCATTTAAGGTGTTAATGACTAGGATTTTTGCAAAATTGTATCTTATGGTAAGATGACCCATCCTAGCAAGTATTATATGTTAATATAGCAACTGATTGCAGTCAAATAAAGAGGCCTCCATTACGTGTACCTGCAAGGAAACCACAACAAGATTAGTATGGAAATAATGACATTAAAAAACTAAGCTAGATCTAGTATTTACACTAAGACAATTAACTAAGTAGCAGCCCATGACTCATCCTTGTGCTGCCGATGATGGACAATAGTGGGGGCTGAGTTCTGCTTGATTAAGCAAAAGAAGACTTAAACTAATTAGCATGATTAGCTTGCTTTGCAATTAACAAAACCAAAAGGGCACCTAGGACTCCCTTTAGCCGTACCTACCCAAGATGTGGAGCTGTCTACTTCCACCTTGGCCGATCACCTGCTTGGATTAAACAAGAATATATTCAATAATTAAGCTCATTAATGTAGATAATTGTCTTGATTAATTACCTATAACCTAGGCTTAGTGAGCAAACCATTAATGCCACCTCCATTACCGTAACAAATGGTTTTGGGAGACAATGGTAGTCAATTATGAATCAAATAAAACAGACAAAGGTATTAAATAATGACATGTGAGATACCAATCATTCTCATTCTAATTCAGCCTTGTTACTCCTTAATACCTCACATAGCCATTCACTTCCTTACCACATTAACCGAATGGTAAGTTCTCCTTCTCTTGCTCTCTCTTCTCTTCTTCCTTTACTAAGTTAATTCTTTGAAGCTTTAAGCTCCATTAATGGTGTATCAAGTTCTAACACCATTTTAATGTAATTTCCTAGTTAATCTCCTAAGTCTTGAAGCAAGAATCATCCTAGCTACTCCTACAATTTTCACCAAGCATAGATGTTCCAAGGAGGTTCCTAAATTCAACAACAACACAAGGAACAACAAGATCAAGTTAAGGTATTTTCATGTTGAAAATCTTAAGAAAATTCCTTAAGCAATTTTTAAATTTAAAACCTTCTAAATCCATATTCTCTTCATTATTTCATGAAGGAAACATGGATCTACAATCATCCCAAGGTGTATCAAAAATACCTTGTTAAATTCCTAAGTAAACTCTTGTAAAATTACTTCAAATATTATTTATAAATCCTTGTTAGAAGTCTAACAAATGGATCTCCTAAATATGTATAAGGAGCCAAAAATTCTTCATCAAGAAAACATTTGGAGAGCTTGGAATTCAAGGAAAAATCAAGTACAAGAATTGTCTTGATTTAGGGGTAAGTTTATATAAGTAAGGTTTATTAAGTTCAAGTTTGATTTAAGCTTCAAACTTTGGTATAAAATTTTGTATAACTTTAAATAAATTAAGACCAAAAACTATGGGTTATATTATCAAGAAATAATTAATAACACATAAGTAAGGTTATTACCTTAAGGTATATATTTGTCACAAAAATTATTATGCTACACAAATAACTAAACCGAATGGTCAAGGGATTTAATGTTCTATTTTGAGTTATAATCTTTCTAAGTCATTAGCATAATTTTTAGAAGTGTTATATGGCTTATATACATTTATATGTATTTATTATAAAGTTTAAATCAAGTTTTAAACCATATGGTAAAATATAACTAAAGCCGAGAGCAATATGTGATGTTTGGTGAGTTTTGAAATATATGTAAGTGTATTAGCTTATATTATAAATTTTGGGAATATTAAAAATAGCTACAAGTATTTAAATGGCTAGTTTAATAAGTTATGTGGCTAAAATGTAAATTTTGAAAAGTTTGGGTATGAATGATGATTGCCGAGAACATAAGGGTTCATTTGGTGTATTTATGGTATAATATAAGGTAGGAATTAATATTATGAATTTTGGTGAATTTAAATAAGTGTTTAAGTTTTTAATGACATTTTATAAAGTTTTGGGGCTATTTGTGATTATTGGGGTTTAGGATATAACCGAGAATATACATGATTTTATTGGTATATTAGAGTATTAAGTATGAAATTAAGTCTTGGTCAAAGTGTTGACCAAAAACTTTGGGTTAAAATAATTTATGACATAAAATATTAAGTTTATAAAGTTTTGGGATGAATATGTAATTTATGAAAGTATATACGTAAAAACTGAATTGAAAATGGGCGGAAATGTAATTTGCAAAATATATATGGTCTTTCGGTATTTTTAAAATAATTAAATGTTAAAACTATAGTTTATAAGTTAATATGTACATATGTAAAGTGTTAAGGGTTAAAATGTAAATATAAGGAATTTAGTATATAAATACCGAAAGTAAATGTGGTTGAATTGTAATTTATAAAGATTAGAATATTTTATTAGGTCTTACCGAAATGGTTAAGTGGCTAATTAATAATTATAAAAGTTATGTGGTTATTTAGTAATTTATAAAAGTTGTGGGGTACAAAATATAAATACCAAATTATTATGGTTGTTTTTCTAATTTAATGAAGAAAGGAATTAAGATTAAGTAATATAATGCATTACGGTATATTGTGGAGTATAATATAAAGTTTATAAAATAAGGTGGTTATAACATAAATAGCCAAATGATATGATATAAAGAATAAGTGGAAATAATTATGAGCATATAATTAATGAGATAAGATATACCGTATAATGGAAATTCATTATCACATGTGAACCACATAAAATATGAACTGTTAGATTGTCTAGAACCACTGTTTAAATAACAGGGGAAAATAAAGAACATACAAAGTTAGTATACACGAGAATAAATTTTACAGTGACTGTACTGTAATTTTAGCGGACAGTCATATTGATATTACCGTTATTGTGTGTAAATAACAGTGTACGGGAAAATTTACTAGAGCGTGAACCGTCAAGCTAGCTATTACCCCGGTGAACGGTATGTTAATTGTGTGGTCTGAATGTCCTAAGGATTTTCCTAAGGTCCAGACATGATGTGTTTAATTGTTTAAGAGTGGTATCTGTGATTTTATGTACATTATTTTGTATACTGTGTCGCTCAACACTGTCGCGTTTATTATACGCGAACGTCTTATGACTGAAAGTTTATACATCTAACTGGAAAGAGATTAACTGACCTTTAGGTATTATTGAACCTAACTGATGGTCAACTGTTGTGGTCTCAATTCAAGTATTAGTTATTGTACCACTGATTAAAAGGCTAACTTATAAGAGAGGAATCCAGACTGTTTCGACTTTCTGGTTGCGCATAGTGATCACTACGAGAGACTTCAATGGGGAGTCACTCAAGGAAATCCATCAGCCACATTCGGGGATGGCGGAGGGCACTACCGTTGGTGCACAGGTTCGACCGATCGGTCAAATATTATCCAGGGCCATAAGGTCAGCTGGTAACGGTTCCTTTGGAACCCAGGGGACACACTGTCCATTATCAAAGATTATTAAGGGTTGTCTTGACATGACGCCTGAGGTGAATTAATTGGAAGGTTAAGTGGTTGGTTTAAAAGGGTAAGGGTCATGTGACCTACTAACAAGAACAGTTGTTTAATATGTGTACCTTGTTTGGCGATTGATGAATTGCTGGTGTTGATTATTGGTTGTTGTGTATTATTATGCACTAATGTTTGCAGGTGAATTGTTATGTGATTGTTCAATGTCTATAGTATTACTGTTATTCTTGTAAACCGGACTATCTTGTAATGAATCTAATATCAAGATGGCTAAAACGACTTAAGGAATCTTGATGACTTAGGACTACATTTAGCATACCAGCATTTCGATTGCTGAGCCCTTCAATGGGCCAAACATTTCAGGTCACTGAAGAAGACACAAGCCGGAGTGCGGGGAACAGGGTAGCTGCGGTGTTTTAATAAACACTTTGTAGTTTATTTATGTACTATTTTTGGGATTGTTGTATTTCATTTAGTTGCTCATCTAGTTTGGATTTGGTCTGTAATAATTAGAGTGCTCAGTATCTAGTTCATCCAGCGTTGAGTAGTTGATGTGGATGGATAGAGAAGGATGCCTTATTGCTCACAAGGGTGGGTAACGGCGTGTAACACCAAGGATAGTTAGTCTTATTTCCCGCTGCGAACTTATATTGTTTATGCTACGACTTGCGACGCTAGTACAGGTTTAGGATTAGGGGTGTTTACAAAAGTGGTATCAGAGCGGAGCCCTCTGATGAAGGATACTGAGTCAAAAACAATGAGCATAGGATTGTTGGGATAACGGGAAACGTCTGTGAGGATGCGTGACTTAGAAAGAAAAACCCTAGAGATATATTTATTGCTAGTAGTTAGCTCTATTACATGTGTTTATTGTGTGTGTATTACGGTGTAGCACGAGTAGTAATAATGGTGCACTATACTATAGATGTCTGGAGTCGGAAGACCACGCGGAGACGGCAAAGGAGGACGAAGTGGAGGTGCCCAGCAGATGTCCCGGAAATACCAGGCCTAGCAGAGGCCATGGCAGCCTTCGCAACACAACTAGGAGCTCAAGTTGCGGGAGCCATACCCCCCCCCCCCCGCACAGCCAGGAGACAATTGGTTGAAGCGTTTGACGCTGAAGCGTACGCAAAGTACCGACTTACTCAGGGGAACCAGACCCCGCCGCACTGGAGAAGTTCGTCGTAGAACACCAGAATGCTTTCAAGGCCGTTAGAGTTCCAGAGGACCAGAAGGTCGACATCGCCGCATACAACTTAAAGGTTGCAGCTGATACTTGGTGGCGGTCAGTGGAGGGCCACCATAGAGCTACACCAGACTTTGGGTGGACGGCGTTCGTAGAAGTGTTACTGGCGAAGTACTACCCCGAACACTTGAAGCAAAGAAAAAGACAAGAGTTTGAGACCTTAATCCAGGGGAGCCAAACAGTCGACCAGTACTATCACGATTTATTAGTCTGCTTGATTACATTCCAGGGGTCGACTACTCCGACTTCGTGAAGATTCAGAAATTCAGGGGAGGTTTGCATTTCGTATCCAGAGTGCCATGGGAGCAATACGCTTTACTACCATTCAAGAGTCCTATGACCAGCATCAGCAACTGAATTAATGCTACAGTCCAGGGAGAAACCCAGGGAAAGAAGAGGAAGAACACTGAGGGTGAGGATGGAGAAGCCACATCTGGCGGATTCTATAAGAAGGGGAAGTAAGAAACCTTTACTTGAAAAGAAGTACCTCTATATTACCTACACTTAGTTTAGTCACTAACCTAAACCTACAACAGGAGATTCTTGACAAGAAGAAGGGGCGGAAGGATTTCCATGGTCAGAAGACGAAGGAGCAGGTCCCTCGTCTGACCGGCCCAGCCATTGATGCACAGCCGCTTAGATCGACACCACCTAGGGGTAAGGATACCCACCTCTCATTTAACCAAACATTTATTAGCTACTTTTGCTAAACCATGTTGTATAAACAATAGGCAATAAGCCAACCCAGCGCCACTACTACTGTAAGCGTTGTGGAGGTGATCATCCAGGAGTAGACTGCACAGGAAGGAGGTGGAGTGCCGTTACTGCAAGAAGGAAGGCCACCGGGTTTCGAATTTTCTCCAACCCAGCAAGCAGAACATACAAGGGGTCGAGGGTTCACAGAGGCCACCAGCTACAGAGACTGGAGGACCCATAGGAGGCCAGGCACCACAGACTAACACCTATACTAGGGACCGGAGGACAGCCATCCTCATCCGGGAGTCAGAAGGGGAAGGAGATAGTGCCGAGTAGAAACACACCCTGTATACAGTGGGAACTTCAGGGGCTGAGGCTAGTGCTTAGCGCGAAACCGGTAAGCCTAGAACTTAGATCAAGAGCATGATGCTATGAATGTGTGTTTACAGTTGTTCAGTCAAAAAGACTTGTATGTGTTTTGTGTGAAATAAAATTTAGAGGGACCTAATTTAGGAAATCTCTCACCTAATAGGATGTTTCGATATTTGTTATCCCGTACCTATGAGCCCGAGATCACCTGAGCCTATGAGCGAAGGTCGGGATATCCAGAGAAAGAATGCCAAGTACTTCGACCCGGTATGATCCTACTCAAGCAATATTTAAATTTAGATGAACAAATAGCCATTGTAAATGAATGTAGAACCCTGGGAATAGGCCTTGGAGGATTTTACACTCCAGGATACGGTAGTGGGTCAAAACTTAAATTATCTATGATGTGTATGGGTAAGGTTGGATCCACAACTAGGTTGTATAGTGAAGTAAGAAAGATAGAGGAACACGAGTTCCTAGGATACCCGATAGTTTCCAAACTTTGGTGGCAGAAGTGGTCAAGACTGCACAACAATTAGAGACCAGCCCAATACCAGACATGAAAGTAGATATTGCATTGCAAACTTCTATGAAAAAGGGGGAAAACTTGGGTTACATCAAGACCGAGATGAGACGTTAGAGTCAATTACCAAAGGAATACCAGTTGTATCATTTTCCATAGGAGACGATGCTGAGTTTTTATACGGTGATCAGAAGAGGATGGACAAGGCGGAAGATTATTTTGAAGTCAGGAGATGTATTGATATTTGGTGGAGATCAAGATTAGTATACCATGGGATTAAGAGCATTAGGTTGAACACAGCCCCGTCAACCTTAGTAAACACTACCCATTTGAACCTGGACGGTTAAATTTGACATTTAGGCAATATTGATGTAATTATGGAGCTTGTATGTGAGAATTGCTGAATTAATGAATGGCATTTTAATACCTTTGAGACATGCACTATCTTACGAATTGTTGACCCAGGCCTCGAGTCAAATGGAGGAGCAGTGCTGAATGTATTGGACAAGACCGAGGCTAAGGATAAGGGGAATGTTATCATGGGAACCTTACAGTAAATGGCGTAAGTGCATCGATACTGTTCGATTCAGGAGCGTCTCTCTCCTTATATCCTCTACATCATCAAGGAAGTTAGAGACAGCCCCTGAACCTCTCTCGGATTTCCTATCACATTACCGACGAAGGAGAGAGTTAGGTGCACGAAACTACACAAGGGAGTTCAGATTAACATCATGGGCGAAGAGTTTCACGCGGACTTAAATGAGCTAGATAATTTAGATTTGACATCATCATGGCATGGATTGGCTACAGAAATACAAGGGACGACTGCATTACGCAGAGCATAGTTTTGCCGCAACAGTTTCAATTCGCCCGAAGGGCAAGACAGTTTCATATCGCAGTGTTCCAAAAGAGCCTACTTCAAGCTAGTATCTGCTATCAAATTGATGAAGAAGATGAAAAAGGGACAGGCAGTCTATTTGTGCTATGTTCAAGACATGAGACAAGAGGAGAAGACACAGTCAAACATACCAGTCATTTCAGATTTTCTAGATTTGTTTCCAGAAGAGTTACCAGGGATGCCACCCAAGAGAGATGTGGAGTTCTCCATCGACTTATTACCAGGCACAAGACCTATTGCTAAAGCACCTTACAGAATGGCACCGGCAGAGAAGGAGCTGAAGATCCAGTTAGAAGATCTGCTTGATAAAGGTTATATCAGACCAAGTGCATCACCATGGAAGCACCAGTGCTATTTGTGAAAAAGAAGGATGGCGCAGCATGCGACTATGCATCGACTACAGGGAGCTTAATGCAGTCACGGTGAAGACAAGTACCCATTACCACGGATCGACGATCTATTTGACCAGTTAGAGGCGCTACAGTTTTCTCGAAGATTGATCTGAGATCAGAATACCACCAGATACGGATTTGAAGAGACATAGAGAAGACAGCTTTCAGAACACGCTATGGGCACTACGAGTTCACAGTTATGCCATTTGGATTGTCGAACGCCCCAGCAATATTTATGGATCTGATGAACCGGTTGTTCAGGGAGCAGTTAGACTCATCAGTGTTGTATTCATCAACGACATTCTAGTTTATTCTAAGACTAAAGACGAGCACGAGGTGCATCTGAGACAAGTTTTGCAGACCATGAGGGAGAATCAATTGTATGCCAAGCTTTCGAAATGTGATTTC